>FR989862.1:17897500-18497500 GCA_905404145.2 Biston betularia | reverse complement strand
TTTTCAAATACTTGACATTTCTTTAGAATCTTCTAGTATTTAAATAAAATCAGCAAGTTACAGTGGTATATGTATACATGTCGCAGGCAATTTGTATGATTCCGATTTTTACAAACGGCGTCATCCGTTAAAAACACTAGCAGTTTCGAAATATGCCTATATAGATTTGAATTTATATTTATTCTTAGCTAGCTTAGAGTAGCTTCGCGCATTTTCATCATTTTTGTGTTTAGTAACTCTTTAAGTATCATTTGGACATTTAAGAGGCAATGTTATCAAATGTATTGTTAGCGAACAAAATACTTGGAGATTGAGAGTTTGACATATTGACAGTTTAACAGTTTGACATTTTTACAGACTGACAAATTGACAGGGTGTTTTTTCCTTTTCTTTGGTTTTGGCGTCGCGTTTTAGCATTTGCCAGTGTCAAGTAATTATATATTTTCAAGTTAAAAAAGTTAAATAAGTGCCATCGTAGCTAGTTTTAGTCAAAGTCGTCTTTGTCAAGTCCAGTTCGTGTCAATTAATTCCAGTCATGCTTTAGAAAAGTAGTGGCAACTTTACTACAAAGCTTCGATGGAGTTTTGGAAGCAACACGAAAACTCATGTTTCACCACATTATATCATTTTCCCACACTCGCGCTTGTAATTCGGCACTTTAAGAATAAAACACCACCATTTTTATGCATAAACACTCGACAAAACACTAGTTTTGGAAAAAAATACAACGGAGCGACACGACTCTTCCCGCGTTCCCGCCAAAACCGACAGGGTGTTAGGTAGTTTGGCGGTTTGACAGATTGACAGCTTGACAGATTGACAGCTTTACAGTTCGACAGCTTGACAGTTCGACAGATTGTCAGATCTACAGATGGACACGACACAATGAATCGCAAAGAAGAAGAATGATGTTAAGGTATTTTAAATAAGTACCTACTACATCTAAACATACAGACTTTCACAATAATAATATTAGTAGGGTTAACTTTTCGTAAACTCTGCGAGCTGAACAAACTTATTGTTAAATTTCACGAGGACGAAGTCGCGGGTAACTCCTAGTAGATATATTATAAAAAGAATACAGCCCAGTACACTGCCTTGAGGTATAAAGCAATTTACTATTAATGTACGACAATTAGTAGTTTACTTTATTGCAGTGTTCACGATAATTAATTATCTATTTGTACGAATCGTTTTCTACTTAGCAGGTGAACGATAGCAGGGAATGTAATGGATCACGTCTAATAGATACTAATTATATAAATTCCTTGGGAATTATTTTACAAGAACTGAGCGTGGGACTTAATACGCTTTCCTCATTTTTAGACACGTGCCGATTGTGAAATGTTTCATTTCATCTACATCTGCACTAGGTATTATGCAGAGGAAAGTAATCGTTATTTTATATGCTGGGCGCTTTTCATATACCTCGATTCAAAGTAGGTTTTAATTAAAAGCGTTTACCACTAAACGTGGCTAATCTATAGTATAATTGATTGAATTACCCGTAAAAGGGTCTACTATTTTATTTTATTTATTATTCTAGGGCGTTTTATTTTTATTATAGAGGTAATGTATTTTTGTTTGTAACTCCCTAAAATGCTTTATCAAATAATTATTACTATTGTACTCTACAAATAATACAACATAATTATACTTAGTCATATAGATACCTAAACAAAAAAACGTTTATGAAATTACTACTTTACTTATAAAATTTAAACTTTAAGTTAAATTCAGACGTAAAAGCATTTAGCTTCTTTTAATTTCACACCCTGACTTTGACAGCCCTGTTGGCTCATTGGTAGCATGTCTGCTTCAAGAGCTGTGGGGCGTGGGTTCGATTCCCACCCAGGACAAGCATTTTGTGATATAAAACCAAATGTTTGTTCTGTGTCTGGGTGTACTGTATGTATTATAAGTATGTATTTACAAAAAAAAAAAAAGTATTTAAGTATTCTATCAGTTATCTGACTCCCATAGTACAAGCTTTGCTTAGTTTGGGGTCAGATGGCGCTGTGTATAATGTCCTACAATATTTATTTATTTACACACCAATTAGATTTGTATAGAAATCTTTGTATTCTTCTTTTGAATACTGCACTTTTCTATATTTTTTCTTTTTTAGTTGGCATTGGACTAAGAAGATTCGCCTTCTAAGGGATTGGATGTGTTTATTTATTACTTTTAGAGCTCTCACCGTGATTGAACTGTCAATGCTAGCCGCCATTTTTATTGACCAGACATTAAGGCTAAACGTTAAAATAGAATTTAAAGTAAAAATGCATTAGTGTTGCCGTTTTTGCGAATTTCTCTATCTGAACTGCTTAGGTTGCGATATAGATCGTTTACGACTATAAAATGCATTTTGGTCAAAATGTGTAAAATGGGGTATTTTAAGGAAAACTCATTCAATTATTCAGTCTGCTTTTGCTTTAATGTTAGATTTGTGGTAGATTATTTATTCGTCTGTTAGTGGTAGGTATCTTTAATAAAATTCCACATATTTTTAACCTTGTACACGTTTATTTTTTTAATGGAGGTAATTTCTTTTATGTTTTTTTATGTTCTTCATTCTCGTATACAAAACAGGGTGTTACCTGAATTATCAGTTTTTTTTAAATTAGATTTTATTTATTTTTTATTATATTATGTATTCTTCAGACTTCCATCACACCAGCTCTGCTTAGTTTGGGGTCAGATGGCGCTGTGTGTAATGTCCTACTATATTTATTTTATTTTTATTTATATATGGTATATATATGTCTGATTTTTTTTTTAAATGGCAAGTTTTGTTGAGTAACCATAATTAATCAGTATCGGAAATTTGACCGGTTGCTGAGTAACTGGCATATCACGCCATTATCGTGAACGTAATTACCTACTTCCACTCGCCTTTGCCCAAACTATCCGTGAGACTACACGTGCTTACTTATACATTAAGGCACCTGGCCATGACTATCCGTTTTCATGGTTAAAAAAAGATCGTTAATTGGTGAAGTACGAACATTTTTTTTTATGTAAAAGTCGTGAGACGAACGATAAGCTCTCCTGATGGTGAGAGATAACGCCTGTCAAAGACCATTGCACCGATATAGTAATAAAACAAAGTCCAGGGGATCGCTGATTTGGCGCTCATTACTTTGAGACATTAAATAGTTAGTCTCAACAGCCCAGTAATTTCGCTAGCTTCAGTACTCTTCAAACCGGAGAACAACCAACCGGCACGACCGGCAGAACATCAGGTACTGCGGTGGTACTTATCCAAACGGCCTCCTGCTAAGGAGATATATCAGCGAGTAATTACTAATCAATAATAATATGATAAACTGTTACTTCCCACTAATATTATAAATTATGTGAAAGTTTGAATGGATGGATGGATGTTTTAGTAGCGATGATAGCTCAGTGGTTAGCGCGGTAGGTTCGCATGCCGAAGGGCGTGGGTTCAAACCCCAACAATGAGCTTGAGCTGCCGGTGAAGGAAAACATCGTGAGGAAACCATAGCATGATGGTAGGGTACTTTAGTACTCGGCTGGCTAGCTACCACCCTCGAGATGAAAATCTGCCGCCAAGCATCTAACGGTGTGTTCCGGCAGCCTCACTTGAGAGCCAGTTCCATTCCAGGCTAGGTGTGCTTTACCATCTTCGACCACACCTTCACTTAACATCAAGTAAGCTGTGGTCAAACACCTAGCCTGTCAAACATTAAAAAAAAAAAAAAAATGTTTGTTACTCTTCCACGCAAAAACTACAAAACGGATTTTGGATAAGATTTGGTATGGAGGTAGCTGACACTCTAGATTAACACAAACGCTACTTTTTATCCCGAAAACATGTTGCTGGTAACACCGCGGGGAGCAGCTAGTAGGTACATAATATATATGTAACCTGTTGTCCGTTTGATTGAGTTGCAAACTTTCACATTTATAATATTTGTAAGAAGTAGGATGTGGGATTATTCCCCTTTTTCTGTATTGTTTTACACCGCAAATCTAACAGCTGTGCAATGATTTCTGTTCATCCAAAGGATGTCTGAAATAAATCACGCTAGGCGATAAGGCCGCCGTTGTACTAACACAAATTATTCAATGTTTGTTATTGTTTTCTTTATCTCTATTTTTTATTCTATAATGTGTCGATGGCTGGTACACAATAAAGTTGTTTTCTACTCTATTCTATCTTGTTATTTACGTAGCTATATCATATTCTTCAAATAACGTTCAGCTATTGTGAAGTCAAGCGAGAATAAGGTCAAGGAACGCGAAACGGTAGTACCTACTAAGAAAATAAGAAGCCATTGTTTTTGAAGTGAAAACTTCTTTAACCGTGTTCATTACATGTGACGTGTTTTAAGTTCTTACTTCTGTCAGTAGTCCGTATTACTGCCTATTTTACCTAGTTGCCTTGGACTACAGCTCACCTGATATTGAGTGATGGTTTGGTCGAAGATGGTAAACACACCTAGCCTTAAATGGAAGTGGCTCTCAAACGAGGTCCTCGGAATACACTGTTAGGTGCTTGGCGACAGGTTTTCAATTTGAAGGTGGTAGGTGGAAGTGGGTATTTTTTATCTCCATGCCATGGTTTCCACATTACTTTTTTCTTCACCTCCAGTTCTAGCTCATTATTGAGGTTGGAACCAACTTCCTTCAGCGTGTGAACCGACCGCACCAACCACTGAGCAATAATCGCTACGAGATTGTACTAATTATTGTAAAAAACATTTACAAAACATAAAATCGAAAACAAACCTGCGTTTCCATAGGAGAATAACAATCATCCTCAACAAAATATATGGAATAGTTGATAGTTTTCGTGATTTCACTCATAACTCGAACTGGTTTCGGCTTTGTACTGCTGTTAGTCACCAACGACTAGAAGTAAACATCTTAAATATCATCTTACTATTATAACTTCATCCCGTTTGCCGTCAAAACACCTTAGTGCACGAGGCAAAACACTTAGATATGGCCTTGACACGTCACTTAAGCGATAATAGGAAAAATTCCCACCCCGGTTGATACCTGATCCAGCAAACTTCTCTCGCCAATAGCGCACGAATGCCGCCTGCGTATTGAGCCAAAGTTCAATGACTGGGGGAATTTTTAATTAGACTTTCGTTTTGTTTTTGTCGTACTTAACTGCCTTAAAAACGGTCTCGTTTCCACGTGATAAAATAAACAGAGTTAACACATATGAAATAAGGGAGAAAGAGAGAGAGAGAAAAAAAATTGGTAGTTTGTGTAGCCATATTATGCTAACGAAATGCACTCTACGAAGCTGAAGGGTCTACGAAGCTACGCGGTCAATACGACGCTACGCGGCTGCTACAAGCTACGAGGCATTCACTACAGTTGTGATACCAAAAAATGTGCTCGCCATAAAAAAACGTAGTGAAAAAAGTTGATATAAGGCATTTCTAAATTTTGAGTAATAATCAAATTAAAGTTTGAATTTTCAGGAATTTCGCTAACATCATTTACTGGTATCACAATAAGCGTTCAATCAAATGTTATTGAAAACAAAAACGTTACTGATAATTGTCTCGAACAGTATTTTCTTGGAAAAATTCTTTATCCTTAATTCGCATTGAGTATAGGTCATAATTATATGAATAGTGAGGTTTAATTGAAGGGGTTTTCAATAGGTGCGGGTCGATGTTGAAAGTCTGTGGCGGCCATGTTGTTTTGGCAGCGCTGTTCTATTTTTCTTTTTGTCATTGATGCCATATCACCCTGACAAGTTACACGATTGAGCAGCACGTCCAAATGATAAAACTTTTTCATCAAAATGAGTGTTCGTGCGTTGCCCTCTTTATACTGCAGACGCGGTGGCACTCGAACTCGAGCTTTCGCAGAGTTTAACTTGACTAATTTTGCGTCAGGACTTAGGCCGGCACCCTTACCAGATCCAACTGACCCAGGAGCTCAATGATTTTAGACAGCGCCGGTTGTTCGCGTGCTGGGCTTCAGAGTATTTGGAAGAGGAACCCAATTTTGGTTCGTAAAATCATCTTTAGTGACAATGCGCATTTTTGGATAAGTGGTATTGTTAACGAGCATAATTGCCGCATATGACACGACCCATCCTTATTGAAAACCCCTTAAATGTTGTAATTTGTATGATGACAATCGAAGAATAAAATTTGAGGTACTCACGTATACAAATGTCAAATATTAGATCCATGGAGAACAGCCTCATAAGTTACAAAGAACTTTTTAAATGCAAATGATAGAAGTTTTGATAAGGTGATAGTTATTTTTAAATTTTGCAAATTAACAGTACCAGGGGTAATGAAAACAATAAAGTGGCGGCTGATTGCGTCACCTGTCAATCGCGATAGCTAGTCATCCTGCTCCCGCGCAGGTGCCTTGTGATCACGCGTGACAGGTAAAGTAATCAAGCTGCAGGTGGACGATAGTAACTTACGTTATGCCTGGGTGACCAAGAGTTGCACATCAACGATGCGTCCTCTAGAATCCGACTCTGCAAAGAGAAAAGGCTATTTGTATAAATTATGGAAATACATGTTGAAGTGGCAATGAGCTGGACATATCTGACGCAGAACCTCAACTCGATAGAGTGATGGTATGCGTAGGACAGCTGGCGGTGGATGAAAACGAAAAGCCGAAGATCGGGCTGGCGTGGCGTGTCTTGGGAGAGACCAATGTCCAGCAGTGGACTCCGATAGGCTGATGATAACGATGATAAATGGCAAAGAATTTTTCAGGTATAGAAGTAAGGTGGAGTTAACCGCTGAAGTGCTTGATTCGCTAGAATAATTTGCTGGTCGATGGAAGATTACATTGGCTCAGAATTTTGTTGTGAAAATTTGTGACGTAACAGAAGCAATACCACAGAAGCATATACTTATGAGCAACTATTGGATATTTAGTGGTTTTAGTGCGATTTTAATCAGGTGTTTGTACCGATGATATCTCATTGGTCAAAAATATTGTAGAAAACCCATAACATAATGGAAGGTACTTCAAAAGTTTGTTCCCGTGTTAGGTCACAGTAATCCTGTCGGTTGACTGCCATCATACCTGATCGTACGTAGGTGCGACTTTCACCGAGCTATACACGTTATTAACTGATAAATTATTAGCTTATCATTTCACTACGGTCTCAACAAATGTTCTGCCTACCCGCCACTGTTTGTTTCGTCTCGCTTCTATGTTTGCAATTCGTAAGAACCTACCCTAATTAAGGAAAAACATGTATTTTTCTCATATATAAATGAATATCATATTCTTTTTGAGAAAATAAATATCTTAACGGGCAAGTCTTGTGAAATAAGGCAATCGATGTGTTTTTGTCAACATTTTTGTGCCGTTATACATCATGTGGAAGTTTGAAATTAATGAATACTATAGTACATATCCTGAATTATTATGCTTGGAGAAAAAATAGTTTCAAACGCTTTTCGTTTCTTGAAATTATGAAATAGAATATGGCCAAATTATTTTTAATCCGTAATCTTGACATCAAAATAATTATAGGAAAGGCGCAATTTTATAGATGCTAACTTTGATGCAGATACATTTAAGGCTTAGACCTTTTATTGTACGTTTTGTTTATTCTATTAGCAGATAAGTACGGATAGTTTGATGAAAATTTCTGATAGTGCCTGCTGAAAATCTCTTTTCTGCGTTACGTCTGTTGCTGTTTTATTTTGGTAGGCGCTACAAACCATCGAGAATCTCTGAATCTGACAATCTAACGTCACGAGTCTCGTGGTCGTGTATAGCACGTCACGAGAGGCCGCAAGAGGTTGGCGCGCGGTGGCGGCGGTACCGAGCACCGCGCGCATGCTTCCCGCCCGTTTTGTATTTGACACTTGACACTGGCAAATATTCAAAACGCGATGCCAAAACAAAAAAAAAAAAACTTCTGTCATAATGTAACAGATAATCAATGTAAAATCCGCTTCCGGCAATAGGAATAAACATTCTGTCTCCTTCTTGCTCGTGGCTATAGTAATTTAACTCTCCTTATCTATTTTAGCGTGACGTCAATGTATTCAAATCTAACGTCAGACGTATGTACGTCTGTGTGAGTGGAAAATATCAATGTAGGTGTTCAAGCAGAAGTTCCCACGGTCGAGGACTTGGCCCTTAAACCATAAATAAATGACAATAAATATATTTCGAAACACAAGTGAATCCAAGGTACTCAAATAAAATATTATTTCGCTTTCAGAATGTCTTAGAGAACTAGGCTCAAGTTCCAAGTTCCAAGTTAAGAACGCTTAATGTCTTCAATTATACTGTTTTATCGACGAATTTAATCGGTATAAACTACCGCGGTAGCCATATTCAACCGTATTACCAGGTAAATGCGGAGCGGAGTGGTGTGCTCGGCTCCCGGCCCGAACTATGCGCGCTTGTTCGACTATACGTTGCCCTGTTTTTTAGACAGACTTCAGAAAACATTTTTTTTATAAACTCTCAGACATGTAGGACGTAGGCACCTCACGATATTTTCCTTCACCGTTTGAAGTCAGCAGCAAAACGCGCATAAATTAAACAAAAATTAAAAAAATTACCCTGACCAAATACATTGTTCAGAATAGTTGGCTCGTGATAAGTAATTGTTCCTTTAAACGACAAATAATTTTTCCATAGTGTTCTAACGATAATTCATGTACATATAGAAGCGGTGTCCGGGTCAGGTCGGCGGAACGGGTGGAGTATTTGAATGCTACCTTAAGAACAAACAAGACTATTAACCCAAATGACCAACAATTATTATAACCGACTACAGTTTATCAAAGTCTAGAACCAATTTGTAACCGACTCAAAGACCTGTTATTTATATTTAATTGGTAACCGATAAAGATATGTTAAAAAAAAAACAATTCTCCGACTTGGAGCTACCACTGTTTCTAAGTGTTAGCTCTGTAGTAGGAGATCGTAGATAAATATATTCAACCGCCAAGTAGTAAACATTTTTTATTTCTATGGTTGACAGGCTAGGTGTTTGACGACAGCTCACCTGATGTTAAGTGATGGTGTGGTCGAAGATGGTTAAAGGGTTATTGAGACTAATGATTAGTACATGGCATTGATTGCCAAAGCAGCGATTCACTGGATTTAGTAAAGTGACTTAGTTCTGGTTACCGCTGCTATGGTCATGGACATACGTTGTTTTCTACCATTGGGAGACTATCATTTATGTCAATAGTCTTAGATAAAAAAGATAGACTTTTTTGCAAGAAACATTTTTTAAACATACGTACAGGACACAGCTTGGAAAGGAGGTCATTGTAATCTTCAGCCCAAAGTACTGTTCCCCTATAGATTCTGATTTTTCTAGGTAAGCGCGTTCCGTCGTAGACCATAACCTCGCGCAGCATCAGACGGGACAACGGACGCAAATCTATTTTATTCAGCATCTAATACTTTTATTTATAATATTTTTCTAACAAAGATACAAATAATTTAAATGTAATAATTTAGTTTAACAAATAAAACTACTTTAACTGTAGTCCAAAAATTATGATCACAAAACGAACTCAAGCCGAAAAACGGGGCACAAAGCTCGCAGTGACATCCTCCTTGCTACAAGTCCTTTGAATAATTAACAAGAAGCCCTTTGCGAGCCCGTTAAATGGAGTGACTAAATAAGGGTAGGTTCTAAACCCCGCAACCCCTTCTCGCCGCCGCACCCCCGCCGGAAACTTTTAATATAGAACGTTTGTTTCGGTATAATTTAGAGTGGCGCGAAGTGGTGGAGAATCCGAAAGTTAAGTCCGGTACTTTCAATTTAATTCGGGGATCAAATTGGCCTGTATATCCTGGCATAAGAGACAAACAGGAAGTCTTCGTGGTAATGTGTCATAGAGTCAACCATTTATTTACTACTAGCTGTTACCCGCGACTTCGTCCGCGTGGAGTTTCACAAAAAATGTTTGTTCAGTTCGCACAATTTAGGAAAAGTTAATAATACTGTATTCGCAATAATAATACTCATAATAATTCTTTGCAAATCAATGTTTCGAGTCTTTAATTATTATTTTTGTGTATTAATCTCATTAATATCTGTTTTTACATGGTGTTTGGTAAACGTTTTCTTGTGTTAAAACAACTACGTAGTGCATCCCCCCACGTGAACATGCCACTTATAGCTGCCCATGGGGCAAGCCACACTCAAAAAATCTGTGCCTATGCTCAACGTTTGTCCTAGTGATTTGTTGATTGTTATAGTATGGCTGACATTGATAAGAAAAATAACAGTCTTTTAAAGGGAAAATTTGACGATATTGTGGGAATATACTATATATATAATGGTTTATGCTTCCTTTTATCCGAATACCATAAACTATGTCTGGTTGAGCGTACCTCGTTAGTGGCCCTGGATGCGATGGAGAGGCGCCTTAAGAGGCTAATAGGCCACGAAACTAGTGACAACTCAGTTCAATTTGGAACACCAACTTAATTTCGTTACTCTGACATTAGAATGTGTCAAGGAATTACTAAACATGACCGTCTGCCCCTTTCTACCGCCAGACGTCTCAAGCCCGCATCAAGTTTTATCTCTAGTCGATTTTAGGTATTCTTTGCGTTCCGTGTGTGGGTGAGTAACGAACACCGGCAAGCGAACAGGTATAATATAGTATTTTTTTAATGGCGTGCGCCGCGCTCGTCTGTCGCCGACTGGCATTGTGTCGACAGACCAGCGTAAGGTGATATCAATATTTACGAAACGAAACAACAAAAACAAATTTTGAATAGGTACTCTTGTTGAAAATGCAACTAAATCTAACTAACTTAACCAACCAACCAACTTTCTAACTTTATCTTTCTTATTCGTGTTTTTCTTTTCTTGGTTGCCTGGAAGAGAGTTGCCTTGCTGTTAGCGATAAGGCCGCCACTTGTGGCACTAGTTCATAAGGTTCTTTTGTTATCTGTACATTTTTTCTTCTTATGGTGTGCATATTAAAGAGATATCTATCTATCTATCTAAACCGCTGTCCGTACATGATGGGCATGCCTCACGTACGGACTAGACGCTTCAATCCCACAATTATATATTCGCGTGGCGATGCGGAACTCTTTCTACCCGACTACGGCAAAGCTAAAATGAGGGTATTGATTTTGACCTGTATGCATGTATGTATGTTTATCTGTTTCCTTGTAACCTCTAATCTAATTATTCCGCAATTAAATTCTCGTCCAATTACGAAAATAAACGTACAATGCAAACTCTTCTTACGAAAACTGTGAAAGTGTTGTTAGTTGAATTACCTCGAGGACAATATACGACAGTCTTCGAAGCAAGAAACCACTCAATTAAAGCTATCATTATATTATTAGCTTAACCGGCTCGACGGTACTCCTGTGATATACATATATTACATATGTAATGTATATGTATGTACATATGTCTGTTGTAATGTCCAGTAACGCAAGTTCTACCCGTATGTTTTTGGATTTTTATGTAAAAAGTTTTTTATGTAAACGTTTGTCTATGACCACATAAGGAACCTTGTTTTATGACATTGACGAGTACTTCAAACCTAAAGATTATTGAATTACTAGTAAGTAATTATGATTTTTTTGTCATGTCATTTTAATATATTGACAATATTGTTTTGGTATTGACATATTTTGTATTGACAGTATTTTTATATTGACAATAGTTTTTATATTGATATGTTTGGATATTGACATACCTTATTTTGACATGTAATCAGTGTTTCAAAACCCATTTAATGACATCTTTAAAATTTTGAAGTGACTTGTAACATTGGTGTTATCAATAAAGTATTTGTATTTGTATTTGGACATAAATACATACAGGTGAAAGCACATAAGGACATAAATACATATATACCTACACACAGGACAAACTTATAAACCTTCTTTTAGGCTTCGCCTCCGTCGGGTAAAAGCACTCTCATCTCATTGTAGGTAATAAACAAACTGTTAATAGCATTCTAAGAGTTCCGAACTCACTTAAATCATGAGAGAATGAGTTTTAAATTCACCAAAGAATTTAAGCCAGTGCGACAGAGATAGCTGTTTAGCCGTCATGGAGCGTTAAGTGCGGTGCGAGTGAGACGCCACTAAGATTATGGTAATGATAAAAATACCCAATGAGGGTGGGGTACTTAAGACCAATTTGAAGATATTGTATTTAATGTTACAAAGTGGGGTTCCGATGTGGAGGCTTTGGGGGGTCAGTCAGATGCACGGCGAATTTAAGATGATAATTGAGGGTGCACTTTGTACAGTCCTGTGTGCCTGGCTTTCCCTTGTACATAAGTAGGAAATGTTGGGAAAATTTGACAATGACAAGTATTGATAAACTTTTCACACAGCCATTTGTTTCAAACTATGTAAGAAAAGCTTACAGTATAGGAACTGGTACAATAGTTATAAACTTTTTTTTTAAATATTAATGTTCTCAAAGCCGGACTACTGTAGTGGGGTTGGGCAAGTGGGCTTGTCGAATGGCCGCTGGGCAAGTCATCACAGTTTGGACCCCAAAAATTAAATGACCCAGACAAATGTGGCGTGATGAACTAAATCGTCCCGATAGCCACTGGCCTACCAAAAACACTGGGCAGTTTGAAAGGAGGAAAGGAAGGCCTTTGCCTAGCAGTAAAATATTAGCTAGAGGTTTATAATAATAAGAAATGACCTCAAGATATCAATATCTTTATGTTGCGCGCGTATCTCATCCTAACAACATTAAAATCCGATACAAAAGCATATTTCACAGATCTACACACGCAATTTTCTGAACGATTACCAGATGTAGTGGTTAGCAAATAGTGAGTAGTAGATCAACACAAGGCAGTAAGCTATCCCCCGAACAAATCTAAGAAGTTCTAAGTATCTAAGTTCCCTCGCCACCCTCAACGCTCTTCTAGATGTTCAGCCCGAATGCGACCTGTTTGCGGGCGAATGGAGGAATATAATGGCCGATTGCCTCAAATACTGTGAGACAACCTCAAAAAGGCAATCCAGTATATAAATAATTAGATTAATATACTTATATATATATATAAGTATATTAATCTAATATATATATATATATATTTAATTATTTTCTTCTTTATTTTTAATTATTGATTATTGTTTTGATTTCTATTTTGTTCATGACTTAAATAAGTTCTTTTTTAATGTTGTCATTAGTGTAATTCGAAATTGACGGTGCTAATTGACTGAATAAATAAATAAATAAATAAATAAATAAGAAATACGAGCAGTAGTAGAAACGTATTTGGAAACCCCTGGGAGTTAAAATACACAATCACAACACTCATCACAAAACATTGGCGGAATTCAAAGAATGAGATGGAGGAACGAGAGTATTTTCCGAAACTATTACAAAAACAATCAGCTTACAGACAACAACAAAAACAGCTGCACAAAGCTGTTATTGATTAGCACCCGGAAATATCACATGTTTCTGAACAACAAACAGCGGACCAACGTAAAATAATTGTTAACAATGAAAAAACAACAAGAAATTTCGAGGCGAAATCTCCATATAATTAGTTACACCAACACAAGTTCACACAATAATACACGACATTTCACAAATCAATATATCACAACAAATGTTTACTGTACTTCAAACAGCTCCGGTCACCTTAATTATCGGACACTAATGCAAACATACTCGCAAAATGTTACCGACACTGAGTTAGGTGCGTCTGTATCACGCTGTAATATAAATTTAAATGAAGAAAATCGAGCATGCGCGTAGCGGTCACAAAGTTCATTGCACACGATAGAAATATCTTTGAAGAAACCATAGCAAAATATTTATTTCATATTTCAAGGTCTGACAAATACAGTCAAGAAATCTCTCAATGATCACCTAGTCATATTAATAAAAATCTATTGAAAAAAATATATAACTAATACTCATTTTCTGAGATAAGCTTAGACAACAATTTACTGTGCAGCCTGTTATAGGTACACATCTGTTATAGGAAAAATTTAAGATTCACTCATACAGACTCATACAAGCAACGAAGTACAAACCAAATACCCAGATGGCAAAAACGACAGTATAACATCAACCTATGTAGATATTGTTGGTGACAACGTCAACAATTTCAAGATTTCTTTGCGATCAATCTCTGACGAAAATTGACATGTAAATTGAATAACTACATTTTTTTAAATTGTTAATTAATTATTTCTTTGACATTTAATTTTACATTAATTATGAATTGACTATTGTTATTATTGCATGCTGTCTTAACCTGTGATTGTTGTTATATGTATTTTAATCATGCGATAATGTACACAACGTTGGTGTTCATAAATAATCGTCTCAAGAGTAGAATACAAGAATTAGGAGTAAAAATATCGAAAGTTGGCTAAATATATCAGAAGTAACGCAAGCCATCGTTTAAAAAAGGTATAATGAATAAATAAATTAAAACCATAAAATACACTTTATACGATTCTGAAAACACTGACATATAAAAAAAAATTCAATTCAAAAATTTGAATTTTCTCATCACCGAATAAAAACGCGTATAATAAATATTCACCCAAAGTTGTCCTAGAATCAGGAGACTTGAAATCAGCATCCCAAATGCCTACAACATAACCTCCATGTACATAAAAAACTTACCAATTACAAAGATCTGGCAGTAGAGCTAAAATCCTAGTGAAGAGTTGACACCAGAAAGACGATATCCACTACTATTTATTTGTGACCGACGTGATCCCACACACACTCCAAATTTTTTTTTTTTTTTATTGGCCTTATAACTTAACACATATATCTCGTTACCTAGTGTAACATAATTATACTAGGTAAAGAGACGAGACGAAGGTAAGGAGACATTAGTCTCGACATGCACTTAACCTTCATTCTCCTACAGAAAGCAATCATCTCAAAAACACATGCGAAATAGTCAGAAAATATAGTCAATATTCAAATGACGGGAGTCACTTGAATATTAAAAGATATTAAACACTTACTCGTACATATTCCCGTTTCGCCACAAGTGTATGAACTTGAATTTTTCCTAGCTAAGGTTTTTTTTCCATGGAAAACCATGTAAAATAAAATTCTAGTGTCTTAGACTTAAACTAGTTTTTCGCAGTGGTCTGGTATGTGTCACTGTAAGAAATGTCCAATGCTTAATTATTTATTTAATAATGACCGTCCATTTCTAAGCGCATTTATGTAGGTTGCATGTGGTAGGGCGTGAGCTAAATAACGACATAATAGTAGTAGTGCACTGGGTCAGCCCACTTCCACTTCAGCTTGCTAATACTTAGGGCATACTGAAACTTGCGGGAGCCTGCCACACACGAGAAACACATTTACGGTTAAAAATATAATTCTAAACAAATAGGGCGTGATAGTCGAATTGCGAGATCGACAAATGTGTTTAAAAAATGTGTCGTTCTAAAAAATGCTTGTCGAACTTACTATGACATTAACTCTTGAACATTTTCGGTTTGTGATTCTTTTCCGTGGATCAAATCTCACTTAATTTGGCGTTTTATCGTGAAGCCTCTTCACATAGCTCTCTGTGTGTGTTGTTTAGTGAATTTAAATGTGGATGCAGTCATCTCCACGACGGTGTACGAGAAGATTGACCAAAAACAGTGACTACCGACATTAATATTGGTAGTTATGACTGACAAAAATTACTTCTGAGCAAACTCGTTCTACATAAAACAATTGAAGTTCAAAAGATAGATCATGTAAAGTTGATACCGCTCAATTTGACTGAAGACCAGAAACAACAGCGTATGGATGGTGCTGTGAAATGATAGCAAAGTTTGACGGAGGAAAATCATTGGTTGTGTATAATATTATGTCACGTGACTAAATCTGAGTACTGCTTTGAACTGCAAATAAAAAGGCGACAGAATGGATTTAGAAGATTTCTCGACGAAGATCAAGAAAATCCAAAGCTCTGGTAAGAAGATTGTATCCTTATTTTTTGGCAAAACAAATATGCAAATAACTTTATTACTTCGTTGCAGCTGAAGCATTTGTTACTGCAGCTCGTATATAATTAAAAAATATTCTCATTTGTACAATATATCTAGCAGCGAACTACTATGGGCTGATAATGTTTAGTAGTGTAATATCAAGTGTTCATCTGACTAGCTGCCCCATGTGAGTTAGATACTTATCGCCGAACACCTGATGAAATGATCCGAAAGCCTCACTTGAGAGCCAATTCCGATTCTACGTGTGCTAACATTTATCTAGTTCATTATATTACACAAAACATGATACAGTCCCAATAATGAACAGAAGTAAACGAATTTGAGTTTCGATCCGAACTACATATATGTGTAAACAATATGATTAATTAAATCAGTAGTTAGGAAGAATTACATAAAATCCAAAGTAATATGAATTACAATATAAAAATACACAAACCAAAACTTCAAAATACATCGGAAATATATAAGGAGATAGTTATAACAACATTGCCATCACTCACTAAGCCAACGCGATACGTAATAGAATCTCCTGTTTTGTTATTATTGCTAATAGTCTATGGCAGCCCGTACACGTAGCGCGCGATCCACGATCCGCGATCCGCGATCAATGATCGCGATCCAGACTGATCGTGTACGAAGCGGATTGACGGACTGATGCTCCGGATCGCATAATATCTAGAAATTTTGAAATCATGATCGCGGATCGCGGATCGCGGATCGTGATCATGATTGAACGTGTAAGGCGGCCCTATCTCAATAGTTCTATACGGTCTTAACAAATTTTCTGCCTACCCGCCACTGTTTGTTTCGTCTCGCTTGTATGCAATTCGTAAGTACCTTTTTAATTTAGGTTAAAATTAGGGTAATTAAGAAAAAACAAGTTTTTTCTCATATAAGTTAATATTATATTCTTTTAGAGAAAATAAATATTTTAAACCATAATTAATTAAGCAGCCATAAAATGACCGAGAATGCAGTGATTGGCAAATTCAAATACATATATAAAGTTCTACATAGGATTATTTTAATAATTATTCCTATTGAATATAGCCGAATACCCAGACTCTATCAGCTATATTATTAGTAACGGTTTTGCCTGTATAGTTACGGACGAAGTCAAGACGCTAGGATACAAGTATATCTATATCGGGGAGTACGGTGCGGTTGACATCTGACGGGCATGCCACCGTCTCGGAGAGTCTCCGATATATTATTTCCGGTTATTCGCATCTTCGTACCGGCGAGCACATGCACAGGAACGACCAAGTAGCCAGGATCATCCATCAGCGACTTGCTCTTTTATGCGTTCTTGTCGAATTCGAGGTGTCGTACTATAAGTAGGTACGCACCAACGCCAGTTCTCAAAAATGGTCGTGCGTGATATTGTGGTCGGTCGGGCCCAACGCCGGGCAGTGCTCGTCGTTACCATCATCCCACATGACGAGAATCTCGTGCAGGCTGAGAAAGGCAAGCTCAGAGTCTCGATCACGAACGACTTACAAAAAAGTATTCGTATCGACATCGACAAAAATTTGTATGAGATTTGTACAGCTTTGTATGCTATCGAGGACTCGATAAATTTTCATGATGGAGGCTCAGCAAATACCTTGACTTAGCTCACGAGATAAACGCCATGTGGGATGTTGATTCGACGATCATTGTGTCGATAGTCGTCACGGTCAGCTTTGCTTAGTTTGAGGTCAGATGGTGCTGTGTGTAATGACCTACGATATTTATTTATTTTAACCGTATAGCGAAGTCTCGATTTTAAAAATCTTTAGAGAACTATTTTAGCTATCCAATCAATGTAACTGGCTATCTAATGGCATGTACGGCTTCCGTCCTAGCATTCAACTTCAACCTAAAATGGACAGTTCGATTAAGCATTACACACAGTTAAGTGCTTGGCGGCAGATTTTCAACTTGAGGGTGGTGGATAACCAGACGAGTACTAAAAAATACTCTACCATCATGCTATGGTTTCCTTACAATGTTTGCCTTCAGCGGCAGCTGAAGCTCATTATTGAGGTTTGAACTCACGCCCTTCGGCATGTGAACCGATCGCGCTAACCACTGTAAGCTATCATCGCTACAAAATATGCAAATACTAATACAAATATGTTATTGATTTTTTATTGATACAAGTTCCGTAAAATGTCATTTCAAATATATCATTAAAAGAGTTTTAAAACGCGGATTACATGTCAATTAATAAAAAGCAAAATGTCAAAACAAAGTATGTCAATATAAAAACATATCAATTTTAAAAAAAATTGACAATCCTACTTCCTACTAATATTGTAAAAGCGAAAGTTTATGTGTATGTTTGTTACTCTTTCACGCAAAAACTACTGGACGGATTTAGATGAAATTTTGTCCCTTTTTATCACGAAAACATGTAGCGGGTAACACCGCGGGGCGCAGCTAGAATAAAATATGTCAGAAAAATCATAATTACCCACTAGTAAATTAATTCTTTTAGTTTGAAATACTCGCATTTTATTATTTACATATCTATTTATACATTCAATTTCTATTTTATTTTTGTCATTTGATTTTAAAAAGATTTTTTTCGAAATAGCGGAACTCAAATTCAAGTTCAGTCTTCTAATGTCTAGACTAATAAAATACGTAATTACGAAAGAAACATCGTGTAATTTTGATATGAATAATTGAAACATTATCTTCCCGTAAGAGCCACAACCCGCATCAGAGCATAAAAGATAATTTTAACAGCCGTAACAAAGTAGGTATAGGGCTTCGCGCGCTGAATGTGCCTCTGAAATAACGACAGTAGTCTGCCCCAGCTGTAACGTAGCTGCACTCTCGCTTAGACAGCCAGAGGTCGTACTGTTTATGAAAATGAACGCCACCATGAACTTGATATTTAATCCATTGTCAAGATTCTCCGTCAGTGGGGGCAATGGACAGAGGGGGGAGGGAGGCATTGCCCGATCGTCAGGTTACAGAACTGCGATAGGGCGGTGACTCACAGAAAAATCAGATACTCAACTTTCTTCCAGGCCCGCTATGATGGATATAACTCTTTATTGTGCACACTATAAACAGAAAAAAGTACAGAGAACAAAAATAACCTTATGAGTGGCGGCCTTATCGCTAAGAGCGATCTCTTCCAGGCAACCTTGAATAGAAAAATGGTATAGATACATTTCTTAAACCTATCGTCACTCTTATTTAAATTGATATTCGACGGAAACAATATCACATGATGTACGTAAATCTAAATTATTATTGATTTCATTACTTAACATACGTGAATTGTTTATTAATTAGTAGGAGATACATTGAAAATGATTATTTTTGTAAGATTTAAATTGTTGATTGTCGTTTTTACAGTATCACCACCTTTGTTTGTTATTATATCTAGATAACTGTATACGAATATATGATAATCTTAACTTTTCGTTTTATGGTTGACAGGCTAGGCGTTTGACCGCTGCTCATCTGATGTTAAGTGATGGTGTGGTCGAAGATGGTAAAGCACACAAAGCCTGTAATGGAACTGGCTGCTGGTACACAGCGTTAGATGCTTGGCGGCAGATTAACAACTTGAAGGTGGTAGCTAGCCAGCCGAGTACTAGAAAGTACCCTACCACCATGCTATGGTTTCCTCGCGATGTTTTCCTTCACCGGCAGCTCAAGCTCATTGTTGGGGGTTGAACCCATGCCTTTCAGCATGCGAACCGACCGCGCTAACCACTGAGCTATCATCGCTACAAAAGCGATCATAGCTCAGAGCGAGCTAATGGAAAGCGACGATGTGGCCGAAGATGGAGCACGCTGGCATATAAAATGCCTATTCACGTTTTTCTTGAACAATATATTATGTACAAACATTGTTGTAAAAAAATCAACTAACTAACATATAACTATTAAAAGATATAAAAAGTCGTTTTAACTTTTTTTTGTTTATTGTTAACGCTTCACAGTACAAAATAAATAATATTTCATGTTTTTTTAAAGATTATAAATTTCGCACTGGTATTGTTGGTTTAGTACATTATGATAGATTGGTGCATGCCTGTAGGTGTGCATTGTTAGGGTTATACAATCACGATTTAGCCGAGAGTGTGCTCCCGGGTTTCGGGCTCGTTACGAGGTAACGCGCTGCATTAGCGGTGAGCAGTAACAGTAACAGTTAACCGTTAATTGTTATACGTTCGAGCTGGTTGGAGATTCATTTTACGACGTGAGGAGGGAGCGCTAATTTATTTTTACGTTATATAGTCTTAATAGTATAAGTGCACATCATTAGACGGTACTCTGTATACAAGGCTTTATTTTATATCTGAACTAGCCCTGTTTTCTAATAAACTTCGACCACACCGTCATTTAACATCAGGTGAGCTGTTGTCAAACACCTAGCTTTTGTAGCGATGATAGCTCAGTGGTTAGCGCGGTAGGTTCGCATGCCGAAGGGCGTGGGTTCAACCCCCAACAATAAGCTTGAGCTGCCGGTGAAGGAAAACATCGCGAGGAAACCATAGCATGGTGGTAGGGTACTTTCTAGTACTCGGCTGGCTAGCTACCACCCTCAAGTTGAAAATCTGCCGCCAAGCATCTAACGGTGTGTTCCGGCAGTCTCACTTGAGAGCCAGTTCCATTCCAAGCTAGGTGTGCTTTACCATCATCCACCACACCTTCACTTAACATCAGGTGAGCTGTGGTCAAACAACTAGCCTGTCAACAATTTAAAAAAAAAAAAAAGCCTGTGGACAATAAATAAAATTAAAAAAACTATCGCACCGCTGCGCTCTTCTCATTGTGAGAAGGTCGTAGTCCACCACGCTGGCCAAGTGCGGGTTGGCAGGCCTCACACTTTTGCAAGACTTTTTTTAATGTAAATTTATTGTGACGAACGATACGCACTCCAGATAATAAGAGATGTCCATGACCATTGCGGCAATAGACAGAGCTTTGAGTAAAAAAACAAATTCTGAGGCATCGCTGCTTTGGCGCTCATTACTTTGAGACTTTCGATGGTTAGTCTCGACAGCCCAGTAATTTCGAAGTAATTTTTTTTTGTGTTTTTAATATCCAGGTTCGCGTTTGACCACACCCTGCCTGATTTTAAACGAGGCTACTGATGTGTGATGCGTTAATCAGTTTCTTCTAGGCAAGCATGCTCCATCGTAGACCGCATTTTAGCTTCACATCAGGCGTGATGGCGGTCAAAAGCAAGCCTATCGCACTAATAATATAAATGTGAAAGTTTAGATGTTTGTTACTCTTCCACGCAAAACTACTAAACGGATTTGGATGAAATTTGGAACGGAGGAAGTGGAAACCCTGAATTAACACATAGGCTACTTTTTATCCCGAAAACATGTGGCGAGTAAAACCGCGGGGCGCAGTTAGAATGTCATATGTAGAAGATTAGTTAATTTAACAATCTTTTTGGAAACTAATAAACTAAACTAATAATAATAATAATAAATAACTAATCTAAAAGGCCGCTGAGATGATGAGATTGTGTTCAGCTCGCGAAAGTTAGAAAATTCAGTTTCATCAGTACAGCCTCCATTTTTCCATGTTAAATAATTTACATGTTAGTTGGCTCATTGGTAGTATATCTGCCTTGAGAGCTGAAGGGCGTGGGTTCGATTCCCGCTCAGGACAAACATTTTTTGAATAAACAGGTTTGTTCTGTATGTATTACCTATAAGTACGTATTTACAAAAATAAAGTATTTATGTATTTTATCAGTAGTTAGCTTAGTTTGGGGTCAGATGACGTTGTGTGTATAGTCCTACGATATTTATTTTTTATTTAGTTGTTAGTCTGTTTGGACACTGAACGTGTTATAGTAAATAGAGTGCTAATTATATTCAACCGGAATGACCAAATAACACATTTAGAACTGTCACAGACACATTATCCGTTAACCACTGATAGACCTATTCTCGAATAGCTTGGCAAACGTACCATAGGATGCCCTGACACTTGATGGAGTGACGACTTAAGACAACTGATGGTGTCTAGAAGTGAAAAGCCGAAAATCGGACGGTGTGGCGTGTCTTGGGAGAGACCTATGTCCAGCAGTGGGTTTCAATATGATGATGTTGGTGACTTTTCCAATATTAAATTGGGTAGGTAAAGATTTCACACTAAAAGAAAAGAGATGTCATATGGAAAGTGAAAATGTAATGCTGGACTAAGCTAGTACTAATTATAGCAGACTGGAAAACAAGTGTTTCTCGAATCCGTAAATCATATATCCTCTCGTACCCGCATTAGCGTAACTTTTTATGTTTTGTTGTGTTTTTTACAAAAAAAATCCTTTCGTGGCGGTAAAGTCCCCGCGTCTAAATGCGTTTCATTCAAAAAGGGTTAAAAAGTAGTTTAATCCCGATGTCCCTAACAACTTCACGGAAAAATATAATCCGGGATTCCGCGATTCTGTGAGCGTGTGGCAGGTCGGTGGCGGCTAGGGTTACCAGATCGGGTTATCGAAATAACTGCAAGAAATTTAAAAATTTCGGGACCTTCACACTTTGGAAGAAAACAAAAATATATGTACTCATTACTCATTTATTTTTAGAAAGACACTACAAAAAGACTTCACTGCTTTTGGTATAAATAAATACAATAAGACATTTCATACAGTGCCATCTGATCTCACACTAAGCAAAGCATATCCTATGGAAATCAGATAGATAAACGAATAAATATAAATAGATAGCTGATGGAATACTTGATTACTTTTTTTATTGTAAAAACATATAGAACTGAGAAACATGTAGAAAAAAATCGATTTTTCTGGGTAGAGGCAGAACAAACAATTATACTCGACATACGTTTGCCTTGAGTGGGAATCGAACCCACACGCTATACAGCTCTTAAAGCGAATACACTACCAAATGAGGTAATAGGACAGTTATATAATATATTTAGTGCGTATATTTCCTCGCATATTTGGCGTAGTGTGTTGTTTAGCGGGATACATTTCGGAGTGTGCACTTGAACTGCACAGTTTGGTTTCCTGGCACCTTTGTTCTAACGGACAGCCAGACAAACGTCATACATGGTGGATGTTCCCCATGTCGTTTTGATTCTCCATTTTTCATTCGCACAGCGAGGTTGTGGAACTCTGCCGGAGTCTGTGTTCCCTGTTAGGTACAATGTGGGTATTTAAATCTATAGTAAATAGGTTTCTTCTAGGTAAGCGTGTTTAATCTCAGATCATACACTTTCCACGCGAACTCCACTCGGATTTCGCGGCCACATAAACGCGGTTGTATTACTTGGTCGTAGGGAATAAGGATATGTATTTTAGTGGATAGCCTTCCGAACAACGCCGCCTGATTAACATGACTTGTACCGGAGATTTCTTGAAAAAGATTTCCTTACAAAATCTCCTCACACTCGGGACAAACAATTATGTGGCAACATTTATGTCTCTTCTGAGTATGTATTATATGAATTTCTGAATACATAAAAAAGTGTAATAACCGTAAACTTGGCACCTTTGGAGCTAGATAACGATGTATGTAATATCCACAGACATTTATTTTCCAGTATGAAATTTCACACAGCGCCATCTAGCCTGAAATTAAGCAAAGCTTGTACTATGGGAATCAGATGATTGATAGGATACTTTTATATCTGGAAATTTGAGGCGAATATTTGCCACCTGGCAACCCTCGTGAAAGCGCATGGTAGCGTGAGGGATACGCATTCCTGCGCAGTTGGGCGGAGAGTACCGGAGAGGCGATCGATAGGGGGCGGGGTCACCCTCGGCATACCGTATCTGCGCTGCTAGCTCTTCAAATTGATTGACATAGAAGAACTGACGACCGGACGCGCGCGTTTTGGCGGCTTTTTTTTGGTGTGCGTAGGCGGCCTACGGCAATAATATCCCGCTGCAATTTTTGGCATTTCTAAACCCCGCGGCTGTATTTCCTCGTGTTTACTTATATCTAGATGACCATGTAACTAAGTATTTAGCAAATCGCATGATACTCGTTGGAGACTCTGAATTATTGTTTGATTTGTCATGTTGGAATGAGTTTTGGTGAAGTGTATATTGATAAATTAAGTACCGTTGATGTGAATTTCATAAATTTTAATGTTAAAGATGTCATCATATTATTGGATGGCAGAAATATTATTACTAACACGCTTTAGATAGAAATTTATGCCAAATTTGAATTTTTAATATTTTAACAGTTACCTGGTTCCTAAAGTACAAGCTTTGCTTAGTTTGGGGTTAGATGGCGTTGTGTGTAATGTCCTACGATATTTATTTATATATTTTCAGTTGTGTGAAAAAGTAGTTATTTTTTATGGTTGACAGGCTAGGTGTTTGGCCACAGCTCACCTTATGTTAAGTGTCTAATATGGTAAACACACCTAGCCTGGAATGAAACTGGCTCTCGCGGGAGCATGTCAGAACACACCGTAAGATGCTTGGCGGCAGATTTACAATTTAAGGGTAGTTAGTTAGCTAGCCAACCGAGTACTAGAAAGTAGAAAATTACGATGAAAATATTATAAGTATGCAATCTTATGTCACTCCAGTAGCTATTTTTTTCCATTCCATCGTAATGTGTTCATCATCATCTGACCCAACCACAGTTAATGTAGGTAGCTTGTAATACAACAAATGATTTTTAGACATTTAATTAACGAGATTTCATGAAACCCTATTTCGATGAAGGGTAAGTTTCGTGGAAAACCTTTATTAATTTATGTCCGAGGTAGAAATTCGCTGGCAAGGAAATACACACCATTCCAATGTTAACGCTAATGCTAATAACTATTACATTGCCAAATAATTTGCTGTTAAAACTAATCATTTAATAATTCAAAGTAATGAGCGCCAAATCAGCGATGCCCTGGACTCAAAGTTCTTTGCTGCAATGGTCATGGACAGGCGTTATCTCTTATGTACATATAAGAAGAGCGCTCGTTCGTTTAAATAATAATTGTACCTACCGATGATAGCTCAGTGGTTAGCGCAGTCGGTTCACACGCAGGGCGTGGGTTCAAACCTCGACAATAAGTTTGAGCTGCCGATAAAGGAAAACATCGTGAGGAAACAATGGCATGGCAGTAGGTTATTTTCTAGTACTCGCCTGGCGATCCTGACGGTGTGTTCCGGTAGCCTCACTTAAGAGCCTTTTCCATTCCAGGCTAAGTGTGTTTAACCATTTTCGACCGAACTGCCACTTAACACCAGGTGAGCTGTGGTCAAACACCTAGCTTGTCAAAAATAAAAATGGGGCGCTCTTATATTACCGACAATACTTATTTACTTCCTTATAACTAACACGTCTATAACCTCTACATAGTATAAAATAAAGTCGTTTCCCGCCGTCTGTACGCTTAGATCTTTTAAACTACGCAACGGGGTTTAATGTGGTTTCCATCAATAGACAGAGTGAAGAGGAAAGTTTATATGCATAATACATGCATATCATAGATTAAAAAACCTAGAGTTTTAAAGATTTGTAATGTGTTGTTGTAAAAAACATGTTTTTTGCGCTTACATTGCAAAAGCTGGATAAATCAAAACAAATTTACGAGGTGTGGTTCGCTAGTAAAGTTTAAAAATAAATAGCTGACACGAATCTACATTAATTTATACTGGTTAATTGTCCTAATGAACTACGTAAAGTACATACAATGAAATACAAATAAACTCACTGCATAATCACTTTACACCTGGCGAGATCGTGTGATACGCAACCCCGTTAATTTTAAAAAAGATACTAATTACCTAATGTAATTAACAAAAACAATTGCACTGTCTAAAAGTCTACAGATAAAGGCAAAATAAAAAGGAACGAGACAAGCACACTGCCGCCTGTACTACATTATTTAAACTATTTCTAATAATAAAATACCAACTTAAAAGTATTTTCTTCTTGTTTGTTTTTTGCGTCGGACTCGGCACATTTGCCAGTACCAAGTATCTTCAATGATTTTAAGTTAAACTAGTAAAGCAGGTCTAAGCGCAATCAAAATCATACAAAGTCAAGGACAAGTCTGGTCATGCCCTAGTTAAATGGATTATACCAGAAGCTTCAAATAAGTTTTAGAAACAACGCGAAAACGTCACGTCATGTTTTAATACTTTTATCACTTGCCCACACTAGCACTTATAATTTGGCATTTTATACCTAAATAAAATACCGCTATTTTGATACAAACGTACACAAGTAGGTACTGGAAAATGATATTTAATGTGGCGTGGCGACACGATCTTTTAGGCTTAAACCTAAAAGATCGCCTTAATTTTAAAAATCAAAATCGATTCTATTTGACGTAAACATGTTCCTTTTTTCTTTTTTGATTTTGTCGTCGCATATTATGCCTTTACCAGTGAAAGTGGTTTGATATTTCCAAGAAGGTATTATAAGTTAAATAAGTCAAAGTCACACGAAGTAAGGCTTTGTCGAGTCTGAGCATGGCCTAGTAAAGTACTGGTAACTTTGCTACAAGCTTCGATTGAGTTTTGGAAGCAACACTGAAAGTTAACACCACTTTCCTTTACTCGCGAATATAATACAATTCGATACTGTATAAATAATTTTGTATACATAACACACAACTTTTAAAAAGTAACGTATAGGAATCAAAAAGTGTTTCGTTAAAAAAAAGAAGATTTTGGACAATGGGCTGAGTAGGTAGGTAGGTACAGCAAGACACAATTTTGTCGCTAAATTAAAATAATATGGACTCCATAGATCTATCACTATCATACAAAACTATTTTGAGAGTTTTCAGAGATTAAATTTAATATTTCATTAAATACGCCATAATATGTTGGTAAATGCCGAATAATATTATGAGTTGTTTTTTATTTTATTTTTATCTAAACTACTTGGTGGTTGATCTTCTTAGGAGGTAGTATATGTAGGTACCACGGCAGTATTAGATATAGGCAGTAGCATGTTAATATAACTTTGTTCCGGTTTGCATCTAAGCATCGAAAGTCTTAAAGTAATGAGCGCCAGAGCAGCGATGCCCTGGACTTGATTTTATAACTTAACTGTTTTACTTATTACTGTTCTGCATATCGCTGTCATAGATGCCCATTACATCCGTATTGCAGAGTTATCTCTCTTCATCACGAGAGCATTTTGTTCTTCATAACAAACCTTCGTAGAAACTTTTTCTAGAGAACAGAAAAAATTGAGTTAACTTAGACTTACTAAACATGACTTGTTTTTATAGACATTTTAAGTACATGGAATATAAGAAAACTTGACTTTGGCTAAACATATTATTAAAAATGAAATCAAAATTGAATGAAACAGGCGGCGGCGTTTACTAATTTGGACGATTAAAGAAACCTGAGAGATATTTAGAAATGTGGTACAGATGTTTTGTAAATACAATTTAAAGCGTGGAAAATTGTAGGTAAATCCACAAACGCACTGCTAGTATAAAATGATTACTAAACTCAGTAATGATTCAAAATTACCTAAGCATCAGGCAATCACAGTCAATTCCGTAATGGCATAAAGTGACATTTATAACAACATAAACTGCGAAATCGTAACAGATGTTCGGACAATATTTCGTTACTCATAAAAACAGTAGGGGTTGTGCATGTCGTGCGCTAATAGAGGAGATAATTATCTAACTACCTGCAATACACTTGACGCGCCCTCGAGTGCCGGAAGTCGGGGTGGATCCGGCGGTCACGTGGCCAGCGGCCATCTTGTTTAACTACTAACTTCCGCTCGATACGGACTTCCAGGGGTCCACAAATGTTTCTATTATATTTGATTTGTTATTTTTCGAAACGCCAAAACTAGTTTTTCTCAAAAAGTTACCAAAATTTAGTAGAAATTATTTTTTTAGGTAAACACAGAATTAATGTAAAATTACTCAATTTATAATAATTTTATTAAAGTTGTTGAAAACACACTTTTATGCAAAATGATTTTTATGCATAATTTTTTTTATAACGTAATTAAACATTGTTTTATAACTAATAGATATGAAATAATGTTTATATTTAACTGATTGTAAAAAGTATTACGCGTAAAATGAAAACAAGAAACAGTTAATAAATCAGACTAGCTAACTAATGGAATCAGAGTAAAGTTGGATGAGGTAAAAGATTTCAATCCTATCAATTGTATAAATCAGTTTAAAAACAAGAAAAAAAGCCACGCTGTAGCAAATGCCACCTGCAAAGATCAGATGAAACCGGATTTAGAAACCTAATCTCTTGACCGGATCGATCCCCGACAGTTATGAAAAGGCCGCATTTGCTGGAGAGTAAAAAGTAAATCCACCTAAGCTAGCGACCGGGGAAAACCTCGGTACATTTTCAAAGAAAATATTTTCTAAGATGTCACGTAAGTTTCTCTTGCGTTGGCAAACTTAGGCTTTGCGTTTACTAGAGCTATTGTGAGCCGTATACGGAATAAATAAGATTCATTTCACGGAGAGTGACGTTTGCGAGGCAAGTTGCCAGCATAGGGGATGTCACAGGCGCTCCTGTCACCGACTATCAATATCGGTTGTAAACTGATGTATGGGGTGGCAAAGGCCGTCTTAAATCGATAAATTGTGTTCTCTAGCTACTTAAGAAAGTTGGATGACTTTATTGGCTTTATTGACACGCTGTCGACCGAAGTTAGCGGGAAAACTTGTGATACTAATTCTGTGATTTCTGTTTTTCTCGTTCCTCATTGTAATGCTGCTGCGAAGATCGCATCGCTAACCACTACGCACTAAACGATCTATAGATCAAATATTGGCACTTTTCCATCAAAAGGCAAGTTAAAATTGTCTGAAAACGAAAGAAATGTATTTTGTGCATTTTGATTGCATTTTTCGTTTCTACCAAAATGATTACTTTGTCATTAGAAAATAACGTACCCAGAACGGTTTGAACCTACACATTTCTATGAAAAGCTTTTGCTATGGTAGCTCCCCTGAAATAGCTAAAAAAGTCAGCTGACTATAGAAAAATGTCCATGACCTAACAAAACAACAAAAATAAAATAAATAATTCTTTGCTTAGTTTGGGGTCAGATGGCGCTGTGTGTAATGTTCTACGATATTTATTTATTTAAAACTAAACAACAACAAAATATTTACAAAGGCCGGTTACGTTCGTGATTAGCCCCGTAGAAAAAGATGTTCAAAGTGATAAATATGCAAAGTTATTTTCACCTTAGTACTTACTATCCAAGAAACCTTACGTAAATCAAAAGTAAGTTGATGGAATTGTTGGTGACCCCTGGAACGAAGAACCAAGTTGCGTGCGGGAAACCGGAAGCGCGTTGTCCAAATAGTGGCCCCGTGGCCACCGCACGTGCTCCTAATTACGGCTCGGCACGGCCCGGACTCGGACCGGACAGTCCGGACAGTCCAGCCAAGGCTCACGACGAAGCAGTGCCACCTCCTGCACTGCCGTTCTTACAATCTTGTGGCCAGCCTGATTCACAAACGCAATGTGCCGCACAGAAGCCTTTTTATTGCAGACTAGCGGATGCCTCGCGGTTCCCTTTCCCGTGGGAATACAGGGATGAAAAGTAGCCTATATCACCCGGAGATAGTACAGTTTCCCAACGGTGAAATATTTTTTGAAATCGGTCCAGTAGTTTCAGAGCCTATTCAATACAAACAAACAAACAATCAAATTCCTCTTTATAATAGTATAGATAGAAAATAACAACCGAGACGAATAATTTAACGTCTCACCCGACTCACAGTGCTCTGATCACCCATCCGAAAATTGACGGGACTGTCCGTTGCTAAACTTCTCCGATAGTATTAAAAAATAAACACTTCATTCACTCAAAATGTTACAGCTCAGTGGTAACATCTTTGTTCTGGTGCCTGGAACTCCAGGCGACAGAAACTTCATAAAAACCAGAGAAAAAAAACTTGTTTGAAAAGTCATAACCAGGGTCTCAGCTATCTCCATACCAAATTTCATCCAAATGCCTTCAGTAGTTTTTGCGTGAAAGAGTAACAAACATCCATCCATCCATTCAAACTTTCACATCTATACTATTAAAAACAGAAAAGATTTGATTGTTTTTTTTTTTGTTTGTAATGGATAGGCTCCGAAACTACACTATCCCCGGGTGTCATAGGCTACTTTTTATCCCTGTATTCCCACGAAAACGGGAACTACACGGGTGAAACCGCGAGGCGTCCGCTAGTTTATAATATTAGTGGGATACTTTCCCATCTGAACTCTTCATAGAAGCATAAATACAAACATGCATACATAGTAAAATAAATAATATCACATCATTATTAAAATGACAACCCTTCAAATCAAAGCTATTCCCGATATTTTTACAAGCTTGATCGGAAACTCTATCGCAGGTAATGTCTAAGCCGAAGAGATAGAGTTCGAAATCGTCTGAGCGAGTAGAGTTAGTAAAAAATGCACGCGATTTACACAAGTACGTGTTTTTACGATAAAATTTAATCATACAGTTTTATATCCGAGTACTGTTTTATGAAACTTCATAAGCGTAGGTTTGGAGTTAACGAACTGGAACTATTCGCGGTGGAGAACTTTATTGAGTGAACTCTGCGAAGTAATTTCTGCAATTATTTTATATTATGTAGACGGCATTATATAGACAATAGACAATAGACAACACTTTATTTGCGACATAAAACACATTACATATTCTTCTGGTGATTCACAGAAGCCTTTTTATTACAGACTAGCGGACGCCTCGCGGTTTCACCCGCGTAGTTCCCGTTCCTGTGGGAATATGGGGATAAAAAATAGCCTATGTCACTCGGGGATAGTGTAGCTTCCCAACGGTGAAAGAATTTTTGAAATCGGCCAGTAGTTTCGGGAGCCTATCCAATACAAACAACCAATAAAAGCTTTCCTCTTTATAATAGTATAGATAGATATAGGTACAATTTTATCGATCGCTAGATGTATCTGTGTTTGCGATCGTTTCAGGGTTTCAAAAGCACTTTGAGCTTTCCCCGACTTTTGACTTTTAAAAAAAAACCTCTTAATTTTTCATAGACACCTAGACATTAAGTAATTATTCATCACATAAATTGTTTTTCCTGGTAGGAATCGCACCTAAAAGCACAAACCCAGAGAGACAGCGCCAAAAGCAGACTTAGGTACTACCAAATAGGATAAAAATACAATAAATATATTAATATATATAAATATTGTAGAACATTACACACAGCGCCATCTGACCCCAAACTAAGCAGAGCTTGTGCTATGGCAGTCAGATAACTGATAGAATACTTAAATACCTTTTTTGTAAATACATACTTATAATTTTCATGCCACAAAGTTTGTCCTGGGTGGGAATCGAACCCATATTAGGTAAATAAGTTCTCTGCTTCCTATAGTAAGTACTAGTAGTTTTCAAGGTTCGATGGCGCTCTGTGGGATGTCCTTCGATATTTATATGATATCCTGCAATTTTCTATCTGTGAAAGGTCTGTCCAAAATCTACAAGTTCAAGAGTTCTGCATGAACCCGAAACGAGTGTCAAGGACTAATCTTTGTCGCTATCCACGTGTTTACGTGGGAGTGCGTGACTGAGCGTGGGAGCCGCCATGTGGTCGCCTTCCACTGGGTGGCTTTAATGAGAGCTGGCTCAACGAGCGGCATAATCAATTAATCAATACTGTGCTTAGACAAATCCGGCGTATAATGGTAACGTGACGATAATTGCTGCTTCGCAATGCCTACACGACAGTGAAGGCATGACTGCCGCTTTTTCTTGGTGGTAGATCTCCTTAGCAGGAGGTCTTCCAGACACCTACCACCGCAGTACCAGATATCTAAGCAGCAGTGAGTAAACATCACTGTGTTCCGGTTTGAAAGGTACTGCGGATAGCGAAATAACAGGGATGTTGAGACTAACCATCTAATGTCCGCCAAAGTCTAATTCCTGTTTTTTTAGTTATTTTAAACTGCGGTTCACGGTAGATTACTGCTGCTTCAAAAAACCGGCCAATCGCGAGTCAGGTTCGCGCATGAAGGGTTCTGTACCGTTATCTATAGAAACTTGACTCGACTCGACTTGTTATTTGTTATTGTTATTGGGTGTATTATTGTGTGAATCCGTCTATTTACATATTTTTTCTTTTCTACTTGTGGAAACTTTTAATTGGCCTTCTTTTCTTATTCATTGTAATTGTCTGTGTACCTAGCTGTAAGTTTTCCTTTGATTATAAAAATAAAAAATAAATAATACATAAATAAAATAGAACGGGGGAAAAATCACGTATGGAAGCTACCTTAAATATTTATTTTATTCTGTTTTTTAATATTTGTTGTTATAGCGGCAATATAAATACATCATCTGTGAAATTGGCGACAGACAGACAGACAGACAGACGGACGGACGTGCAGCGGAGTCTTAGTAATAAGGTTCCGTTTTACCCTTTTTGTACAGAACCCTAAAAACCGATTCACTCATGATTTGAAGACACCTTAGGCAGTCCACAGAAAAAAAGGGGAACCAAACCAATTCGATGGAGTTTTTTAACCCCCTACGCAAACAACATAGTATGTTATAAGTTGAATGAATGTATCTGTCGGTCTGTTGATTCGTAACTCCCAAACGGTTAAACCGATTTTGATGGTTTTGGCGCAAAACGTCACTTTCGCATAATATTATCGTATTTAGTTTGTTCGAAAGGTGCTTTGATCAAATGTTCTTAGCGATCATTAGGAACTGTTTAGCCGATCAGCTTTTTTCTATTTAATAAATGATGAGAACTTCTTCATGAGGTTTAGTTTATAGTGTACTAGTTGACGCCTCGCGGTTTCACCCGCGTAGTTCCCGTTCCCGTAGGAATACAAGGATAAAATGTAGCATATGTCACCCGGGTATAGTGTAGCTTCCCAACGAGGAAAGAATTGTTGAAATCGGTCCAGTAGTTTCGGAGCATATTCAATACAAACAAACAAATCTTTCCTCTTTATAATAGTATAAATACAAATATCAGTCAACCCTTTCTGGGAATCCTATCCTAATATTACCTACTAATATTATAAATGCGAAAGTTTGTGAGCATGCATGTATGTTTGTTACTCTTTCACGCAAAAACTACTGAACGGATTTTGATGATATTTGGTAAGGAGATAGCTGACACCTTGGATTATCACATAGGCTACTTTTTATCCCAAAAACATGTAGCGGGTAACACTGCGGGACGCAGCTATTTCAATCATAATTTTAACCTTACGTCATTTTATGCCGATTTTAACAATGACATACAAGTTTGAAGTACATATTGAATATGTTGGCTTGGTTACTTACACACCAATGTGACAATCAACGTGTTTGGCAGCCCCGTTGGCTCATTGGTAGTATATCTGTCTCGAGAGCTGTAGGGCGTGGGTTCGATTCCCACTCAGGGCAAAAATTTTGTGAATAAACAATTAATGTTTGTTCTGAGTCTAGGTGTTCTGTATGTATTATAAGTATGTTTTTACAAAAAAAAAAAATATGTATTCTATCAGTTATCTGAGTTCCATCACGCAAACTCTGCTTAGTTTGGGGCCAGATGGCGATGTGTGTATAGTTCTACGATATTTATTTTATTTATTTAATGTACAGGCCAAAAAAAAAGAATGGTGTAATTTTTGAACAAATTGCACTCGCATTGATAATCCTAAACTGGAGGCTAAGGAATCGTTGTTTTTGGCAAACGCAATATTTTGTATAATTTTTAGGGGGGGCTCGTAACTACATGAATTGATTTACTCATATGTATGGCAACAGGTAAGAGCGGTGTCGCCCAGCTTTTGCTAACCGTTTGAATTATTGAGCGTTCGCATCATCATTACCAGCAGTTATGTCGGCAATATCGGTAAAAATTGCTCGTGTTTACACCCACTTCACGGGTTCAACTGATTTTTTAAGTATGGTATTCCGGAGTTATGTATATGTTTAGTGTATTTCCGCTTACAAGCCGCTTTGGTTACAACAATCACGGGGGTTCAATTTAACGTCCAATAATTGTATGACAATCTAGCGGACGCCTCGCGGTTTCACCCGCGTAGTTCCCGTTCTCGTGGAAATACGGGGATAAAAAGTAGCCTATGTCACCCGGGGATAGTGTAGCTTCCCAACGGTGAAAGAATTTTTGAAATCGATCCAGTAGTTACGGAGCCTATTCAATACAAACAAATCTTTCCTTTTTACAATACGATAGATATATGATCTGTAACGAATTATAATTACTGACCTAAATTAAACTCAAAAGATGAAAATTTTAAGTCTGATATATGGCCGATTTGGCTGCAAAGTTCTGGAGTGGAGACCACGGACCGGCAAGCGCAGCGTAGGGCGTTCACCCGCAAGGTGGACAGACGACCTAATGAAGACCGCAGGAACGCGCTGGATACGAGCCGCTTCCAATCGGTCTTTATGGAAGTCAATGGGGGAGGCCTATGTCCAGCAGTGGACGTCCTACGGCTGAAATGATGATGATGACGTTTCTAGAATAGCACGTATTATATCATATATCAATGAACTTAACTTTTTTGTTTGTGAACTGATTAGAATAAAACAAACACCAAATGTTAAGAGAAATTTTCCACAATACATCAATGAAAACAACATTTAAATCGGAAACATACCGTGCAAAAACGCACAGACAAACAAACAAAAAAATCAGGGGCACTGGCTTTTATACTGTACCGAATGTAAGAGTAATTTAATTCCCTGAAAAAAAAATGGGACGGGAAGTGGTCATATGACCGCTTCCCAGTATTTTTTTTCCAAATGTATTTCTGCGTGTATATAGCCAAGTACACTCAGCCAGTGCACAATGTGCACTATAATATTTAAACACATGAATATTTGCAGCGTATTTAGCCGCCGTTAATTCAGTGCACAAGACATCTAAGTTGTAACAAACGTTTGCTAGGTAAGTCTCGAATTGGTGCTTAGCGCACCTCGATGGTTGAACAATAGGTGGGCGGGCGATAGCACGGTATTCATGGCAGCTCGGTACATGTCCCGTGGGCCCCAAGTTAATTTCAAGTTTTGCAAGTGGCGGCGACGAGCGTTCACTTATTAAAATCCCAACATCTTGGAAGTTAACAGGTTTTGGTAAGTGCGCTTTAGCACAAAAGTTGGAGAGGTGTGCGCCGGTGCGCTGCGCTGCTGTGCCGCTGATGCTTTGTTCCCTTGTATTTATACCTACCCGCAGAATTCCAATATTCCGGGGAGGTTTTAGTTCTATGCACAATGGAGCCTATGCACTGTATATACTGTACTATGTATGCAGGTTCAAAGTACTCTACGCCTCAGTCATGCAATATCCTATTAGTATACGTAAAAATTTGTGGCTAATTAGCACTTTCACACGATTTTGAGAATACAGAAAAAGTATGTCACTCATTATCAACTTTATTTGTTTAACCTTTTTTTATGTAATAGTAATGAGAGGATCGGGATGCTTTCCTAGTTGTAAGAGCTAACGCCTGTCCATGATCATTTCAGTAAATCGTAACTTTAAGTTAACAAAAACGAATTCAGAATGTAGAAATACCAATAAAAATACCTATTTTAGTCAGGTTTTATAGACCAAATAACTCAAATGATAAAATTGTTCAATGTTTATGCACGACACTTGATGTAAAATGTTTAGTTTAAAAAAGAATCACTTCAAATCCGAAATAGAACCTGAAATCCGAAATTGAAATCTGGAATCCGGAGCTCTATGTTTCATTTCTGTTCCAGATTTAAAAGTATTTTATGATTGTGGCTCAGCTTTGCTCTGAGCCGACGTAAGCTGTCGCGGGCCAGTTCACAAGGCTAAGCCAGTCTGACGCATCAGCAGGCCGACAGAACGCTCACTCGGAATGCCTAATGGCGTTGCGGCCACAGTCACAGCGGATCCAGATAACTGAGTTACTCGCATCTTGATAGCCAGCATCACTCTCACGTGTCGGTTTCTATCTCGTTTAAATGTTCACAGCCCTGTTGGCTTTTTGGTAGTATCTGCTTTAAGAGTTATAGGGTGTTCGATTACAACCCAGGGCAAAAATTTTGTATTGTTTAAACACAATCATGTTAATTAGGTGTTCTGTATGTATTTAAAAAAAAAGTATTCTATCAATTATTTCAAACTGAAGATTATTTAATTACTAGTAAGTAATTACTAATGATTTTTTGTCATGTCGTTTTATTATATTGACATACATTATTTTTTACATGTAATCAGTATTTTAAAACTCATTTAATGACATGTTTGAAATTTTGAATTGACTTGGTGTTATCAATAAAATATTTTGTATTTGTACCAGTTCAAGCTTTGCTTATTTTGCGGTCAGATGGCGCTGTATGTAAAGCCGTATGGTGCGATAAATAAAAAAATTATATTTATTTATTTATCGCACCGTATCTTTTTCTACAGACACAAAGTACTGCCGCCCCCGTACTCTGAGATTGTAATTGCGTTTCATGTTGGTTGCTGACGAGAAAGCTACGCGACTGCGAACCTTACTGCGCGGGTATACGATATGCGGTCGCGTAGCTTTTTTGTGAGCATCAAGCGGGAATCACAGTGAGACGTTCAGAGTACGTGGGCTGGAACTATAAATTAGCTTAAACTAGTATCTAAGTATAATTTTTTTTTTTTTAACTTATCGACTAAAATAAAATATTACCAAAATTAGGGCGGGTTAAAATTTAGACAGATCAGGCTAGCAGCCCATTCCATTTAGTAGACAAGCTTTATTTACGACAATTGCTGGCAGTGCCATCTATCCTCAAATCAAATAAAGCTTTACAATGAGAACCAAATAACTTCTACAATATTAAGATATTTTTTGATACCAGACATACTTAGAACAAATATGTAACTCGTTCGTCACATAAATGTTTGATTTGTGTGGGAATTGAACCCATGGCTACAGCTCAGAAAGCAGCTACTATCAAATGAACTTACAGAACAATCAATAGAGCAAGTACATTGAGCTACTTACTTTAGCCCGCTGCTTTACACGCGTGGTTAATGCGGAAAGACCATTTTATAGAAAGTAATTTTTTCACAGGACTGTTCTGATACTGTGGACTGGAAGGATAGAACGCATAGGGAAGCTAATCTGGCACAGGTTAGCTTAGTTATTAGACTCCATTCTCTGACTTATATAATCTCATAGCAATTCGTTATTTAGTAGTTAGCGCAGTCAGTTCACATGCCAGAGCGTGGGCGTGGGTTCAAACCCAACAGTGAACTTGAGCTGGCGGAAGAAAAACATCGTGAGGAAACCATAACATGGTGGTAGGTGGTGGTATTCTCCAGTACTTACTCGGCTGGCTAGCTAACACCCAGGGGCGTAGCTCCCCCATATCAGCCGTATGAATTATACGGGGCCCCCGGGCTACAGGGCCCCTGACGTGTGTAAACAAAATGTTATCCACAATGTCACTTAATCTCGTGCTTCCCTGGGAAAAATATATATTAAAAATCTGTCATAATTACGATCTACTGTCCATTATAATCAATAAATATTTATTTTGATTTACTACAAGCATTTCTTATAAGCCCTTCATTTGGGTCCCCCATTAATTTTGATACAGGGCCCCTCTAATGCACGCTACGCAACTGCTACCACCCCCAAGTTGGAAGTCGGCCGCCAAGCATCTAACGGTGTTCCTACAACCTCACTTAAGAGCCATACCACCATCTACGACCACGCCGTCACTTATCACCAGGTGATGATGTCAAACACCTGGTCTATAGCACATCTCATACGTATTCTATTTAAACACTCATGTGTGTGTGTGTGTGTGTGTGTGGGTTTCCCTGTTTGATTAAGGGTCTTTGTAAGTGGTAATACAGTTCTGGTACACGTTTTCCTATGCTTGTTTTAATTTGATAGTAAATAGGTACATCTACACTAATATTATAAAGAAGAAAGATTTGTATTTTTGTATTGTTTGTAACAAATATTTTTTTCCAGCCCTGCTAACAAATGCGGTTGTAAAAACATTATATTATGATAACCTGATGTTAAGAGATAACGCCTGTCCATGACCATTGCAGCGATACACTGAACTTTGAGTAACAAAACAAAGTCCAGGACATCACTGCTTGAGACTTTCGATGGTCAGTCTCAAGCAGTGCATCCTAGTCATTTCGCTAGCTGCAGTACCCTTCAAACCGGAACACAGTAATGTTTACACACTACTGCTTAGCGGCAGAATAACTGGTACTGCGGTGGTACCTACCTAGACGACCTCCTGCTAAGGAGATCTACCATCAAGAAAGTTGGTCGGTTGAGATTAAGTAATACCCTTCAAAGTATATTATATTATTGATATTGCAATACGATTAATTGTTACGATATTTGTTTTCAGAAACAAGATATATAAGCCGAACTACAAGCTCAAGCTACAAGCTCTACATGTTCAAGTTATGTAAGCTACTTACATAATTTGAGCATTTACGTTCTTGTGTACAATCTAACACGCAACCGCGCCCGACATGCACTTTCCTTACAGCTTATATACCTATGCAATATTACGGTGATATGATACAGACAGTTTTTATAAAAAGAAGTCTGCGTTAAAAAAAATTATAACACTCAAGATAAACATTTTGTGGTATAAACAAATGTTTGTTCTGTATTTATTATAAGTATGTATTTACAAAAATAAAGTATCTAAGTATTCTATCAGTTATCTGACTTCCATAGTAGGTACAATGCTTAGTTTGTGGTCAGATGGCGCTGTGTGTAATGTCCTACGATATTTATTTATTTCATACTAGCGGTTCGTCCCGGCTTCGCACGGGTGGACATTTATTTTAAATTAAAATCTAGTAATAAATATAGCCTTTGTTACTCAGGGAGAATGTAGCATTCTAATGGTGAAATATTTTTTGAAATCAGTCCAGTAGTTTTTTTAGTTTATTCGTTACATACATACAAAAATACAAATCTTTCCTCTTTATAATATTAGCATAGGTATAGATAAATTAGACAAACGAGACACTACAAGCCATTGCCAGCAGTGCGCTTGCAATGGCTTGTAACGTTTAGTTCTGTGGGCACCCACTGCAGCTAGCGCAGCATCAGCGCCAGAATGTCGACCGTCAAGCGTAATTTCAACATTTACCACCAGCGTGCAGAATAGATATCAGTGATCGAATTACAAAAACACAAAGCCAAAGTAAAGTCCGGCGCACACAGCGCTTAAAAAACGTCGACTCCCTCACAATACCAACTAGTTAAATATTTAAGTAGTGTTAGCGTCGCCGCGGGGTCCACCTTCGGTGCAGTTACCTCGTAATTGAGCACCGGCGAGCGGTTACTGCGTACAGCTCGATTTAAACAAAGCTTAGTATTTGTTAAGAATTGCCTTTTACTTAAAGTGGGTTGTGGTGGTATCGCTTTAAATTATATGTACTTATAGGTGTGTGAATACTGCCTTATAGTTATAAGTTGTAGCGTTTATGACAGAAACATTATTTAATGGTTTTGTTTTCAATTTATTTTCGTGTGTTCACTTGTTCATTTGTTTTTATTCTATTGACATGATTTTATAATGTTGGATAATAGAGATTTAATGTTTTGCTAATTGATTGATTCAGGCGTTGCTTTGCGGAAGTCCATTTTGATTATTAAAAGGTTTTGAATATTTTTATATTTAGTTTATTAGTGTGGAAATAAACTAAATATATACCTTGAATATTTAATGTTTTGCCCTAATCATCTTGGTCTGTAGCACGATCATTGGGTTAGTATAAGTAGATATTCACTCCAAACTGTGGCATCGCGACCTTTTACATCTTCACGACTGATTTTGTCTAATGTTATTGATTTATCAAGCTGAAAAGTTTAAAATCTATAACTCGAATGCGAATACAATGTCTACTTATAAATATAAATTAAGAATAACTTTTTAAATCGCCTTATTAAATTTAAACATAATTATCATTATAAATGTATTTTTGTAATCCTCTTTTATTTACCTTTATTTTGATATACTCTATGTGATGTCTGATATAGGTATCATGGTTATTTTTTTTTATTAACATGTTAGGTACTACCTACTTCGCACCAAAAAATCCGCCACTTTGTTATTTTTTTCAAACACCTATCTAAAAACACTTAAGACTCGCTACAACTGTACCATAAAGATCTGAACGAAAGACCGAGTCCGATAATGTGACGTGTCCATAAGGAAGATGCTTTCATAATATTTTTACAAAAAAAAATATCATGTGTCGTTTATAAAAGTTCAGGACGCTTCAGGAATTCACGACAAATCCATACTGGAAGAGTCATTGTCGTTGACATTTGTAAATTTTAAATTTTCAATGCAGAACTGTCTATATGATATCCGGAAAAATGTTGTTGCAATTTGTTGCGACCTTTATTTGCCAACTTATTATGGCCACTTTTGTTTCATTTATTTTATTGCCTTGATATTACGAAAAGTTCATTTTCATTATTAAAACGACTTCTGTTTATTTACGCCAGTTTAAAAAAATAGATACCTAGATATCAATTGACACTTGTATGACAAAAAAATATACCTATTATTAGGAACGTACAATCGAATTTCTAGGTAAAAATGAACAGTACAGAAAAGACACTTCCATAAACTAAACCTGTTTAGTCAGTTTTCAAAAGCGTCTGACGCGATCCATTGAATGCATTCTTTTTATTATCGTTCTTCCTTTATGATAGTAGGCTTTACTATATAAGTAAGTCGGATAACAATCGTTGGTCTCTAGCCCCATGCGTTTCAGTCGCCGTCGGCCTTGAGCAACCGGTCGCTTTCTTGTCGCACTCACCAAATTCGGCATCTGTCCATCTCGCATTCCTGCGCATGAATAATATAAGACCGAGTCGTAGCTGCTATCTGTCCCTTTTGCGCATAGCTCCCAAAACAAAAAGCTAAACGAGATAGCGATACACTGTCGAAATGCAATAAACCCGGGACCGACACGGTAGATTTGTTCGTATATAATGGACGGTATGGTTAAAGGTTTCTCTTTCGTTTTATTTGTTCACTCTCCGTGACAGTGAACGTGTTAATTTCTGTTAAATGATGTTGGTAAATCTTTATGCAACTGTCGCTTTATATGTTTTGCATTATTATACCTACTATTATTCAGGTAGAGATACTTACAGCCTGAACAAAACGTTTGATTTCAGTTTCATTGTTTAAACGGTTCAAATATGCAATTAGCTGCCGGAGTGGGTGGCTATTTTTCGCGCGGGGGCAAGCAGAATCTTATTGAATTATTTAAAAAAATATACGAAATATCCTTTAGTAAACATGGTTTCCTTGGATGCCAAGTAAAACATACAATACAGCATTATTGCAAACCAAAAAATAAATATAATTTTTGTTAATAGATATCTATATCTATATTTACTTACAACTTTCAACATGTTTTAATGAGTAGAAATTAGTGTCTGCCTTGAACAAAAACAAAATAATAAATCAACACCTATAAGTACATTTTTAGATACAAATATGTATCCTCAGTACTAATAAGTACATAAATAGGTTATATACATATATCTGTATTATGAATACATACCTACATATATGTATGTAATATAAATATTCATTTACATTTTAATTTACTTCTACAAGTTAAGCCTAACCGTTGTAAATGTAAAAGTACCTTAAATGTATTAAGTTACCAACTGTACTTAATGGTATTGTTAAAAACGTATGTTTATACAGGCTAAGTGGCTAATCTTAATGTCAAAGGTCTCTGTTTTAGCTTGACTGTTGCCATTATAAGATCTTATCTTGGACCTTGAGTCTCACCGAATTGAAAACCTCTTTGAAACATAACTACATATATGTAGGTACGATTGAAGCAAAATCGTTCAATACTTCAATAAATACCTCGTTGAACTAACCAGATGTTTCCCCTACAAATAAAATTACATGCTTTAGTCCGCTCTATTCAATGTTAGATAGTCCGCCTACTTATTAGTAAGAAAACGAACCCTACTTATTTACCTTTATTGTATGAAAACGTTACTCAGTTATCTATCTATTCTGATTCGAAAGATAGAAATAAAAGTAAAAATTATATTATAATCCTATTCTTTTTATGTCAAACACGACATGTTTATCAGTAAAACGATTATTTGCAGGTTATGAAATCGATCCTTTTGGAGTTAATGTAACTTCATATAAATCATAAATACTTTGTTTATAGCTACGGTCACTTACGGTGCCCTCTTTCTAGGAGTCAGAGCACAATGCGACACGCGCGCACTCGTCTGGCTTTGCAGTACGGTTCACTGCGGGTCTTGCACGGGCATACAGGGATTGGTGTCGGGGGTGGAAAATGTTTGCTGAAACTAAAGTAACTGGCCATATAAGTTAAACAAAAATATATCAAAACTGCAACAGTAAAAAATTGCAATTAGTAATTAAGGAGACACGAGGAATGGACAGAAGGATAAGGAGACAAAAGAAACAAACCTACATTAAGACTTTTAAAATCATAAAAAAATATCAGGATACTAATTACCGACCGAAAATCAAATCAAAAATCTAACAAAATATATTCTCCACGTTACGTCTCACGTTATACCCAGACTAAGTTTTAGAAATGATTGGCTTAATACGTACCTAAGTATAACAAGTAGGTGCGTAGTACCGACTGTCAGTAATATTATGAATCACAGTATTCTATTTCTTATTTCTAATAGGTCAACTAGACTATAATTAGAGCATAGTTACGTAATCATTAATTAGTTCAAAACTACCTCGGTAAAAAACTAATTATGTATTTGTCTTTTATCGTCAGTCCAATTTTAGTCTAACTAGCAAAGTTTCATGTTACATAAGAAACAAAGTTCAAAATAATCAAAACCAAAAAAATTATTTCTGATATACCTATTACGTATCGATAGAAAACAAGAAATAGCTAAGTATTTTTCACCTACTTCGGTAATTCAAGAGAATCAACTTACTTAGGTATCCTACAATTTCGTTATACAGTCACCTTCAAACCCAAATTTAGTAACTTTTTAACACTAGATATAGAATATTTGCTACTTCGGTACCAGTATACCTAAGAGCTGAAGGACGTGGGTTCGATTCCCACCCACGATAAACATTTTGTGATATAAAAATGTTTGTTTTTTGTCTGGGTGTACTGTACCTATGTATTATAAGTATGTATTTACAAAAAAAAGTGTTTAAGAATAACATCAGTTATCTGACTGCCATATAACAAGCTCTGCTTAGTTTGGGGTCAGATAGCGCTGTGTGTAATGTCCTACGATATTTATTTATTTAGCCAAATTAACCATTCATTGTCTAGTAGGTCTTATGTTCGTTTTAAACTCTTGACAGTTATCTAAGTTTACAACGGTTTCGTTCCAGTATAAACTAAAATATCTGCCGGGCTAGAATATTTCTAACGGCTGTAGCAAAAACAATCAAAGCAATCTATTGGAATAACGATGAGTAAATGTCAACAGCCAAGCTTGCCAGCTTATGTTATGAACGAATATAATATAAATTTAAAGTATAGTTCTGAAGGTAATAACTTAAAGCGCTTACTGAGTTGTGCATCGTTGTGTACCTACCGACAGCAATGTACAATGTACCTGCACTACATGTCACATGTTCATATTCGAAATGTTTAAATGTCAGGCAATAGAATATAAAATGTCACAAATGTCTTTGTTATACATCTGTTTCATTTTATCGCAAACTTACCTATAGTAAAATGTAATTAATACTTATGCTGTCGAATGTATTTCATATGCTCTACGTTTTAATGTTCGACTTGCAAGGCGGAAATGTTTCATCGTTTTTAAATGATGACGTCAATACTTAGCAGTAAACAGTTTAAACAAGTATTATTATGTAGGTATTGCAATCATTACACTTTTTGATATTTTTACACACATAAGTACCGTACCCACAAAATGTTTAATAAGATGTTGAAACTCGGCAATGTCAAAGGTCCAAGAACTTCTTTTAGAGGTTTTCTATATCCTAATCTAAATATCCCTAACAGCTCTTGAAGCCGGTATAGAAGATATTTCATGCAAGAAAAATTTTGATTGATCTTAATCATCTCATCGTATCTATGTCTTGCAATGCCATTTTTCATAATTGATAAGCTTTAAGTATGAACAGAGTCAACGTTCTTGTAGTGTAAATTCTGACAGCATTATGTAACCTGGAGACATCCAACACCATCTCTTTGACTGATAAGCCTCTATACCACATACATCTTTTCTCAATATTTCAAAGTTCGAAACTTAATTCTTTTACGACAATTCTACGATTTTACAAGATCCATGAAACTTGTTGAATGGAACTTGAAATTACAAACGAGTCGCCTGCAAGCATTCTCCATTGAAGGTTCCTCGATGGCTATATTTAAACTTTGAAGTTCTATAAATACTTCAGTAATCAGTGATGCGCACGAAGAACCTTGCTTTATAGTATAGTGTCCATTTTTCTTTTTTACTTTCACTCGCACTTGTTTTTATCTTGTTTATTTTTTTGTTTTCCGAAAATAGTCTTTCATAGCATAGTAGGATAGTAGAAATGGCATGACCGGAAAATATAGAACACAAAATGTAAGCCAGTTTATTCAGATTGAGTTGGAAATAGACGTTCTATAAAAGTAGTTTTATGTTGTAGTCGATAGTATTGCAAAGGAACGATTTCCAACGTCATTCATCATTGTTCTATAAGCATTATCTGCCGGGATCTGTCTAATTTTAATTAAGCACATAGATTTTGCGAATTAGTTATAACATTTAATTTTTTTACTTATCATTTATCAAAATGAAATTAAAATAGCTGCTCATTCCGTAAAAATGTCACATTGTAAAATGAAATTAAAATAGCTGCTCATTCCGTAAAAATGTCACATTGTAATGTCACATTGTAAAATGAAATGAAAATAGCTACTCATTCCGTAAAAATGTCACATTGTAAAAGGAAATTAAAATAACTGCTCATTCCGTAAAAATGTCACATTGTAATGTCACATTGTAAAATGAAATTAAAATAGTTACTCATTCCGTAAAAATGTCACATTGTAAAATGAAATTAAAATAGCTGCTCATTCCGTAAAAATGTCACATTGTAATGTCACATTGTAAAATGAAATAAAAATAGCTACTCATTCCGTAAAAATGTCACATTGTAAAAGGAAATTAAAATAACTGCTCATTCCGTAAAAATGTCACATTGTAATGTCACATTGTAAAATGAAATTAAAATAGTTACTAATTCCGTAAAAATGTCACATTGTAAAAGGAAATTAAAATAACTGCTCATTCCGTAAAAATGTCACATTGTACCTATCCGAAATTTTATTATTTTTAGGAAATATAAGGAAACTATAAAATGGCACAGTGAACAATAAACGTACACAGTAATCCTACATGAGATCGTTAGGACTAACCCCTACAAATATAATTTTCATTTTTGTACGATTAAACATCAACTATTTTAAAGACTTTGTTTTGACGCGTTCTTTTTAGGTTCCACGAAACTCAAATATAACATGGGAAAATTTTATAAACGCCTGAATACGTAACTATGAAATATAAAAATTCAAACGGCATGAAACGCTCGAATGTCGATAGATAGTTAGAGTTTACAATTTAAACACATCTTTATATACAAAACTCACAAATAAATAATTAACAATCCAGTCACTGAAGACATAAAAGTAGATTTTCGCTACAAAAGTCAAGTAGTGCTCTAATTTGATAAAATGTCACAGTTTAGTGTCCTAATAAACATTCTGAATTTGCAGCCTCGAGCGACTACCACTCGGGGCGCCGTATTGGGATTGCAGTTTCTTGAAAAATTGATTTTGGTACCTTTTTATAATATGGTAACGAGTAGTGGTCGCTCGAGGTCACCAATTCAGAACGTTTATCCCACAGATAAATGGGGTTGAAACGAATATGTATTGAAAAACCTTACAGCGAATATGGTAATCTGAAAGTTAAAACTTTCCGTAGGTAGCTCAATATGATTGAAACCGGAAAAGATGACGTCAAGCTGTCAGTCTAACTAACTAGCAAAGAAGTAGTGAATATCAGTAAGGAGAAAAGAACGACGCTGGAACCAACTCTACCTGTAAAATAAAACTCAATTTAACTATATAATTTTGTATTTCTGAGGTCAATTAAAGCTTGTTTAAATTTACTGGACCCGTTTTGAGAAGTAACATATCTAGCGATAGTTTTTTAATTAGATTAAGAAACATCCACGGGACGAGTCAATTCGAAAAAGCTTTACATAGTTTTCAGTACTAAAACATTTAAGAACAAATTAGGTTTTCAATAACGCTAAGAATTATTTTTTAGGTGTTTGCTACTAATATATGTGTCCTATGATAAAAAATAAATATATATTTGGAATGTTTGGCTCAAATTAATTTAACAAACAAACGTAATATCGCTTTTAATAATAAAAAATGTTGAGAGCACTTAACTAAAAATTTTTTTCAATTAAATAAGCAATTGTGAATTTATAATTAAGCAACTTAAAAAACTTGGGCATGGGCCCAAATATCTATGAAGATATTTAGATAAAATCAGTTCAGTAGTTTGATTTTTAAAATAAAATACCCTAAACCGTGTGGGACGTAGAGTCGGGTTTTTTTTTTAAATTGTAAATGCATACTTGGTCATTGTTGAATTATATTTTTTATTGTTCAATCAAGAACTCAATTATTTATCATAGTGACATTCGTAGACAATGATTTATAATGTTCGCAAAGAAACTACGTGCTACGCCGCCCGCCGCCGACGGCGTAGCACCCGTAGCACGACCGCGTAGTTCGGCCTTCGGAACCCTTGAATATAGGTAAGTGTGCTGTTTTATATTAAGTCGTATAAATATTTAAATTAACCTTTACCTAAGGTTATCACACTACTGTAGGTTATAAAAAGGTTTAAAAGCAATAAAAATAATATTCCCACTTGTGCTCATAAATGTATTTAAAACGAAGGCTTTCTTTTATATTGTTATTTATTTCACTAATTAAAATTAATTTTGTAAACTTAATAAAATGAAAAAATGTTTTACGGGACTCAAACAAACGCAAACACTATAAATATTATTTTATTACATTTACTAATATTATTTTTTCTTTATTTAAGTATGTTATATTAATTTTGTACTATGTATTAATAAATACTTAAACATTTTACAGTAACATTTATATAAACTTTAATTTTTGTAGGTTTTGATTTGATTTGAAGCGTTGCCGTTGAAACACAGGTGTTAAGTCTAGTTCAGCAGAAATACTCACATGATACAATCTTTATTTTAGGAATATAAGTTACAAAATATCCAGACTAATGTTATAAAATGTTTGTAAGTTTGTCGCTCTGTCAGTTTGTTATCTAGTCACACCGAAAACGACTGATCTCGCTATAGTTTAACTAGGAGATACTTTCTATCATGAGGATTTAAAAAAATACGTTTCTCGTAATTTTACATACTTATCGATACATCGGGGAAAAATGTCACTTTTGGCGAAAATAACGTAATAATGCAGTTTTGTCCAAAATTTAAATTATCGAAAACGTTTGGCCTTTAAAGTAAATGTTATCAACTTTTACAAGACTAGAATAAAAAGTAAAGTTATATATACACACATATAAGCGCGCGAGCGATGCCACGGGCAACAGCTAGTTATAATTGTAATTACGACTAATCATAAAGATAAAATTATTTTAATGTGACAAAGTATGGTGTTACTGCCAAGTTGTTTTTTATAAAAGAATGAGGAAATTTAAATGTCATTGTTTTCTATTTGTAATAGCACGTTCGCTTGAACGCCTAATGCCACGAAAACATGGCTGCGCTCGGTCCCGTCGGCCGTCGGCAACAACGCCCGCTTAATCGTCTCCGAATCCCTAAATGGTCTAAAACAATGTCTCTGTCCGTGTCTGTTTGTTTCTCCGCTAATTTCTTCTAAAACACGCCAAGGCTTTTGATGAAGTTTTTATTTTCATTTAAGTTTTTTTCCTTTTTTTTCAACAGAAAGTTTATATACGTAGGTATATAATAAATACATCCTAATTAAACTGTTATATAAGTAGAGAAATTCAATATGTTGTAAACATGTCATCAAAAGCCGCAGCGGATTGCTAGTTGTATTTTTATAACTTAATGAATCTTCGACTCTTTTTGTTAATTTGAAAAATAATACAAATCAATAGTGTTTATTTATCATTAGGAAACCTATTTTAAGTGGCAAACAAAAAACATAACTCAATTGGTTAATAAATAAAAAATTAAACTACTAATAAATAATAATATATACCTACAATGTTAAGCGTACCTTCATTTATTTTAATATACAATATACAACCCGACTCAAACTCTATCTACAAGCGAATATTAGTGTAACTTTTTAGTACGTATATAGGTAGTGATGGATAAGTAAAACGTATTCAGAAACTCAGAAAAAGCGATGATACCTACTGAGTGTTGTTCCCGGCTCTCGCTAAAGCCGATAAAACACATTTATACCATTATATACAATTTAAAACACGTTTTATTCGTGTTGATGAGCTTTTTAATAACGTTAGTCACGGCAGCGCACCCTGCTCAAAGCAAACTTCTTAATAGCGTTACATTTGAGTGGTTTCTGGTGATTTGTAAAAAGCTTAATTTTTCCCGAATATTTTTCTGTAACTTTCTGCCTTTTTATTTGACTCTAGACTTAGTCGGATTTCAATTGTTTTTTCATGCTCAATTAATACTATATCAACTAGGTATTTAAATTTTATTATGATATTAATTTATTGCCAAATTTTCGTATATTTATTTCGAATGTTTGTAGGTAAATAATTAAAATGATATTGTTTTTATTTGTTTGTTTGTGAACACTACCATACCTAGAGATATGATAGAATAAACAGTGTAAGCATTTCAAGCGAAAAGTAAACCGTACTGAAAACTATGTTTCTCTGACCTCATGAGAAATTTCGCGTCTATTCGAATAATAAATAGTAATACTTAAATATTCATAACCCCATGGAGCTCCATTATACAATCGCCGCGGCGGCAAGCAGAGCAATTCGCCAAGCATACACAAACATCACTACCTGAAATTAAGGTTATTAGAACGCGCGATTCAGCCCTGAGAACAATGATTTTGAAACAAGACACCCTGGCTTATGATAGGAAATCAATCTTCGTGCCGCTCTAGTATCGTAACCTTATTAAACATTCCGTAACGTAAACAACGTAGATCGTATTGTGAAGCTTGAAACTCGGCGTAATTGAAAACATTTTAGGTGTACGGAGAGGCCGACTCAAGTGCTCTGCCAGCGCCAGAGGTTGGCGCGTGAGCGCGAGGGCGCGAGAGCGCGTGGGCGCGTGGGCGCGAGTACGAGCGCGCTGCAGGCTGCGTGGCAGAGCGCGTGAGCCAAGCGGCTCCGGCAGAAACAGGAGGAGTACTCACGCTGGGATTGGGCACGCACCGGCGCGGGTCTCCGCTGCGGTACGTGGGGCTGTACCGGCCCGGGAAGCAGCCCGGCGGCGCCATCAGCCCCCCGCCGGACTTCATCTTGTCCGGCGAGTACATGGCGCACGACCCCCACGGGTCGTCCTCCAACTTCAACACCTTGGAGGGTGAGTGGTACTGGCGGTCGAAAATCTTGGCGTCTTGTATCGTACTTTCGGGTAAGAAAAGGCGACGCGTCGCCGCGACCGCTGCAAGCGCCGGGTGTTGACCGACTGAAACTGGCAGCGCGTGACGTCACAAGCCACGCCTTCGCCCCTCCACACCAGCCGCCCTCGGCCGCGTCTCACGCATGTTTACGTCGCCGCCGGCGCGGCGCGCGGCGGCTCCGCGAATTACTCAATTATTTAATTGGTCCATTCAGTTCTCCCGCTGGTTACCTTTTCGAGATGCCGACTAGAAAAGCTTGACGGATCGCCAGGAGCGCGATTGGCACGTCTAATTATGCCGCGGCCGGTAAACACGCGCCTCTAAGTTGCAAGTTGTAAGGACGAGCGCTTCATCTACATACATAGTTCATTTCCCACAGCGGTGACGCTCGCCGAACTACTGAACTTGTCAGGGAAACTAATTTCATTTTCACTTTGCCCATTGAGTTTTACCAGTCCGGTTTTACCTAGTATTTTATGCGACAATTTTTAGTAGATAAATAAGAAAAGTATAAAGATATAAGTATTTACATGAGTATGAGTAAAATATGCATGATCTCCGTAACTTAATTAAATGAGCTTCATGTTATACCCGAAAAGGTGTAGGGTACAAATGATTGAATTATGATTTAATTTAGTATAAATTATGATTTGTGTTGAGTATTGATTTTTGTAAATTGCAATAAGAAGCTTATAGCATTTTTACTCTTTTTTTCAATTTGTCGCAGTGGTTCAGATTTGTACGCTACGTACAAAAAATTTCGCATCGTTTGTTTTCACCATGTAACCACTATTTTTAATTTATATTAAAATCTATGAGGAATATTATTCTTTTCCAGAGAGATCCCTTAGATTTTCGACATTAATTAATTCCAAAAAACACATCTAGTTTCTTTAGAAGAACCACAATATTTGACCTACACTTTTTCGAATGTCTTATGTCTTCCAGGGTTTGTTGCAAAATGAAATCGATTCAATTTTTACCATACCGCACAGCACACTCGGACATTCCAAGTATCTTCGCTATAACCCTACTGGTCTTGCCATCTGTAGGTAAACCGTTTACATGCCGCTTGTATTATAATTAACTTGATATATTATTCAAATGAATCGATTTGATTATTCTCGATGATATTTTTTTTTGTTGACATCGAACGAATAATAAGTATACCTATAGTATAAGGTTGTTGTGAAAAGTATAATCAAAATATGACAAAAACTTTCAAGGTGACTTATTTTCCCAACACATCGAACAAATTACGAGAACAATAGAAACCGCGCCATTAAAATAACACTAAAGCCATGGACTGCAACTTGCTTCGGATGAGGGTTGTCTGAGACATACTTCACACCCTAACCTACTAATGAAAACCTACGTAAAAATAGCAGATTGTTATTTAGATTGTTGGAAAAATTTGCCTAAGACAAAAATGGTTTTAGTTCGTGTTATACAGTAGCTAAGCTTAAGATTAAATTCTGAGGGAAAACGAACTAATATTATAAATATGAAAGTTTGGATGGTGTTGCGTCAAAGGGTTACCCTTTGACGCAAAAATTACTTAATGGATTTGGATGAAATTTGTTATGGAGGTAGTTAATACCCTGGATTAACACATAACACCTTTTATTCCGAAAACATGTAGCGCGGAACACTGCGGGGCGCAGCTAGTAATATAATAGTGCTCGTGATCGGGTGCTGCTTGCGGGTCGCTGCTCTGCTCGCGGTATACACACAAACTAGTACCTACTTTAACCTTACATTAAGATTAATTTAACTAGCTTCCCTCTACCTGCTGCTCTTGTATATTCAGTTAAAAAAATATGTCATTTACAAGTTGACAAAGGTCACGGCCCTCATTGTCTGTGGACCGAATATATGTATTACCTAAATAAAAACAATATGATACGCAAAAAAAGGCTCCATTCCCAAAAAACGTAGACAAAAATGGAAGTATATCTCTGGGAGAAACGTAAATACTGTGAAACGAAACTCGCGTTTCACTGTCGGGCTTCCATTTTAGGAACTCAGTTATTTAGAAATATGAAAAGAAAACGTTTCGCAAATTGTGAAATCGTGTTGTAATTTTTCATACAATATGGTATTTTTAACTTTACTTCATTATCTTATGTTACATACATAATGTGACACGAGACAAGTCAAACTGAAAACAGTGACAGGTATAGTTGTTGCAGCCCGTTTGCGCGTGCTAACAGCCCAAGTTGTTAGAATATTCAGAAATGATACTGTCAATCAAGCAATAAAGATATCAACGTCAGTCAAGTCGATCAAATATTCAACCAATAATATAGGGTTTTCAAAAAGCGCTTCTGACAGTTCAGGTGACCTACTCTTCATATAGGAGTACAAGAAACCTTCTAGAATATGATAATAATAAACTTAATTAAACATTAAATATGTTATCGTCAGTAAATGATGTTACAGCCACGGTCACCTGATGTTACCTACCACTTACTCTATGTGATTTTTACTGTGACTAAAATTTACATCCTACTGAATACTGGCAGAATGCACAGTGTACCTAGTGCCAAAAATTAGGGAAAAACCCCCGTGCCATATGATCTTTTCATAGTCGATTACTTGGATAAGTTACGCGACCGGGTAATTATCTGTCTACTGGACAGACCGTCAAAACAGGCGAACGAGCGCGTCCGCCCGGCAGATGGCGGCACTTTTTAATTTTTCGATTTCGGACGCAGCTACATTATGCATGACGCTTTTATCGCTCGCTGTGGTTCCTTCGGGAGTATAGGACGCGTGGTTCACAGCACAAGAGACGGCGGGAAATCTCACTGTTACTGCGAGTTTCGAAGGTTAAATTAATTACATCACAAGCTCAGGCACATTGATTTGTGAACATCACGTAGTTTGTAATGTATAAAACAAGATTAATTAGGATCATTAAAAAATAACACGAATGCAAACTAATGAATGATTTTTTTTTTCAATAAAATTATAATATCACTCGGAATGATGTAACGATACACCATACACTTATAATTATCTATTCGTTTAAAAGTTATGGTGAAATAAAAACTCGCATACATACCTTAACAATATTAGACGACTTTAGAACAGTCTTGTAAATGACAGTTTCCATTCCAATCCTGCAGACTGCTGCCAGGGGCGCTGTCCCGATGTGTGTACATTTTTTCTCATTACCGTATAGCGTAAATTACTAAAATCGATAGACTAGAGTCTTAAGCTCATTTCTTTTTAAATGAACCGCCAAAAAATCACACAACATTACGATAATTAACGTATTTTACTGTCAGAGGTTCGTACAAAGTCAATCTGTGAGTGACGAGGAGGGTTGGATGAAAATGATAATAGGTTCAAATTATTTTTATAACAACTTGTAGCATCCAAATTTAAGTTTATCCCGCGCTCTGCGAAGCGCGGTCATTCGTCAGCCCGGCCGCTTGCATTGCCGCCGGGCCAATCAGAGGGTCGCGCGCCAACGCCGTTTGACAGCCGTCCCCCGGCCTCCGCATGCGCGCGTTAGATAGTTTGTATTAAAAGAGGTTTTAGCAAGGTACTAATCAACTTCTATATCTAAAACTTGCATGTCCAATCCGTATCCAAATGTTTTTAATCAAATAGCTTTACCTCATAAAATCGCTCGTTTCTCATTCTCTACGCCGCACCGGCAACGTATACCCTTTTTAGGGTCCTGCGAGTCGGCGTAGATCTACTGACGGAAGGCACAATGCTCCTCTACATTACCACCCTTGTCGCAATAACGCCCTTAATAACCGAAACATAATGCATTTTTGGCATGTTTCTTACTGGGGTTTCCATTTGATATGTTGTGTTGATACACAAAACATTTTATTGAATTACTTAGCGGTAGATCACTACAGCAGGAGGTCGTCTAGGCAATAATAGCAGTAAGCCGCCAAGCAGTAGTGTGTAAGCATTACTGTGTTCGAATTTAAAGACTACTGCAGCTAGCGAGATTATGTCTCAAAGAAGTGTAACACAAAGTACCACTGGCGATCTTTTATCTCAATACTTGCGTTTTTTTAAGTTAATTAGTTTAAAGTTACGTAATTAAGAGCCAGTCGAGAATATAACATTAAAGATTGTTAGCAATATTTAAACCAAGCCAAACTTATATCAGTATTATATTTATTGTTTGCAATAAGAATATTTTTAATTCAATTGTTAGACATCTGAAATTTTTCAATAAATTAAATGTAAAAATGCGAAATTTCTTCATTACAATTAAGATAGCTTAGGCTTGCGATGTTAAGCGAAGACGTGGTCTACCATGGAGCACGCTCGCCTAGAAGAAACCGATTCACTCGAGACTTGAAGGCACCCCTATTCATCAAAGAACACCCTCAGGCAGCAAATTCCATATACCTATCCCGGAAAAACATAACATGGTTTCCGTTGGACGGCGGCTGCAGCCGCGGGCGCTGCCGACTCCCAGTTTTATAATAAAGTTGCCGTATAAAACCAGAATTCCAAAATTCTTTGTTGTTTTTATTAAGTTTAACGGGGTAGGTATCGCGAGGTAGGCGGGGGGAAAGGGGGCACGCGGGGGCGGATTGCAGCTTCCGGCGGATGTGGCGTCACCCCGCCCGCCCCGGACACGCCGGAAGCACTCGGGCCCTTCCGACGAACACCATGTACCGATAGATAAAAACGTACATAAGAGGCAATTGTACAATTTTTTAATAGGGTAGGTATAATATAGACAACACAAATTTAAATGCTGTACAGTAGATTTTTATATTATAATAAGGTTGGATTTGACTACTTTGTCTGGTATTTTGATGCGGAGCTCTCCAATAAGCGAAACTTCGCTAGTTCCTGTAAATAAATGAATGAATTTTAGATCGAATTGTGGACCGCGCTGCTTTTTGGTGCTGATGTAAAATTTATTTTCGCCCTCTACCGCTGCGATCTCTATAATTATTTTTAATGCTCTCCTGATGATGAGAGAGAACGCCTGTGGCCATTAACTATGACCATTAACTGTCCAGCAAATTTGATTGTACATCTGCTTCAAAAGCTTTGGGTTCCATTCCCATCTAAGCCAAATAAATGTCTGACACAAATGTTTGGTTCGTGTGCACTACATATATTTACAAAAAGAAGTGTCTAAGTATTCTATCAGTTATCTGGTTCCCAATAAACAAGCTTTGCTTTGTTCGGGGCTAGATGGCGCTGTGTGAAATGTTCTACGACGTTCATTTATTTATGATTGCAACGGGCGTCGCTGTTTAGACGCTTATAACTAAAACGTTCGATGGTTAGTCTCGACAGCTCTGTAATTTCGCTGCAGTATCCTTCAAACCGGAACACAGTAATTTTATGTGATTGTCTTTGCTTGGCGGCAGCATATCTGATGCGGTGATGTCTACTAACGTAAGAAGTAATAAGATAATCATCTATCTGTTAATGTTTGACAAGCTAGGTGTATTACCACAGCGCACCTGATGTTACATGACGGTGTGGTCGATAATGGTAAAGCACACAAGCCTGGAATGGAACTGGCTCTCGAGTGAGGCTGCCGGAACACACCGTAATATTTCGTTTCATTTATTTTTCTTATTAGTGTTACATCTCCCGTCTGTTTCTGATGTTATCTATCGTGTTTTTATTTTCTTGATTGCCTGGAAGAGATCGCTGTTAGCGATAAGGCCGCCACTTGTGGCACTAGTTCACAAGGTTATTTTGTTCTCTGTCTGTTTAAGGTGTGCACAATAAAGAGTTTTATCTATCTATCTATCTACCGTTATATGCTTGGCTACAGATTTTAAACTTGAGGGTTGATAGCTAGCCAGCTAGAAAGTACTCTCCCAACATGCTATGGTTTCCTCAAGATGGTTTCCTTCACCGGCAGCTCAAGCTCATTGTTGGGGTTTGAACCCATGCCTTTCAGCATGCGAACCGACCGCGCTAGCCACTGAGCTATCACTCTTTCGCGTGAAAAAACTGACTAGTACGAAAACATCGCATGGGCGTCATGTTTTCCGACGGTACCTCCAACAGTGCCCCACACATGCGTACAATGTTCGTTATTCGTACCTCAATTAAAATCCTAATGAACTGCGTATTAAATGCGAGCGTTAATCTCAATTATAATTGTTTTGTTTTGTTGGATTAGCAGTTATTTTTGTGCAATGTTATGCTATTCACGGTTCACGTTTACTTTACTTGGTGGTAGCTCTCCTTAGCAGGAGGTCGTCTAGGTAGGTACCACAGCAGTACCAGATATTCTGCCGCCAAGCAGTAGTGGGTAAACATTACTGTGTTCCGGTTCGAAGGGTACTGCAGCTAGCGAGATTACAGGGCTGTTGAGACTAACCATCGAAAGTCTCAAAGCAATGAGCGCCAAAGCAGCGATGCCCTGGACTTTGTTTTGCTAATATATGCTCAATTGCTCATGTACCTACGACCTACGTGCTTTCCTTTACCTAGGGCCAATATTTGTTGTGTCGAAAATAAGTACCAATAGGTACTTTTGTGATTTTAAAAACAAATTAAAATTAAATACGACAACGGACAGGACTGTCATGGCATCTGAATGACGTCACACCGTGTGATGAAAATGATTTTTTCGGAGTTATGGTGTTCTTCACGTATTTATAAGTGTTTAGAAATAAGGGTATACATGTCCTATATGTATTGGATTTTAAAAGTATTTGTTTGGGATTAGGTAACGCTTTGTGAAACATCCTATATAGTATACATCAGTGAGTACTTTACTCGTACTTGTATTGCTAGAAAAAATATTCATACAACGTCTATTGTTTAAACAAACTTTTTTTATTTTACTGCGCCTTTGGCCACGATCTCTCCTGGTGGAAAGTGACGATGTGGCCGAAGATGGAGCACGCTTGCCTAGAAAACACCTAGTCACGTTCTTCTTGAACAACCCCGGATTGTGTTTTGTTGGAAACACAGACGCTGGCAACGAGTTCCACACATCAGCAGTTCTTACAACTTTTCGTTCGGTTCAACGGTTCTTAGGAACGTGTTTTGGAAACGTTTTGTGCGTTTGAGGGGAAGGGAAATTTATTGTTAGTCATAAATAATTTTTGTCCAGGCGGGAATCGAACCCACATCTTACAGCTCATGAAATTCGACTAAATGAGCTAATAAGGTAGTCGCAATCGTATATCTATTAGACTAAAAACATTTAAAAACACGGGTTGATTTGAGAACCTCCTTCCTTTCCGAAATCGGTTGGGCATTGCACGGGTTTTTTAGTAACTAGCAAAGTTTTTTCGTCTAAAAGATAATTTAAGGGTCATTGAGTATTCTAATGCGGCTTTAATTATAATTTTGCGCTGGCGACTTTGTCGGCGCAGTGCGTCGGATGCGATCCGGAAGCAATGCGGTTCCGGAGCGTGGCTGCCGCGTGCCGCATTTTGCCCTAAATCGTAATCGGAAGTGAGCATTTCCGGTGTTTATTGGAATTTACAAAATCTAGGTACGTGAAACGCAATATGACGGTGATGTTATGAAGCTTATAGATACGCATTACGCAGTTAGCTGATTACTGCGATTGCGTTTTCCGCATTTAGTCACTAGCCGTTGCCAGCTGCTTCGCTCGCGTAGACATATTTACAACACATATTATACATGATATAGTAAGTAATAATAGATAAATAAATATCGTAGGACATTACACACAGCGTCATCCGATCCCAAACTAAGCATAGCTCGTGGTATGCAAGTCAGATAACAGATAGAATACATAAATACTTTTTTAAATGTATGTACACACTTATCCCACAGATAATATAAATGTGAAAGCTTGGATGGATGGATGTTTGTTACTCTTTCACGCAAAAACTACTGAACGGATTTGGATAAAATTTGATATGGAGGCAGCTGAGACTCTGGGTTAACACATAGGTTGTTTATTCCGAAAATATGTTGCGGGCAACACCGCTGGGCGCAGCTAGTAAATTAGGTATAATACAAACAGAATACCCAGATATAGAACAAACATTTGTTTAAACCACAAAATGTTTGCCCTGAATGGGAATAGAACTCGCGCATTACATCTCTTAAAGATGTACTACCAATGAGCCAACAGGGCTGTCGAATTGCGATGTGAACCCATTGTCGCGAATGCATTATATCATTTCAATTCTTAGTCTATGTCTAAGTGCTGTATCGTTCCCCCTTCAAGTGGAACTTGTCTCAATTTGTATGATTACCAGTCACGTGGCGCGGCATCCTGAGGGTGCCAATTTAATGCCCAATTGGGATACAAGTTATTCAATTAAGTGCAACATTGTAATAGATGCGAGTTGCAGGGATGTCTGCTAGTTGTAAGCGAATTAACAATGCCTATAACTGTGGTTGTATTCCTTTGACTTGGGGAGAAGTATTTCCCCGGGAGACAGGTTTTGGAGTACATCGCGTGACCGCGCGCTACGCCACTGAAATTGGTTAAGTTTTTTAGGGTTCCGTACCTCGAAAAAGAAAAACAGAATACTTAATCACTTTGTTGTCCGTCTGTCCGTCCGCGTGGAGGTATTGAATTGAAATTAAATCAATATACGCAGATCTGTAGTTCCTTGCAGCAGTGAAAAAATCAAACTTTTCAGTTATCGTAAAAAAAGGTTTCTGTCGCAATTACCCATATATTTTGACACTCACTAGGGAATCGACACATAAGGGAAAATAACCAAAAACTGCATATTATTAATAATTTAATCACAACTTCAACACTCGATTCCGATTCCCAAACTACATATATAGGTACATTATCATACTTACTAGTGTGTACGGAACCGTCGGTGGGCGAGTATGACTCGCACTTGTCCGTGTTTTATTTACAAGTAGTGAGACAACGAGACGCGCTCCTGATGGTAAGAGATAGCTCCACGACTATTGCACCGGTATCCAGAACTTTGAATAACGAAACGAAGTCCAGAGCATCGCTGCTTTGGCACTCATTACTTTGAGACTAGATGGTTAGTATCAACAGCCTAGAAATGTCGCTAGCTGCAGTCCCTTGAAAACCGGAACACAGTAATGTTTACACACTACTGCGGCAGAATATCTAGCTTACATGCACATAGCGCCATCTGACCCCAAACTAAGCAGAGCTTGTGTGATGGAAGTCAGATAACTGATAGACTACTTAAATACTTTTTTTTATGTAAATGCATACTTATAATACATACAGAACACCCAGACACAGAACAAACATTTGTTTCTACATAAAATGTTTGTCCTGAGCGGGAATCGAACCCACGTCCTTCAGCTCTTAAGGCAGATATACCAATGAGCCAACAGGGCTGTCAACTGCAACTGGCACCTATAATTGTAGTGGCAATTATTTTTTCGCGTCGCTGCTAAGACTGGAATGTTATCTGAGTGTTCTCACCATTTGCTGCGATACGTTGAGTAGGGTCGTCGCCACGGCTCACGCCAGCGCGTCGGGAAAACGCGCCAACATCTCTCGTCCCGCGAGACGCGCGTGACATGACGCGACACGCCTCCGATACTAGATTATGCATTGAGAGTGGCCAGCATCGGTTACCCATCTGTTTAAACTCATACAGCGATGATAATTCAGTGGTCGGTCCACACGCCTAAAGATGTGGGTTCCAATCCCAATAAATAGCTTGAGCTATAAGGAAAACATCGTGAGGAAAGAACAGAGTGGTATTAAAGTACTCTTCGATAATTATCAGCTAATCAATTAAGTACAAAAGAGTACAATAAGATTATATAACTCTTTACTGTTCATACCGCCCCACTAATATTATAAACTAGCAGCTCGCTCCGGCTTCGTTTCCTCTTCTAATCTTTCCTCTTTATAATTAATGTAGAAGAAACGAAAGATGAAAGAGACAAATTTAAATAATATATAAATTTAAGCAGAGCTTTTTAAGCAAGGTTATATTAACTTTTAAGAGTTAAGTACATTGATTAATCAATAAAATTAATTTACATGGTGTCAAACCGCTTTTACCATTTTTTATTTGAAATCAATGTGATGTAGGCCTGTCTGGCAGGCACGTGCGAGTCACGTGGCAAAATCCGCCGAACTCACCCTACAAAAAAACCAGCTGATAAAGACCCCTAACCCAATAGAAAACCACAAATACCGCGCTCTAAATATATTGGTGATATGAAGGTACCAGGAATTACCTCGAAGTTTACTTGTTGTTTAATTCTAAAAATATCTTTTTAATACTTTCATGGGAATGCAGAGACTATAGTAGTTACAACATTTTGTTGTTGTCATTTGACGTGGTCACGTGCCTTCAAATTAAATTGTAAAGAGGTGGAAAGTTGTTTTGAAACTGGAATTATTATATTATGGTAGAAAGTGGTAAAGCACACCCAGCCTGGAATAGAACTGGCTCCCAAGTGAGGCTGCCGGAAAACACCGTTAGATGCTTTGCAGCAGATTTTAAACTTGAGGGTGGTAGCTAGCCAGCCGAGCATTAGAAAGTACCCTACCACCATGCTATGGTTTTCTCACGATGTTTTCCTTCACCGGCAGCTCAAGCTCATTGTTGGGATTAGAATCCGGCGTGGATTCAAATCAGCATGCGAACCTACCGCGCTAACCACTGAGCTATCATCGAATATAATATTATCGAATGAATACTTCCAACAGTACTTTTCATATAAAGTGATATGAATAGTTCACAAATTCAATTTGACATGATTCCAAGAATTTTTCCTTTGATGAAAATTGTATAAGAAGTGGTTGGCATGAACAAAGATCGCAATGCTTCAGCATTATTCCAGTTCGCCTGCAGAAGACGCACGCGCATTAAAATTGTACCACGATCGAGCGCAAAGGGAATAAACGTTGAAATAGTATAAGAGTTGCCATCCTTTGGGCATAGTTAATTCTCTTTGTCGTTTTAACAATGTCGGGTATCATGTACACGAACGTTTTAATATGTATATAACCTTTGATAAGGCATGGAATGATCCCATTGCATACGAACCACTCGAACCACCTATATATGCACGTATAAATTTCCTCGTGGATATTTAGTTTAATTGAAGCTATTCTATGTTTGGGATCCAAAAGCTTCTTACTATATTCAATGCCGCTTCGCTTCAGATGACCGCACCATATTGTCGACTAGCATGGCCATAATAATAGTTTATCTCTTCCTCTGTGAGCATAGGAATCTCTTTGTTATGTTGTCAGCGCTGTGTCCGACGTTAAGTAAACTTTTGCTAGAACAGAAAGTAGCTTTGTTCTTGAATCTCATCATTAGATATGTCAACTCACCATACAAGCAGATTGAAGTGAATACCACAAGGGAGTTGTAAATCTCCAGTTTCTTATGTCAAATATATAGCTGACGTTTTGACCATAGATAAAGAACTCTAGGGAGAACGCATAGTTACTGTGGCTCTATTTTGCTGTAGGCTGTATATTTTTCACTTCCATCCCCCGCCAGCTGTCCTACGTTTACTGTCACTCCATCGAGTCTCGGGGCGTCCTACGCTACGTTTGCCAATTCGCGGTCTCCACTCTAGAACACGTTTACCCCAGCGGTTATCGGTTCTGCGACAAATATATCCAACCCATTGCCACTTCATCTGCTAATACGCTGAGCTATGTCTATGACTTTAGTACTTGCTGGCGGTGGATGGAAGCGAAAAACCAAAGATCGGGTTGAGTGGCGTGTCTTGGGAGAAGCCTATGTCCAGAAATGGACTACAAAAGGCTTATGACGATGACGATGGCATATTTTACCTGTTCTCAAAAATCAAAGCAGTAGCCATGTTCCTAAAAATGGTTGGCGGGGATCATATTCTGCTGCTAGCGTCGACTTTACCCGTAAAATATAATATATTTTCTATATAAAATAGATCTACGTTTATTTTACACCATTTTGCCTCTTAGTCCTCATAGTTCCTCTCGAGCGGGAAATCATAGTGAATTCCTTTACAGCGCTTTGTGACTTGAGTTATACCTAGTTGCCTCGGATGTTGAAGATTTTCCCACAGCTTAACTCCGCCGTATGACAGGCCAGTCACCAGCGCACTCTACTGTTGCGTTGTGTCTTGAAACGACCCGAGCCCAGGTCCTATTAAAAATGTATACTTAAGCTGAAAACCTCATTCAAGCCGCATTAAATAAGGGCGAAACAACATCTCTATTATTGAGTGCTAATATTTATTTTTGTCCATGCACCGCGACAAAATTCGGACGATTTTTTTTCTGACAAGGCCTTGCCTTGTCAGAAAAAAAGTCGTCCGAATATCCGGTCCGGTACATATAAGTTTATGTGTTAATATGAATACTTTGCTTCTTGGACTGCGATTAAACGAAAGCTGTTGTTCCTCTAAATATCTACAAAAGTTATTTGTGCCACCGTCGTAAGCTCTAGCGAATGCACAATTAGGCAAAATAAAGTCGCATTAAGAAAAGAAAGACTTTTCACTTTAAAACGTTACATTATCAATGAATAATAATAACAGTTAGACTGTACCTTTACTATGGAAATACACGTAATTTATCTCGTAGGCAAAAAATAAATATATCGAAGTAGCCGCTTTTAAAGATCTAAGTGCGAAATATTCTGCTTACCTGGTTAGCACGTCGTGAATGTACGTTCATTGTTTCATTTCATAATAGAAATGGTAAGATCACATTATCCAGCAACAAGCTCGAGCGAGTCGTTGCCGATGAAAGAAGGCTAGCTTTCTAAATAAATTTTTGTACGAGTATTAAAATTACATTTTACAAGGAAACCATACTCCGCTTTACTAAATTTAATTCCAAAAACGTATTATCTATCGTCTCGATCCCTAAGTATACTCAAGGACTTTTATAAAACTTTCCAAAGACTTGATACCCTACTGTTTATGATAAAATTTTAGGAGCGCTTTAAAAAATGAAGCGGACCGAATTTAGTCGGTGTCGCGGAGGAGGTGCTCTCGAGGCGCCTCGCTCTACTTTGTTCGAGACATTAAAACTCCCGGACATAAAGTAAAACAACTACGGTACCTACGTTCACATCTTAAGGAGTGCTCATCCAGTCGGCAGACGTAAATATGTCCAATCTTTGCGCAATAAAGTCGGCAGCACCCGCCCGTTCCCGCTGATTTCTTCTTGATATTTTATTTACAGGATGAAGCTTCGCGCGCCTGGAGCGCATCGTTAAGGCCTGTTTCCTGCATTACGTCGCTTTATGGCTCCATTCCGCGCGGAGACTCGCCAGACTGAATAAAATTGTTGACAGCTTCGGTACGTCCGCGCGATTACACGGCTTTTTTCTCAAATTAGGGGCCGAGATGAAAGTTTGGACAATAAATTGTAATGAGGTGCGAACTGCGCCGTTTACGAGATATTAACTTGGATGTTTGCGAGGTGGCCGCACCGACTTTTCATCCTCTGTCGCGACGGTAGACACTCTGAATTATGAGTGGAAACGTTTTTCTTTTCTTAGTTTAAAGAGAAAATATTGCAGCCGATGCATATGACGAACCGAAACAAAGATGTTTATTAAATAGCAGTAAATCATTAAAAGTTTAAGTGCAGGTGTGAAAGCTATAAAACTACAATGCCGGCAGAGATCCGTTAATCAACAAGCGATAAAATGTCAACTGCGAGAATAATGAGTTGTGAGATGTGCCCCCGCTTATTGGTATAAAGGGTCTGTGGCCGCGAGGCAGGGGCGCCCCCGCGCGCTGTAATGGAATCGAAATAACGATAAAATTAGACAACAGCACCGACAACATTCCGCCCATGAGTTTAGAGCGGCAACTTGGACCAACGCAATCGTGGATAAGTACTTACACTCGAATAAACGTTTACATACCGAACTTATTTTTTTACCAAAACCAATTAGGATGTGATAAACGTAGGCATAGTAGGTACCTTTGTTCCATAAACTTTGACTAATATTTAAAGCTTGAAATTTTATTTTATTTTAAATAGTAATCAATTCTAAATCGTTCTTGGTGAATCTGCCATACATGATAATATTTTGAAAACTAAAAAAATCTGTCAAACACTTGTCTTAGATAAAATGTTATAAGTGTGTATTAAATCACGCCAAGTTTCATTCCAATTCGCTCAGTAGTTTCGGCGTGATGCTCTTTCAAGGTACAGACAGAAAGACAGACAAAAATTATTTAAATTATATATCTTGCTACAGTATCGACAGGACCCCATTAAATTTTTCAAAATAATTTTAATGTACAAAATTTGACTTCTACCAGTTTTACTATAAGTATAGATAGATAGATAGATTCATTCCAATCTTGCGTCAATCCAATCTAAGCGACTAACAAAAGGCCACCTAGTCAGATTCTATACGCCAAGCTGCTCTGTCCCGGTATAAAACAAAATTGAGCCTTATGAACAACTAGTTAAGGGTTATATGAATAGCAACAAGAATGAATATATCCAATACGTGCTGAAGTAAGATCAGGGTGTATAATCGATTATGTTCTATTATATCTTGTTACAAAGATCAAGGGAGAATGCCGGCTGTTTGCGTTAGTGTCCCGGTTAACTCAGTGTAACAGATAATAATACCTACTTTTTTCTAACGTATTCTTTAGGCTTGTTTACTATTTGAGTGTCGGAATCCTTACCAAGATGATGTCGATTGTTTCTCACCGTGGCGTTAGGAAAGTTTTACATCTGTCTATACGGCAATGTACTTCCAAGGTCACCTTGCCAAAGCTGGTAAGTCAACTCATAGTCTAGCATAGAAGACAAATTGTGCCTTTGAAACTAAGTCAACTCATAGTCTAGCATAGAAGACAAATTGTGCCTTTGAGACTGTTACTGGACTCTTCGTCGTATACAATTTCGGATTGATTTTGTTTTAAGTTGGTACTTTAAAACTTATTAGTTGGTATCTACTCACTAAACTGATTAGACGAAACTAAAAATAAAGGTATAATACGAGTGTAATATTTATTATTATTATTTTTAAGTAATGTCTGTGTTGTTGGTAAATAAGGTGGGCACAGATTTTATAACTGTCTATCTCTATTTGTTTGTTTATATGTTACAAAATAAAATTTCTTGCTTTCTTTCTAATAGAAAACGTAGTCGTTGTCCGCATTTGTCTGTCACTTACGCGGATTTGGATACGGTTTTCATTGTCGCTTAGACATTTTACGGAAGGTTTCTGAATGAATGATATATTATGAAACTAGCCGGGGCGAGCTGCTAATTGGGGAGTCATTTTAAAACTGTCAGCTCCTTTTTTTGATTAGTGCAAAGACTTTAATACCTGAACAAAGAGTTTTTATATATCCATAATATTATAGTTTATATACCTACTGAAACGATAGAAATAATACAATTTTTGCCGAAAACGTTTTAACTGAGAGTTTGGTATTTCCCGCGTTTCTGACGCAAGAAAAATTAAGCCTAATTCAACATGACTTTTCGTATAGCTTCCAACACTCAAAACTTTACTAAGGCATGACTGGACTCAACCTTGATTTACTTTGTGTGACTTCGACTGACATTTGATTTTTCATGCCAATAACAAAAGTGCCGCTGAAATCTTCTGATGTTAAAATTTAATAAAATTACATAAAGTTTTTCGACAATATAGTTATGGTGTGAAATTGTGCTCAAACGTTTAGAGGAGGCTTCAGGTGACCAGAATGCTGGTATCTACTTTGGTCAAAAGCTAAGCATTGCCATCCAGCGAGGCAATGCTGCCAGCATTCTGGCCACATATTATCCCTCCTCTGACGAATTTTAAGACTAAGTGTTTTGTATACATTTTATAAATAGTATTAATTTAAGGGTTCTTTTTATTTTGTTTAATAAACTAATTGTGCTTGCTAACTATGTTTTAACGATACCTACATACTTATTTATCAAGCAAATATTTTTGTATTTTTTTAACAAACTGGACAAGTGTCAATTCTATTTTTCTACGTAGGCGTCTTTGTTCTCACTTTATGATAGACAAATGCAACTTGACACCTAATAGACTCAATCTGATTCACGGAACCCTACAACTAGCTACTCGCAAAAAAGCTGTCGGGTGAGATCAAAGCAAACAAATAAAAATCCACCTAAGTACATTATTATACCCGTGAAATGCTTGCATCTGTTGGTTTTTTGCTATTAGGCACAAATAAGCATTGATGTTACTGGTCACCCCTTGTTGATCATACCATCAACAGACAAAACCTAAAATCAACCTTATGACTACCAGTTCCAAATCTGTTATTGCACTGCAAACGAATTCACAGTCGTTCAAATAACTGTGAACTCAATTGTTAAACACTTACGGTTGTAATTCTCAAATCTGGCGACACAGTTGAATGCACAGAGGGTCAAACTTTTCCTAATTCAATTTCCACTTGTGCCCTGATCTGATTATGTTTGCTGCAATCGTATGACGTTTGGACGGGTACAGGGTTATACCCTTACGATGCGGTGTTGCTTTCGTATTTTAAACTACGAGTATCATAGGAATTATAAATTTATTAGATTTTACCTCAGCTTCGCCTGCTTAGTAGATTAAAACTAAGGCCGATTTGAAATATTAAGGGTCGCTTCTCGCACCGAGTCGGTACGGTAGACAATTTTAATTTTTTTCGTTTTTGGCAACGGACTTTTGTATTCGTCCAGTTGAGTGCCTATTCACATTTCCAAGTAAGTATTTTAAGATTCCGTATTCGAATCAAGCTTGTTTTTTATCGATTCCATAACCATTTTTGTACGCTACGCGGGTCTCTTGTCATTGTGAGAAGGATAAGGGCATAGTCCACCACGCTGGCCAAGTGCGGGTTGGCAGACTTCACACATCTTCGAGAACTTTTTTTAACTCTGGCATGTAGGTTTCCTCACGATGTGTTCCTTTGTCGTTCGATGGCAATACTCATAACTTAGAAAAGACAGATGTGAAAATCCGTGGGATTGGAGCCCAGGACCTCCAAGTTGGAAGCCAAACTGTCTCCCAACTAGGCTGTAAAGTAAAAATTTCTTAGTTAAAAGTTGATCTCCTTAGTTGGAGTTCTTCAAGGTAGCAGATATTCCGTTGCCAAGCAATAAAGCGTGGGTAAACATCTCAATTTTCCGCTTTGAAGGGTATTTACCGCAATTAGCACAATTACAAGGATATTGTGACTAAACATCGAATATCTTAACATTTTATGAGACCACTTCAACTTAATTTATTCCGACGTTTACACCCGTGAGAGTGATTTATTTTTCATCCTTTTTCATATCAATGATTAGGAAAGCTTTTTTTCTCAAATTACAGCAATTTGCGAAAAAAAACTTTGAGTTACTTTTATGTAAGTACCTCTATACTATTTCTCCGAAACATTATGCGCTGCCTGTTATAAGTAATATATAACCTGGGTGTCTTCAAGTCGAGAGTGAGTCGGTATATATCTTGCGAGCGTGCTCCATCTTCCGCATCATCACTTAACATCAGGTGAGGTAAAACTATTATTATTTTTTAAAAAAACTATTTGGACTATTGTCTGCCAGTAACGTTAGGAGTGCGTAGTCTCAGATGGTTCTTCTGCTTGAGTCAAGTTTTACGTGACGATATCCTTTGACCGAATCGAGCGATAATAAAATATGGCAAAATTACCCTTCGAGGCTTTCCTTATAATAAAAAGGCCAATCGTTTACCTACGTAAGACAATTGATGGGGGAAGGGGGTCTGGATAGTTCTTACGTAAGATCACAAAAATGATTACACATAACTAGCGGACGCCTCGCGGTTTCACCGGCGTAGTTCCCGTTCCCGTCAGAATAGAAAGATAAAAAGTAGCCTATGTCACCCGGGGATAGCGAAGCTTCCCAACGGGGAAGGAATTTTGGAAATCGGTCCAGTAGTTTCAGATCCTTTCTATTCAATACAAACAAACAAAAAAAAACAATCAATTCTTTCCTCTTTACAATAGTACAGATATACGTTTAGATAGATTTTTTTTAATTATCATTTATATAGATAGGTATAGAAAATAGATAATGTAAACATAATTTTAATGGTAAAGAAAAACTTTAAAACAACACCAACGTTAATATGTACTTATTTTTTCTTTTGATTCTTACGTAATAAATATTAAACAGGGGGGAAGAGGTCGGCTTATTCTTATTTTTTCTCACAGAAGGGGTTCAGTCAAAAACTGTCAAAAATTGCCTACCGTAACAAATGAATAATTGTTAATAGCCAACGCAGAACAGAACTGATACTATAAAATGTACCATAGAATCATACACCACGCCCTCCATTTGCTATCGCTCTCGTCAGGTGAAAAGGTCAACATTGTTTAACATATTGGTACGCACTCTAAGCCTCACTCAATTACTTCAAATGTATATCTACATACAGGAGTGTATATTGTATAATAAAGCGTAGATAGCTAGTTAATTTGCATCAAATACGTTGGTACATTTACGCGCCGTATATAGATAGATAGGTACATATATTTTACGCTAGCAACCGGAAAAGGTAGACTGTATTAATTAACACAAAATTTACATATTTGACGCGTAATCACTGCACGTTTTGAAAGCATGATGTTTACAGCTTCATGTTAGGTATACATATAGAGGGGAGCCTAACAGAAAATACTGTAAAGAGTCGTCTTTTCCGTAAGTCGTTTTGTAATTATGTTGTAAATTCGTACTGTAGTACAGATTTTGGTACGGTTTTTTTACTATTATTATAAAAAAATATTCAGAAACATTTTGTAATGCCCGTACGAATCCGGATGTGATCGCTAGTAATATAAAACACGTGTTTTTTTGTAAAAGAAGACCAATTTTTACGACTAGTTTTCAGATGTACCTAAATTAGCTATCCTTGTCTAATAGACCGCAATGAAAAAGATTTTTTCTATTAACTAAAGTTTATAAAGTTGATTATTAACTTAAAATATGTATCTTATTTAAGTGGTTAGGTTAGGTTATTAAAAAATAAATTCAAAAAAGCAATCAAAAAACTGGTATGAAAATTATTCGGCACATTTTTATCCATCGCGACTGTAGGGTCTTGCAATCGACAAACGTTTTAATCTAAGCCGTGGGGCGTTTGCACCACAAAAACAACAGAACATTTGCCAGATGAAAAATTAATTACATTTTTAATCTACAAAAAGTGAGGAGAAAGAGATCCTGGCGGATGTAGAGTTGTCAGTGGTGGCAAGTCACTTAGTAGGACAATAAATACATTTATCTATCAATTCATTCCTGTGGACGGAACTAAACAAAAAAAATAGAATTTCTTGAAAGAGAGAATTGGCTGATACTTATCTTACGACATTGTTCTCTAGTCCAATTTAATTATGATTTACCAAGAAAGGGACCGACAGATAAATAATAATTAATAACACCAATGTTACAAGTCAAATTCCGTAGTATCATTTCAATCATACTTATAATTGAAAGAGCTTTAAAACACTGATGTCAATGAATAAAAAAACCAAAATAAAGTATTTCGAATGTCGATAAAAAACATGTCAATATAAAATTCAAAATATCAATAGTTTTGAAAAACGTAAATTATTTCAATTTCTGATGGACAAGTATTATTATGACATTAATGACTTTTGAAAGACACGCATTCAAATACAAATTAAATTTGTCTTAAAAATATTTCTACACCTACTAGATTATAGATACCTATATATTATATATATATAGGTATATACTAGAGGTACTAGAAACTTTGAATTTTAATGGTAAGCTCTATACAATTGAACACAATATTCTAACAAATAAGCTGATGTTGATTTTGATTTGATCGATTTCAAGGGTACTGCAGATAACGAAATTACAGAGCTATTGAGACTAACCATCGAATTTTCAAAATAATGAGCACATAAACAACGATGCCCTGGACTTTGTTTTGTTATCCAAAGTTCTGGGTAACGCTACAATGGTCATATACAAGCGTACCATCTTAGCACACCACCTCATCATCATCATCATCCACAGCCTTCTTTATCCCACTGCTGGGTATAGGCCTCTCTCTTTGCATGCCATCTGCCTCGGTCCTGTGCCAATCTGGTCCAGGTTCGACCCGCGACGGTGACGATATCGTTCGCACACCACCTAGTTCGTCGCAATTTCATTCATAAATGACGTGGCAAGCTCGTGAGACTGGATCGTGAGGCTTCAGTCGCAAGTGCGATAGAGAAAGAAAATGTTTTTGCAATATTCCAATGAAAGCCGCCATTGGTTACCGCCAGCTGGTCCGATGATACTATTCTTTTAAATGAGTGCTATGTCCATAATTGAAGGTAATATTTCCGAAAATTTAGACTAGTAATAACTTTGGTATTACGAAGTACACAAAAATTCTGATTGCATATTTACGATGCCTTATTACCCATTAAATGTTTTCTAGTGATTAAAAAGTAGTGGTGTATATTTAAAAAAAGTTGTCATGTGTCACCATTGAATAGCACTTCTAGAACCTTTAAACCGATTGATTCGATGCCGAAGGCGTGCGCAGTCTCACTAATGTGATTTTATAGAGACCATAGGATGTCGATTAGGTATCTCAAGCAGGGGTCGCGACCCTCGCCGGCCATTTTGTGGAACCCTAATTTAATTTTACAAGTCGTTCTGGTACAATTGTTTACGCACTTACGTAGGTTTCGTATTTTTTAAAAGAAACTGTATGTGTTCATTTTTTTCATAGACGAATGAGATCCATTTTATATACGATGTCTCGCTGGTGGATTTATTGTCGGACTAATGTCTGACATTGCGACAGCGCGCATTCACCTTCCGAGTCAGCTGTTTTATTTTTATAAACTGTCCCACTGTGAGAAGGATAATCTCATCATAGTCCAAGCGCGGATTCGTAGATGTCATATATCTGGGAAATCTTTTTTTTGAGATCTCTCTGACATGTAATTTTCCTCGCGACGTTTTCCTTCACCATTTGAAATTATCAGAAATACGCACATAACATAAAAAAGTCATAGGTACGTGCAGTGGGATTCGAATCCAGGTTCTCCTGATTGGAAGCCAGACGGTCTCCCAACTAGGTTGCTGAAACTTACTAGGCTGCCGATGCTATTTCCATGTTTTTGCGTGTGTTTAAATTTATTTAACAAATATTTTATTTAGCAAGAAACCGACCGTCAAACCGGTTATTTGGTACGATTATTTTATTCTTATACGATAATAATAGGGATGTGGTACGATAGCTGTCTGGCTTCAGATAGTCTATAATAATCCATCTCAGAGAACATACGCTTGCCTTCTATGCTAAATAACATAATATATGATACTTAATTATTTCAATCAAACTTAATTATCAAGTCAACCCCTCTAGGCGCTATATATCTATGTATTTTTAGGAACACTGTGCCAGCCGTTCGACCTTCAACTCACGCGACCTTACAAGGACGATGGACGATATATTTCCTGGGAACGAGTGAGAGAAATAATCACTACTATTGTACTACGAACTCTTCAGTTCTACTGCAAACGTATAGTAGCGATGACAGCTTAGTGGTTAGCGCGGTCGGTTCACACGCGGAAGGTCGTAGATTCAATGAGCTTGAGCTGCCTGTGAAGGAAAATATCGTGCGGAAACCATAGCGTGGTGGTAGGGTATTATTTTTTTAACTATGCTGGCTAGCTATCACACTCAAACTGAAAACCTGCCGGATTGTCATCTGGTGTTGCACAATGCTGCCAGCGTTTCCCACCTCTTGTGGACTATTTGATTAGATTTTTGTTTTTATAAATTTGTAAATTTGTTCTGTTGTTTTGTAGCTGTCTTACTTTGGAATGCCCTTCCTACCATTATTAGACAGGCTAAGTCAATTTATATTTTTAATAATTTAGTACCTATATAAAAATTATTTATCAGCCTGCTATTAATCTATATATTTAGTTTGTTTATTTAGTATCTCATATGTATATACGTTTATTGTATTGTTATTTTATGTATTTATTTCTGTTGTACACCAACCTTATATTTATTTACTCTTCTTTCCATCCAAAGGTTGTCTGGAAGAAATAGCTCTAGGCGATAAGACCGCCCTTATACGCCATCTATTCTATTGTTTTGTTATATTATTATATGTTCTTTTTTTTTGTTTGTTGTTTGTTTCCTATTTGTATTAATTGTGATCTGTGTTTCTGGTGTATAATAAAGTTATATTCTATTCTATTCTAAATATATATTAATTTTATTTTTTATATTTATGTTATTATCAGAATCGGAATCATTTATTAGCCATAAAAAACAACAATTGTTACAGGCAAGTCAATATAACAATAACAAAGTCTTAAAAATAAATATCAGCTAAGTTATCATATTTACCAAGTAATATTTTCACCTTAGGAAATTGAAAATAAGTAGCAGGTAATTCACTATGTTTCCATATTTCCAATAAAATAAAAATAAAATAAAAAATAAAATATTATACAAAATTGAGCTTTCCGAGATGTTCATTGACATAATATATTCTTTAGGTATTCTAAAGACAAGAGTTCTATGCCTGGTCCCTCATCGCTGTTCGTGCGGTGAAACAGCGGATCCCCTCGGTCGCCACGCGCTGTCATGTTTTAAGAGTGCTGGGCGTAAATCGCGGCACGTCAGCTTAAGGCGTGCCGTGTCGGGCTTTTGTCAGAGCCAGCGTCCCATCAGTTTTAGAACCGAAGTGACAGATGCGTGACGACGGCAAGAGACCCGACGGGATGACCCTTATCCCATGGAAGATGGGACTGCCTCTTGTGTGGGACGCCACTTGTGTCGACACCTTGTCGCCGTCTCATCTTTCTGTGACTTCGGGGCACGCTATCGCATCTAAAGCCAAAAACCTCAAACGGCATAAATATAAATATTTAGATAGAATGTATCTGTTTGTGCCGTTTGGGGTTGAAACTTTAGATCCATGAGGGCCGGCCGTTTGTTCCTTTCGAGGTACGGTACCTTAAAACACTAAATCCACCGCCAAGTCGCGAAACCTACGCTTACCATCTTGTGTCACGTTAAAACTCTACTTGTAGCGCAGAAGGTAGTCACGATGTTACGTTACAGACTTGGCAAAACACGGCAAGTTATAAGCAAGTGCATTACTTATGTATGGCCGGGCGAAACTGTCACACGAAGCGCGGTTAAGTCGAGCCTTAATCACTATAACAATAACAACCGTTCCATGTACAGGGTGTGCGTATCGCGAGCGCGCGACCTTTACAATGTTTTATCACAGAAGATTTAATTTAACTTTTTTTTTCAGGATATCTATTGCCGATACCACCGGTCCTGGGACAGGCAGGGGAGCAGTGGCACTCTCCGTCCTAGAGACGGCCTACCTACTAAAAGCTCTGGAGTGTTCCTCCTCGACGCTTGGTGTCGAGGTTGTGGGCACGCTTTCGCACTCTTCAGCTCTTCTTCTCTTCACTCTTCACTCTTCAGCCCAGGCTTCTTACCACGACGACGATGACGATCTAAACCAACAACTTACCAACCATACCAACTTACACATTTATTTTATAACATTTTAATAATAATTACAATAAACTAATCTAAAAGCTCAAAAAAAATGGCAAAAATTTACCAAACAGACCGAAAATTCAGCAAAATTTTATTTTAATTCTTACAGCATAAAATTGATATTGTCCATTTGACAATATTTATATTATTTTTAAGACATAATTGTGTGTATTTTTCCTTTGTGTTTATCAATAAATGTATTCATATTCTTATTCAAATAATCTGCCGCCAAGCAGTAGTGTGTAAAGATTACTTTGTTCTCATTCGGAGGATACTGTAGCCAGGGCTGTTAAGACTAACCCTCGAAAGTCTCAAAGTAATGAGCGCCAAAGCAGATGCTCTAGACTTTGTTTTGCTACTCAAAGTTCTGTGTATCGCTGCAATGGCCATGGGCATGCGTTATCTCTTACCATCAGGAGAGCGTCTCGTTTGTCTCATTACTATAGCAAGTAGTATAGTTAGTGTTATAACGCTAAAATTAGCAACACTATAGCAGCTTGTATACCACGATTTTACCTTTTGTTATCTCTCTTTCTACTCACTAAGGATAACACTAATTGTATTTACTAACACTTTATTATTCTTCTCAATATTTTCCTTCGCCGAAAATCTTACGATGTCATTCGGTAAACCGCTGGAGAGAAACCGAAAATTGCACTAAGAATATACAGCAACACCCTATATCTACCCATCGCGCAACCCTTTCCCAAAAGTAATTATCATCTGGACTGAGCGGCAATCAAAAACGTACCAAAAACTGTTTCGTCGAGATCGCTTATTAATATTACAGCAGCTATCGAATTAGACAATGCTGCTATAATCACGCCCCCCTTTCACCCATCGACTTCATAAATACGGGGTGAGAGCAACCTTGTCGCAGTAAGAAAGTTGTAGATTATAAGATGAATAGTCCTGGATATAACACGTGAATATGTTACGCGAAGGATCTCGATTCACGTAACGAGAGTAATTTCATCAAAATTGGTCCAAGTTAATCTATTAATTTACACACAGTATTCGTTCAAAATAATAATGTCATAAGATAATAATCAAATCATATTATTTCATGTAACTTGGACTTATAATATTCAATTACAAAACCATCACTGCATTACATTGCCACTCTGCCAGTTCCTACAGTTCATCCAGTAACTTTCGATAACGATAACTGAAGTCCAAAACCGCTGGCAACAGCTAGTCGCTAATAAAACCCAAAGGTTTACCGTGATAGGGTTCTAACCTTCAGATATTAATGAACCCCCCAACCGTACCCCAAACCCGGGTAATTATCCACGAACAACAAGGATTAGCCGAAAAAGAGTAATCTAATTTTAATAACAGCCACTGAGCATGGCTCCCCGTGTTTCGAGCAGACGATGATAAGCTCCCGGAGCTCGAAGGAAGGGTTACTCCGGCTGATTCTAATTCGTTCAGAACGTTCCTGTTTCTAACACAAGGTGTCTGTAAAACGGATCGCTGCTGAGACAACTGTAAAATGATAATCTGGGGCCTGGATTAGCGTCTCGTCTCGACTTCAAGTAGACAATGATTTATCTAAACCTCTAAAAGAACGGTTATCAAAAACAACGTAGCTATGATAGCTGACGTTATAACGTTTTGCAGCGATGATAGCTGAGTGGTTAGTTGTTCGCATGCCGAAGGGCGTGGGTTCAAACCCCAACAATTAGCTTAAGCTCCCGGTGAAGTAAAACATCGTGAGGAAACCATATCATGGTGGTAGGGTACTTTCTAGTACTCGGCTGGCTAGCTACCACCCTCAAGTTGAAAATCTGCCGATAAGCATCTGACGTGCCTAACTTGAGTGCCAGTTCCGTTCCAGGCTAGGTGTGTTTTACCATCTTCGACCACTTCTTCATTTAACTTCAGGTGAGCTGTGGTCAAAACACCTAGCCTGTCAACCATAAAAAAAAGTATAAAATAAAGTCTCATCCCGCTGTCTGTCCCTATGTATGTCTTTAAAACTACGCAACGGATTTTGATGCGGTTTTTTAATAGATAGACTGATTCAAGAGGAAGGTTTTTATGTAAAATACTTGCATATGCACCACATTAGTATCCACATTGCAGCCGTGCGAAGCCAGGGCGGGTCGCTAATAATTTATATGTGTTAAAAAATAAATCGATGAATGTGACTTTCTTATCCATGCATTTATTTTCTTGAGATAACGTCTTTTGCAAATGCATAACGAGCGTATTGTGATCTCTTATAATAACTATACTGCTAGATAACTTGCTTTCATGTGATAACTTTATTGTCTTATTACTGCAAGAAGTCTATTGTTCAGTTATTACACGACTGCCCAAAAGAATAGTCTAATGTTTTCAGGGTTTATGTATGTGTGTGAATAAGTATATTTATTCCACCATAACTTTTTTAAGGCCTCATATTTGTATATTATGGGGTATCTATCATTAGAAGCTTTATAGAAGCATCCTTACATTATGAAAATCTATTAATCTATGTTATGTATTTCGCTAAATTTTCTCGTTGTTGGCACACCGCGTCTTTTTCTTCTTAGAATCTTTTCTGGCCAAAGATTGCCTGGAAGAGATCGTTTTAAGCGATAAGGTCGCCAGTTGTTTACCATTACCTACAATTTTTCCGTTTGTAATCATTGGCGTGGACATTAAAGGGCTAATCAATCATTCAATTAATCTCAAGTTTTGAGTCTATACCTGCCTACTAACTTCTGTTACTGTAAAAGTATTATATGATTTGACAGCTACTACTTATGTCGTCATTATTTTAATTTGCCAACAGTTAGCACTCGTTAATTCGACTCTTCATCAATCTACTTCTAACCGAGTGTCAACTGTAAATGAGTGTAATATTTTTACAGTAAGGGGTCAAAACAACAATTTATCTTATTTCCCACCTCCTGCAGCCCAGTTGCAGAACTCGTCTCTCATTGACTCAGCCATTTGTTAAAGTTAACACACTTGCAAGCAGAAGTTGGGGTAAAATCGACCAGTTCTCTCTGATCTCCCAAAAACGTTCAACTCGTAATAAACCTGAGAGGGATGAAAGACCATTGCGCGGCAGTTAAGGAAAATGATGATTAGAATCATTTATCATTTTAATACGAGTGGTACCCCTTGTTAATACGGTGTCGGGGGAATTAATAGATGTAACATTATTTTCATTGTTAATTTTGTGGGTTTTATTATGTGTAATTTCGTTGCGCCGGTCAGCGAGCCTATGAATTTATAATAGAATAAGTGTGTATGTTTGCATGGGCGTTGTTGTCGCTTTACTCGTAAGTTCATTTAACATATTTTCGTCATGGTCTGAGTACGAGTATATTGTTTTTTTTTTAAATCGAAGGTATCTATTTGTTTCCACATTTATTGAGCGGACCGCTAGTAATGTGTGTGTCCTGAATATGTGCCCCGTTGTATACAATCTGAGCATCTTCATCATCATCGTATCATCGAATCAAGCGTGCTCCATCTCAGACCACATCATGACTTAGTATCAGGTAGAATGGCGGTCAAACGCAAGCAAATCTTTGATGTGTTATGATTTTGACATTTTTAATGTTATTTTTAAATATGAATGGAAAATCCGTAACTTTTGGTGCTATCAATAAAATATTTGTGAGTAAAAGAGTCGATTTTCGACATACGGGGCCAAACCTAATCTTATTATTAATTTAGTGCGGTTTTTTTTTCAAATTAATTTTCTACAATCACTATTTATTTAAAACTCTTTAAATGATGTTACAGTAGAGTTTGCGCGGGCGTATTATTGGTAGGTATAGCCAACAATCTGCTGACAGCCGTGATGTAAATTTTACCAAAAAAACCGCCTTCATTCCACAAAATTGAAACACGGTGCGGTTACATTGTTTTATTACTGAGTTCCGGTGTCTACCTTCCGGTTTCATAATCGCTTGATGATAAACCCGTAAGGCAGGTAATTCATTAGGACTCTTCTAGTGACCTTAAATACCACAGAATGGTCGTAGGAAAGCAAAACAACGAATTTAATTTTTCCAGTTATTTTAGTTTAAACATCAAAATCGATGTTGATGAAATTTTTGAGACCAATTTAAAAGTATATTCTTACGTTTTGTACTCTTCTTAGTATCCTTGAAAAAGGCCACCGGATATGACCGAAACTATAGTCAGAGTTATCGACAATGAAACGTAAGAAATCCCGCATTATAAGTGAAATAAATAATGTGTTAAAAGCACGTCATTTTCCATAGTGAAGTACATAGATAGATACCTGACAAAGTCAATCTCGAAAAATATTCCCAACACGCGAGTTCTAAAACATAAAGTCGCGACACTAAACACATATTTCGGGTGCACATGTAAAATGCAAGGGTGACGCGTTTGGGCTGTATTTTACGGTACGTTTTGTCATCTACCCTCACAGAACGTGGTTGGAGTGCGTAACATTGAAACCCTGATGTATGTTATTTTTGGATGTGCTTCATGTCACTACGGAACTTAATAATAAAATAAATTATCGACATCACCATCCCACATGACGAGAATCTCGTGAAGGCCGAGAAGGACAAGCTCAGCAAGTACCTTGACTTGGCTCACGAGATAACCGCCATGTGGGATGTTGATTCGACGATCATTGTCCCGATAGTCGTCACGGTAAACGGTCTTATAGCAAAGAGTGTCCACCAACATCTTAAGAGACTCTCGCTAGAGGGCTGGGTGAAGGATCAGCTTCAAAAGGCAGTGATCCTTGACACGGCGCGCATTGTGAGGAGGTTCCTCACTCTGCAGCCCTAACCACCGGCAGCTTGAGCCCTGCCCCGCTGCCGGCGGCACCCTACTTTTTAAGTTTTTTATATTATATATGTTTTGTAAATATTTAATGTAAAAAAATTAAAAATAAGAGATAAATTAAATAAGGATGAAATAAATTTAAAAAAATATATCGTAGGACATTACACACAGCGCCATCTGACCCCAAAACTAAGCAAAGCTTGTGCTATGGAAGACATATAACTGATAGAATACTTAAATACTTCTTTTTTAGTTTAGTTTAGTTTTTTTTTATTTGCGCTGTGGGTAAGTACAGATGTAAACAAATAATGAGTCGAGAAACACGACAGACTACCTTTCGGCATGCAAATTAATTTAAATTAGACATTAATACAATGAAATTATGATACAATTTTACAATATGAAATGATCATTTTCTTTGTAAATACATACTTATAATAAATACAGAACTTAAAATAAGAATGTTTATCCTGGGTGGGAATCGAACCCTGTAAGCCTTACTCAGTTAAGCGGTGTAAAGACTATGTGGACCATTCATAACGATTACTTAGTAATTATTCATTTGTTTCATGTTTGTTAAAAGGAAGAGCCTGGATCCCACGACACAGGTCACTCTAGTGTGGGCTGTGTGGGATCCGGGGCGTAACGATATCATATTAGATGTATAATATTTTTGTTTTTATTGACATTCAATTATATTGACATAATTATTTTATATGTGACATATTATTTCCTTGACATTTTCATTGTTTTGACATATTATGTTATGATTATGACATTTTTAAATATCAATGGAAAAATGACCTGTAACTTTGGTGTTATTAATAAAAAAAATTGTATTTGTATAGTTGTATGTATAGTATTTAATTACGTTGTCGTAGTTTTATTGTTGGATGTTTTCATATCAGTATTATAAAGTATCGAATACCTCAAACCGTTACCAACACAAATATTGTGTTTTATAGCACAATAAATGTTTTACGAGTTTTTTTTTTTAACTTTATTCAAACACTTATATATTTGCTGCGGCTGCTGTGAATAAGATTTATAAAAGTGAATGATATATTTTTGTAGTGATAATAGCTCAGTCGTTGCTGCGGTCTGATCACGAGTCGAAGGGCGTGGGTTCAAATGGTGAGCTGCTGTTGAAGGAAAAGGTAGTGAGGTAGAGTAGTGGTAGAGTATTTTCTACTACTCAGCTGGCTAGCTACCACGTTGAAAATCAGCCGCCAAGCACCTAGCAATGTTTCCGGCAGCCTCATTTGAGAGCCAGTACCAATCCAGGCTATCTCTGTCTATATTTATTATCTCTTGCATCATGCAAACTGTTAGCGTGGAAGTGTTGAATACACTAACCAAATGTTTACATATTTCCAATCTGTCACTTTTCCCTACAACTTCTTATAATTTTAGAGAAGACCTCAATTGTCATTTATATATTTTGATAACAGCCCCTTTCTGTAACTGAAAACGGGACAATTTGGCGTCCCAAAAATTTCTTTGGGGACATCGGGACAGAGCAGTGGAAAAAGGGGCAGTCCCGTTCAGAACCGGACCATATGCTACTTTTATGAGATATTATGGTACTACAATACTCAAATGACAAGTCAAGCCATATCCGTGTAGACTAAGTAGTCCCGTAATAGTAGATGTAACATTTCCGCCCTCACGACGCGATGCCCACAGAACTCTGTAACTGCACGTCGATCACTTGAAGCTTGGCTGCTATCTATATTCCTTCGTAAAACGGTTCAGTGCTCGAGTAGGTATTGAGCAATAACGCTCGTGCAGTGCTGCGCATCCCTAGAATGTTTAAATTTTTTTAACTATAAATTTAAAGCGTAAATTTAAATTGTAGTAGCAATTGTTATGGTTTTCGTTTGTTGGCCAGGCGTTGTGCAAGTGATAGTGTATGTCGAAGTGGTAGCAAGGGTGATTGCCCCCAGAGCTGTGCGGCTCCAGCGAGTGGAGATGGTAGCATCTATAGTGCAGATAGTCTTTGCAGGTATGTGTGACTTAAGTTATTATAGTTCAGTTTAAGTTTCTGTTAACTGTGATGCGATGTGTTTAGACGCGGTGCGAAGGGCTTTCTGAATTATTTTTTTAAACAATCTTCTATATTTATAAAAATCAATTGCTGTGCGTTAGTCTTGACCGATTTTGATGAACTTGTCCTGTGTAAGTTTGTGGGTCCCTTTAAGTTTAAAATGAATTGTGATACGGTAGGTCGTCACCTACCTGCGACCGCGGCACGGATCAACTAGTAGGTACCTAGGTAAGTATTAAAAATGATTAGAATGAACAAAAGCCTTGCAAAAGTGCCGAATGAAAAAGTTACAGCTCCATGTCCCCAAATCGCAAACTGCTATTCAGTCAAGCTCGTACGATATCTGCCATTATAAAATATTCTAATCGAGTGCTTGGACGGATAGACACATGACCGCAGAATAAATAATGACACCAGTGCCCACGTTTTGAATGTTGGCCCAGATTGAAGTATCGAATTTATTGCGCGATAAAATTATATAATATTTTTATGCTTCGTACATATGTATTTATTAGCGAATTAAATGAACTATGAGCTTTGATGGCGTTTTGGAAGTAACACGAAAAATCATGTTACACCACATTATATCACTTTCTCAGACTCGTGCTTGCAATTCGGTACTTCATGAATAAAACATCACTGTTTTATACATAAACCCTCGAAAAAACACTAGTTTTGGAAAAAAATATAACGTAGCGACACGACTCTTTCCGCGTTCCCGCTAACTTTCAGATTATTCATTGTGTTTACTGTATTCAAAACAATCTGCCAGTGTATTAGCGCAGCCAAATTTGTACGTCCACTAATTTTTTAATATTTCTTGTACATTTTGTCACAGACGAGTGTCAATTAAAATTATATCATGGGATTTTTTCAGCACTCTAGCAGCACTGCCACGTAGTGTGGCAATGCCTGCGAAAGCTGTACCATACAGAACTGTGGCTCCAAATCGTAAAAACAATTAGAAATCTCTTCGGAGTCCGTAAAAGCTACTAACAGACGGAAAGTGCCTTTTCCGACACAAATTGGTAACTTTGGCACCCATTCCCCGCACACGAAATGTTACTTCCACATCTGTGGGTGAAGTGCCTATCTCACTTTGGCTTTGAACAAGGCTGCTGTTACAGCGAGTATAAATAAAGTAATGAAGGTAACCTGGACTCAATTATTATTTTTGTATAAAAGTATATATTCAAAAATAATTAAACAAACGAAACGCTCTCCTGATGGTAAAAGATTTCAATTTATATTTTGTGAACATAACAATATTAGATAGTTAATACACAGGTACAATCCATCGGACTCTTTCCGAATTTTGGAATTCTGGAGACGACCTCTGCCTGTAATACACTAAATTAGTTTTTTGAAAACGAAGACAATTAATAACTTTACACAAACTAAATAAAATAAATATCATATGACATTACACACAGCGCCATCTGACCCCAAACATGTACCTACTTAGGAAGTCAGATAACTGATAGAATACTTAAATACTTTTTTTTGTAAATACATAGTTATAATACATACAGTACCCCCAGACACAGAACAAACATATGTTCATAGAACACAATAAGTCATAGTCATATTGTATGTAAGTCATAGTCCTCTTTTTAAAAGTAGTAGTCAGAACAGTGTGCGTACAGCTTTACACCAGCTCAGCCTTATTTGGGTACATTTTTGAATTCTTTCCCATTCCCGTACAGGTGGAGGCGTATGATTGCAGGCGGGTTTCTTCGCTTTTAAATTAAATAAATAATGCATACAATTTGAGCGCAATAAACTTTGGTGTAGGTGTGCCTACTCTTTGCCGGAGAACTCGCGCTTGCCCGCTGGGAACAATAAAGGTTGCCGGAGCTACTAAAATGCCGCTTCTCCAACTTCACGCTGACACTTTTAGTAAAGAAAAAACAGTCATAGGTTCTCTTATAAGATAAGATAAAGTAATAATACAAAAAGTTAATAAAGTAGATATTATACAGGACATATAATTTCGATTGTTACAATTTATATATGTGTGTGTGTATGTATGTGCGTACGTCCGTGCGTGCGTGTGCTACTTACTATTTATTATATGTGAATAAATATGTTTGTTATTTCTTTGTATGTGTATTGTAATGTCTATTGTTGTAATTAAAAAGTAATGAGAAAAGTTGTTTTATGTCACAAATAAAATGTTGTATATTGTGTGTTGTCTACTTGCATTATAGTCTATTCAACAGCCCTGTTGGTTCATTGGTAGTGTGTCTGCTTCGAGAGCTCAAGGGCGTGGGTTCGATTCCCACTCAGGACTAACATTTGTGTGACTGACATCGACGTTTGTTCTGTGTCTGGGTGTAGGTACTGTATGTATTATAAGTATGTATTTACAAAAAAAAAGTATTTCAGTATTCTATCAGTTATCTGTCTTCCATAGCACAAGCTCTGCTTAGTTTGGGGTCAGATGGCGCGATGGGGTCCTACGATATTTATTTATTATATTTCAAATTATTTTTAAGGTCAATAAAATATCATTGTATAGGTAGGTACATTCATGTGATAATATGTCATTCATAATATGTCGTTCATTGTGTTTTATTATTATTTAAAAATCATTTAGTCCGTAATTATGTCGCTTCCTTACAGTAGACATCTCCAAGTTCTATGGTCTAGAATCTAGGCCATAGTTCTCTATCTTTTACACGTTGACATTTAATCATATTGACATATTTGACATATTACTATATTGACAAATGTTGTCATTTGATATTGTTAATGTTACTTATTATGATTGGAAAAACGACTTGTAACTTTGGTGTTATTAATAAAATATTTGTATGTGTAAATTTGTATTTATGTACCTGAAATTCTCCAAAATGAACAAATAAAGATGAATCAAAAGCTTTGTATTACAAAACATACATTAATAAGCGTAAGCACTATATGTCATAGCGACATCTTAGCTAGCCAGCATGGCTGCTAAGGTGTGCTCACACTGGCGTACACTGAAGCATTGTCATATTTCCGAGCTCCGACGAACAATCTGAATAGAGGCGTGTACGCCCGTGTAGCCGCTTCCTTTGTACGCTGTTTACACTATAAATAGTAAATAGGTGGACCTGCAGCCTCATAGGAGTTTTACTACGAACCGAGTGACTGGCGCCACAGAGTCACTTCAACATGTCAGGCTGTTCAAAAATTACATCGACTTCTAGTTATTTTCTAGGACCAAGTTAGCAAAAGCTCTGCGAAAGGTGTTCATTGGATTCACCACTATGTAGTCGTGTCCGTCTGTCACTCTTGTCACGATCTTATCTATCTATCTATCTATACTATTATAAAGAGGAAAGATTTGATTGTTTGTTTGTAATTAATAGGCTCCGAAACTACTGGACCGATTTCAAAAATTCTTTTACCGTTGGGAAACTACGCTATCCCCGGGTGACATATGCTACTTTTTATCTCTATTCCCACGGGAACGCGAACTACGCGGGTGTAACCGCGAGGCGTCCGCTAGTTTGTCAATAAAACACGGATGTTCGATTTGGTACGATACGAGACGGTAGACACGGTACGGTACAGCACGATACTGAGATAGAGAGAGACAGGAGAGAGACCTTTTTGTATTGACATACTTTATTTTAACAATTTTGTTATTTTGGCATGTAATCAGTGTTATCAAACTCATTTAATTACATATTTAATCGTAAATAGGTACAAACTCGCATAACACTGTTAATGACGGAGTATAGATATACCTACTCTGAGGTGTAGCAACAGGCAACTAATACAAAAATCGACCAATTGCGAGTCGGATTTGCGTTGGGTGTTCATTAATAAAATTATTATTTAGAAAATTAAACTCTCAATATAAAGAAAGAAAGAAAATGGTTTATTATAATTAAGATCGATTCAATTTTCAATTTCAAAAATTCTTTATTTACATTTACTTATTACATTTGTTCGTTTCTAGTGTACATTTAGCCTAGAAATAACATACTTACAATTAGGTTTCGTTTTACAGGCTGTATAATATACGCTTATATTAAAAACTAATGAGATGAATTTTAAATTTTTTCTTATACATTGAAATTTCGAAAAGTGAATTGAGTTACACTGGAATAAATAATTTAACAATTACAACAAGCTTTAGGAAGCAGCATTGTGTTTTTTTTTTTAATTGTTGTATTTGTCCAGTAAAGTAGGGTAGGACGTAATAAGCCAGCGAACCGCGCTAGGCGATCCGCAGAGCAGCAGGAACGATCGTCGTAGTAACTAATAATAATATTGTTAGAAAGAAACGAAACGAAACGGAACGCACAAGCGCGCGCACTCCGGTCAGAAACCGCGCACGCCACTCTGCTCCTCATACGTACTAGTAATACGGTCGAGTGTGGCGCGCGCGGCGGCGACCTGTGAAGGCGCGCTTGTGCGGGCAGCTGTACCTATTCACTACAGTCGAGGAATAAGTGATGTGGTAGTTTATACCGGTTATACTTATCGATATAATTTAGATCGCACTTTCGGGTCTTACATATTTTATTGATTAATTTATTTTTACTTTTGGGGTTACTGTATAAATAAAATGTTTTTGACAACTTGTATATATATTCGTATAAGCTAGGAAGCCCAATTTTTAAATGTAATTTAGTAAGGTTTGTGTAAATAGGAGTATTAAATGAGATTTTAACAGCTTTATTTTGAATAGTTTGTAGCTTGTTGATATTAGTGGTGCAAGTACTGCTCCAAACCGGACATGCGTAGGTGATGCAGGGGCGGACTAGAGTGCGGTAGATACGAAGTTTAGTATGGCTACTGAGGCAAGACCGTCTGTTAAAGACTGGACTAAGTGCATTTATTGATTTAATGCCTTTAAGGCTCAATTCAGATGTATTTTCTGTCCAGTTGAGCTTTTTGTCTAAGATAACACCTAAATATTTTACGGAATTGGTCCAAGGAATATGATAGTCACCAACTAGAATTTTTCGTATGGGGAGACGTCGCTGTCTTGTAAACATTATCGCTTCGGTCTTAAAAGTATTTATCTTAAGTTTCCATTTTTTGAAATATGAAAGAAGCAGATCAACTGACAATTGTAACCTCCCAATTATAAGATTTACATCGTCAGAAGATGTATACGAAGCAGTATCGTCAGCAAAACAGGCTATGCTAGTTCGTGTTTGTATGGGAATGTCGTTTAGAAAGATCAAAAAAAGCGAAGGCCCCAGTATGGACCCCTGGGGGACCCCAGCTGCAACTGGTTTGGGAGAAGAATGATAATCACCTATATGAACAAAGAAATGTCTATCTGTTAAATAGGATTTTATCATATGTACTAGTGTTTGCGGAGTATTGAGTCTCATTAGTTTATATAACAAGGCATCATGCCAAACTGTATCGAACGCCTTTTCTATGTCCAATAAAAACATGCCAGTTGACTTATTAAGGTTTAAGTTATGAGAAACAGCTTCTGCAACTCTTGCTAGCTGCTGCACGGTGGAATGACCGCTCCGAAAGCCAAACTGTTCATCCGGCAACATATTTTCAGTAGCTCGCGACAAACGAATGTGTATGATCTTTTCAAATAATTTACCTAGGCAAGGAAGTAGGCTAATAGGCCGATAAGATGAGGGCTCAGACTTGTCCTTACCTGGCTTATGTATTGCTATGACTTTCGCAATTTTCCAGATTTTAGGAAAATAACATAGTAAAAGACAGGCATTAAATATTTTAGTAAGCAGTACTATGCATTTTTGAGGTAAATTTTTAATAAGCAGATTGGAAATTTCATCTGAGCCAGGTGATTTACGAGATTTCAATTTCATAATATATTTCTTGACTTCAAAGGGTCGGACGGGAGACCAAGTAATCTTATCAGGGATATGATTATCTAATGTCGTTAGTGAGCAGTCGACCGCTGCTTGCTCATCGCTATTCCAGTCATGAGTTAGCTGCATATTGCTGAGAAATGAGTCTGCTAATGCGTTACACTGTTCTTGTTGATTTGTTGTCATAGTGTCGTTGTCAGTTTTCAAGGCTGGAATGGGTGGAGAAGAATCTGATCGTAAAGTTTTGACAACGCGCCATAGGTCGGAATTTGGGTTATCAATTCTTTTTAGTTTTTTATCCCAAACACTGTCATGATAAGATTTTAACGCATTATTGATTTCAAGTTGTAATTTAGTTATCGAAACTTTTAACTGCTTGCGTATTGAGATTATCTCTTCAGCAGCTGCATACCTGCGAAGACGGTTTTTCTGTTGGATAAGTCTCTTTATACGTCGTGGGATAGCTGATGAGTGCCAAGGTTTAATTTCAGAGGTTGTGATACATTTATTTCTAGTTTCAATCATCAGATTTTGAAAATGTTGAATAGTAGACTCAATTTCGTCTGTATTTTGGTAGACTTGCGATGATAGATGTACGTTTTCGTTTAATGTCTGGCGATATTTCTCCCAATCAGCTTTTAAAAAGTTAAATTTTAGTATCGATTTACGTGAAATAAAGCTGTTGAGTTTAGCGATAATGGGAAAATGATTTGAGGACAGGGCAGTTATTGTGGTTATGGATTCAACAAAATTAAAATTTTTGGTGAGTAGAAGATCAGGGGTAGAGGGCATAAGTTCAGAACGATAGTGCACTAGTGTTGGGTCCTGGGGGCTATGAACGATAAGATCGCTATTTAGCATATGATCGTACAAAATTTTACCACGTTCGTTTGGGGGCCCAGGGGACCAGTATGGATGCTTGGCGTTCAAGTCACCCATTACTATAACTTGACTTCCAATAGCCATAAGTGCATCCAAGTCACCTCTTAGTAGAGGCTTGCTAGGAGACTGATAGGCAGATATTATTACAATATTGTTGTTAGGACCTTTGATTGAAATTCCTATTGCTTCAACATTTATAGTATTCGGGGAGGGAACAAAACTGTGCGGAATATCGAATCTAACAAGTATTGCTACACCTTGACCAGTACCACTGCAGTGCTTATCCATTCGATAGCAATGATAACCCGGAATATTAAGCTTCAGACGCTTGGTTAGTCGCGTTTCACATATGGCAATTACATCAATATTCCGTTTACTTACTATAAGATCTGACAGTTCCTGCTGCTTTCTGTGGACGCCATCAGCGTTCCAATAAAGTAATTGTAGTCCCAATGAGCTATCACACATAATGACCTAGATGGGTTAGAATCAAAATAACCTTTTCCATGAAAGTTTTGCAATTGGAGAGTTCATTTTTAATGGTCTTGATTGTATTGACTATTTCTAGTATTTCAGTAGTTGCCAAGTCATGGATGTGGGTCGAATCGACGAAGATACCTTTCGATGATTCCGTTTGAGCTTGAATTGGGGCGGATATTTTTTGAATAAAGTTTTGGGGCTTGTTTGTTTGCGCGACGAACTCCATGTTTTGGATAAGAGCTTCATTTGGGCTGGTTGGTTGAGTACGACGCTTACTATTGCCAGTTATTTGTGCCCAGGTTGGCTTTGTCTGAATGTGGTTTGATAAACTCCTAGGATTGGCATCAACTTTTGGAGTCAAAATGACTTTTCGTAAGCTTTCTCTTTTTGATTGGATTCGCTCGAGGTATTTCTGTCTCTCTATACATTGTGAGTAGTTGGCCGGGTGGTTTTGGTTGCAGTTGCAGCAACGTGCAGGTTTCTCTTTGTCTTTCTTTGGACATTCCCATGTGGGATGCATCTCTGCACACTTAACACATCTAGCGGGTCTGTTACAATTTTTAGAGGCATGACCAAAGCCCTGGCAACGATAACATTGGGTACCTGTTTTGTTGTTAACTTTATACCTCTCGATTTTCACAACGCAGTTCGAAATGTATCTAATCATTTTGAACTTACTCATGTCGCTTCCGCTTGGTAATTGGACGAGTACTGGAGGACATTCTGTGGGGCGTAATGTTTTGAGTTCATTCACGGTGACTCCGGGGAACCCAATCAAGGTCAGTTCAGCGGGCAGACTGTCATGAAGAAATTTGGGTAGTCCTTTGATGACTGTTTTGGGAAGTTTTTCATCTTTTCGTGAGAATGTATGAAATGATACATTTTCTTTTAAGAGCCCATCTTTAACTAACTGGTGCCCGCTGGCAGAATAACATTGGACTTTAACTCTGTTACGCCCTCTATACTGAAGATGAAAGCCTTTTTCATATTTCTCAATAACTTCTTTGATGTTTTTATGGCTCCAATCACCTAGAAGTTCAATCAAGATTGGTGGTACTTGGTTAATCTGCTTCTTTTTTGTAGCTTTTTTGAAGATCTCTGAATCTAAGTCATCTACAGGCAGATTACTGAAACGATTTTTCAATACAGCTTCACTATCTTTTTCTATTAGGGAGTCTTTGGAGCCTGCGAACTTCTTTGGCTGTGTCCAATGATCAGCTGAGGTAAATGCTTCATCTCGGGGTCTTTTGTTCACCAGATTGGGATTAGATGCCGATCTGCTCAAGAATCTATCCATAATATCGACAAGGTTGTCGATGTAGATTTAATCCATCACTAGTCGTATTAGACCGGTACGAAAGAACACTGACTCAGGGTGCGTGCGGTCGCGAAGGCAACCGAACGCTCACCGCTCACATTAAGATCGATTTATTTTTTTTATAATTAAGTCATCTAGGTACACCTTTCTGTGCCATATCCTAACGGATGTCAGCGACCATCTTTCTAAATATGACTCTTACCTGAGCTGATCTGCTTAGAACAGTGGCGTCAGCAGCACCGGTTCAAGACTTGAAATTGTCACACCAGGCTATTCTCCTTCTGGATCTACCTCTTTCCCTCTATTTTCCCTTCAATAATAGTTTTAGGTAAGATACATTTTGCCAATTTCTTTTTTTACATTTTCGGCTAATGCTATACCGGCTGTATCGGAGATGCATAGTTAGTAGTAATATGTACCTACCTACTACCTACTAACTACGCATCTCCGTACCACTTAGCGTGCTGGTCTCCTCATCCATGCGATCAACATTTATTATTACTTGCCCCTAATCACGATACAGCTGTTTCATAAAAAAATACGTGAAACAGCAAACTTTTTTCACGATTATTCAGTCTGGTACTTATTCACTTTGTAGTACAGGACAGTGTTCAACAACCACAGTAGGTATTACTTACACTTCACTAAAAATACTGTAGGTACCTATCTATATTTTGTGAGATGGTCCCTCCTTGTTTCAACTCCATGTTTCGTGTGGTTCCTTCTAGGTAGATAAGAGTGCTCCATCTTAAACCACACTACTGCTTAACGTCACGCAGTGTGTGGTCAAACGCGAACCTATTTTGAATAAAAAAGAAAAAAAATGTAACGATGAATTCGAATTTGTAGCTTTTAATTGATTTTGACTGAATATTTGATTGTAATGCATGCCGTCTTGCTGTGGACACCTATCTAATAACATTTTATAATTTCGTAATTTAATTTTTAATACTAGTATATATTGTTGTACACTGTGTTGGCGGACTTTATAAATAAATAAACTCGCACTTGGGCGCTTTTTTAAAATTAATATGATCTAATTCCGACGTTATCTCAAAACATACAAGATACAAAATTGAGTCGTAAAGGTACGCCATCTATTGATTTGTCGTATTACTACGAAGTGGCCAACGTAAACCCCAAATTGTCTGAAACATAAATCCTTTTAATTTCACATTTTTATTCGCATATGGACTATGGAATTCTCTGTCGAAGTTACCGGTACATTGTACAATACGGGTGTCCTGAAATCTAGAGTAAATAGGTAAGCGTGTTTCATCTTAGACCGCACTAGGTACTGCATTTTACAAAGCTAGATTTGTATTTGCGAATATTAAATATCCATACAATATGCTGAATCTCAAAACACTGAAGCAACCTATTAGCCAACATTGCAAACAAGCGCCATCTATTAAAAGGGAAATGGACTTTTTATATTTTTGGTCACTTTTCCCCAGTATTTCAGAACCCGACTCGATGAACCTGTGGCTTTTCCTAAAACTGTGAGGACTAGGCTACTTCATAGAGGGCCTTGTTGGAATGCATAATGAAAAAATCCGCATGTGGGGAGTTGAAAAATGGTAAAGGCAAATGAGCCATTCCGTCAAATGGAATTCGAAGCACAATTTTCATTAAAAGCAAATTGAATACAATAACCTATTCTCGAATCTGCGCTGTTTACCTACGTATACCTACGCCCTAAAGTATAGGTACCTACCTAATACTTAGGTATCCATAGAAAAGTTTTTAACTATAAGTACCTACGTACAATGGTTAAATAGGTACTTAATACCTACCATCCTCCTATAATATTTATAGGATTTTCTAATAAAATTAAACGTGAATAGTCCCGTATAAGTAAAACAACAATGTTTAAATCAAAAAACAAAGACACGTCTTTAATCACCTATTATTTTATCCACCCGTAAAATAAGAGCCTGTTTTCATTAGTCTGAACTAAGGGATCTGCTTCGAATCTTTCTGGTCTTTAAGAATTTTTTCATTGTTGCCGAATAAATGTTTACGGTAAGCATGATTTTACACCCAGGATTGGCTCTCGACGAAGGAAATAAAAAACTGACTGCTGCTCACTTCAGATGGCAGCACTTTTGAGTGTTCCCTAATTCTGACAGACAAGCGTCATCCTCCGTAGCAATTTTGAAAACATAGAAATAGAACCGAATGTGTTTAGATTCGGATTGCACTACTATATTAATTTTAAGTTTTTTTAAGGTGTTATTTTAATTACATAACAAGAAAATCTCACATTTTTAAGAGCCTCGGAGTCGGTCCAATAAAAAAATATTTAAAAAATACAATTTATTCATTAAATCGTGTATACATCTAAGCTGCGATACATTCCATAATAATAAGAGTAATAGAAACATCCACGTGTCAGTATACAAGGAAGGTTTCCAAGAAAATTACTGAAAACGGCCTTCTCCAAATTAATTGAACATTTTATTGTATTTTATTTCACAGTAATTTTAGTCACATACAATATATATTTTAGTAGATTCTCATCTAGAAACATTGACACATACAAAGTAGGTAACATGGTAGGTACATGATTTGAGTTTTAGACATTGAAGAGTACTTTTGATTCGAAAGCTATAGTTATACTAGAGTCGTAAATGTAGACATGCGAATATATTTGAGAGCTTGTATAATTTTCCACCTAGTAAGAGCATAAAATGTTTTGGTCTAGTACAATTTAAAAAGAAATACGAAGGTTACAGCACTAAGACACATGCACACGGGAAATGCTACACTTATTAAAATCAAATGATCCAAAACTCGTATTTTATATATATCCATAGTCATACAGCAGTTCCACCGACGTGAACAATGTTTGCAATTTTCAATTTTCCCCGTTTTCTCCGGCGAACTCCCAAGGCGACACTTTTATAACAAAAATATATGAGCTTGGCCCAAGTAGTGTTTAAATCTCGAGGTGCGAACTTACGAACTAACATCTTAAGCATTAACAGCCAGCATTGCATTCTGTATTGCAAAGCATATTAATTCAATACGACACATTATACTCAAAATAACCTAAACGACTTTTCACAATGACAACAGTAAATAACTGTCAACAATTATCATAAGTAATAAAAGTAAGTTATAACAGTATAAATTTTAATGCAAAATGAAAACGAATCGCAAACCTTCATAACAACTATACACTTGTATAATATTAACTAACATCAGTACAAGAAAACATTTGATTGAATTCAGACCTTAATTAATCAGAGTCTATGGACGATTTTTATATATTTACAATAACACTGGTGTCAGAAGAAATAAAGCTACCCATATACAAGAATGGGTAGTCGACTGATGTATGTAATACAAAATATAAACATGCTTAGTAAACAATAAATAATAATGCATAATGATGATAAATAATTCAATAATGTTCTTAAAAATGCTTTTGAATTCAATTTGTTATATTTAAAACAAGCGATCAGTAGCAGATACACCCGGGCAAAATTTATTTTAAAAACTTGATAACATTTAATTTCTCTACTTATACAAAAGTTCATTGGGATGTACTGTATATACAAACCTTCCATAAAAAAATATACATGTATATATATATCTAAATGACAGTGAAACCCATACTTCCATTGCATGGTTTAGGAATAGCAAGCGGAGAAACAGTAGACAGCAACTTCATTTTATAGTATTAGGAAGGTTAATACAGTAATTTTCTGACACGTGCAATTGATAAAAATTGGTAGTAAGTAAAATAGGTAGTATATACTGTCTCATTTCTAGTCTCAAGAATTTGCATCCAAAAATGACGTCACATCTAAATTAAAATCTTTATTCATATATTAGTAGACCATTTAAGATCTGCTTTCATTATGAATTAATAAAAAAACAATCAGTCATCTCGCCTAGTGGCAGAAACATGTTGGAATAAATACGCTAATCGTCACTATAGTTTAATTCAAGTGGAAGAAATGCTAGGAGTGAACTGATCATACCCACTGGACCCGTGAGACGATGGCTTTCTAGCCTCTACTCGAGAAGTCTGCCGGCCGTGCGTCGCACGCGTGACGGCGGAGAAGCTACGACACTGTCGACTACTACAAAGACGGATGACAGCTGATAGTGCAATTTTTTGTACATTTATCGACTTTATGTAGAAATTTTACTCACATTTGTCACGTGTATTTTTCATAAAAGTACTTATTCGCACGTTTGAATTTATAGCATTTTTTTTTTATTTCATTATGGATAAAAATCATACTGCCCTTGACCGTTGTAGCGGCAAACCAAACTAGAGTAGCAGAGTGCAAGGCGTCGCCGCTTCTGTGTTCATTCTTTGACAGATTCGACAAAGAATCTTCATATTTCATTAGGGTTATATGGTATAGAAAACTTTCAATAGACACCCGATATGCTCCGAAGCGGACCTTGCGAAGCGACGCCTTCAACCTCAGTCTTTGCGACGTCGTAGCTGCCCCACATTCACTCACGCGTCATGGAAGAGAAAGGTATACATCCATACCATTTGTTAGTGTATATATTTAGTTATACGATTTTTCAAATGGTTTCAACCACTTCAATTTCACTAGAAAATTTGTTTAATTATTAAACGGTTCGCTTGGAAAATAAATAACAACAAGAATCCATCTAGCGATTTTAATTTATATTCATTATAAATATTTTTTTATATCAATTCAATAAATTTTCTAATTTCATTGCGCGATACGTTTCCCGCCATTGAATTTTGTCATGAGGTATTAATTACTTGTAATCAAGATTTAGTTTAAAAAAAAGGCCTACTACCAGAGTCAAGTCCTTATCTATAAAATGGGTATTTATTAAAACAAATGTAAAATGGTAGGATCGCCCATCTCAACAGACACCCACGGATGAATTCGCACCAACACGGCATCCATCCGAGGCGGCAATCAATGGAAGGCGAAATAGATTTTGTGTTCAACTAGTTACATTATTATAAATTTTCGTATGATCTAGTAAGTAACACGGAATACAACACATCTAAAGATGTGAAACCAAGAAATATGAACAGATATGCCTCTTCGAGTATTTACGTTCCAATGTACTAGATAAATTAGTCGTTTTTACATGTAAAAACACGTCGTTTTACACGTCGCTTACAATTAAAATACAACACAACTTGTGTTATACAAACTATTTTGATGTTTCCAAACTTTAGCTAAATGCTTAACTGTGCAAATCACATAACAATTTCATTTTAAGTTAATGCACTTTCTGAGGTTCTTTCGTTTTTTATCATGATTAAGAACAATGAAAATTGCCGTACGCATCTCAGTATCAACATTATATTAACAATAACGATTTATAAATATATGATGAAAATTATACGACATTATTTTTCCCACGCATGTCATCGGTATGATCATACATGTGCTATTGCGCCTGGACTAAACTCGCTATATTATGAACAAACTTGTTTAACGATGCATAAACTCTCAATCGCATAGAACAGTTAGGCCGTCCCATTGTTAATAAGTAGAATGAGCGCTACATCCCTAGGCCACAAAAATCTTTTATTACAACGCTGTCGGTTTTAAGATGAGTAGTCGACTAACAGAAAAGTCTGGCCATCGGGACTCGATAACAATGATTCCTTTATCGTCGCCCAGGAAAACACAACATTTAATCTAAAACTTGTAGACTTTAAGAGTTTTAAGTAACACAATTTTTGATAGCCGAGTGCTGTGTTGGTAAAATTTATTCGATCAGTCGACAGCTGCTTATTACTAAAAAGGGTAAAAAATGATCATAATTTATAAAGAAAATTATGACTCGACATATACTTTCCTAATCATTTTTTGTCCAACAATGCACCCAGCTATCATACAATACGATATAGGGATAGAATACTAGATTTAATAGCATGCAAATTAGTTACATTATAAGCCGCAAAAATAAATAACTCGACAGAGGAAATTACTAACGTTCTTACATTTGATTTCATATTCATAACAAAATCATCTAAAAATTTATATTACGATTACTAGCCATATGGTGCTGATAGACTGGGTTCGTGTATACTATATATATATTATTTAAGGGCATCATAGCCGTGGGTAAGTTGTCTCGTTTGCACATTTCAAGTACATAATCTGAATTACTAAAAAAGCTTTTAGCTCAGCATATCTGTCGCAGAATCGATAACAGCTGGGGTAGACGTGTTCTAGATTGGAGACCGCGTGTTGGCAAACGTAGCGTAGGACGCCCCGAGACTCGATGGTGTGACGATATACGTAGTAGTAGCGTGTCTTGGTAGGCCTATGTCCAGCAGTAGACTTCGATACGCTGATGATGGTGATGAGTCTGAATTCGAAAAAAAATCTTTATTTATGATCTCACTATTTCTCGTATCTTTCTGGAGTGTTTCCCGTCGGATCATGATTTAATGAACGAATTTAATACATAATAGTGACAGAAGTCATTAATGCGTTTTAGTACTTTTTACCCGACTGCCAAAAAAGGGATATATTTTTCTCACGTATCATGTATTTATGTAAATTTCTTTATTGCCTCGTTTCTTTCAAACGGCCGAATGAATTAAGACAATGAAGGTATCGTTAGATTAATCTCAATAACCCAACTCTTCCTAGATAAGAGTTTGAAGAAAAATGGCCGATTTTTGGTGCGAAATATTAAAACGTTAATAAAAAAATAGCCTATCACGTAGGGTATGTAAATAAAGGAAATTAAAAGGGGGTTACAAAAATATATTGAAGTTTAAATTTAATTAGGAATAATAAATTGGTTTAAATTCTTTTTATTTCTTTAATTATAGCTCTATTTCATTCGCAGTCGGGTCATAGATTTTAAACTCTTCGGTCTCTTGTAGTTTATTTTTTAAATTTCAGTGACATCGGTTTGTTTGAACCTTCGTCTGTCATAGCAATATTTGTAAGATTTTATGGTAAAAATCTTCGTCTAATGAATGATGTTTTTTTTTAATTTTTAATTTTCAACACACACCGTCCTTGGCTTTGTAGAATTCTTTCCGTATTAAGGGTTGCCTGGAAGAGATCGCTTTTAGCGATAAGGCCGCCAATTGTTGCATTAGTTTTAAGTTTATATTGTTGTAATAATTGTCCGTTTTTGGTGTAAACAATAAAGAGTTATATTAAGATTTTGGGTTTGTACGAAACCTTCGTTATTTCAGTCATAATTGCATGGTTTTTTTTTTTTTTGTATTTTATTACTTGGTCACAGAGACTAATATTTGCCTGGCGTTTATTGCCAGCTTTGGTTTTGGCGCGCGTATTCAGTGCCACGCGTCGCCCTTGCGAGAACGCCCACGCCAACACCTGAGCCTCGACATCGACATCGACAAAAATTTGTATGAGATTAGTACAGCTTTGTATGCTATAGATAACTCGATACTTTTACGATAAGAACTCGATCAATTTTCGTGATCGAGCCTCTGGAGTCCTCGTGCCCACCGTCTGACAAACCTACTAGTAACTCCCACGCTGATCCTCAAAGTGAAAATGTGTAAATGAGACAACCCAACGAAGATCCTTAAGTATCACACAAAAGTACGATTTACGTCAATTAAATATTATATTAATAAGTCTATTATATTAGCATTCTAGAGTATCAGCACCACTCACCTACCTTGCTTTCATTATTTTTTTTTTCTTCCTAACGTGGAGGTAACGCCATGCAAATCTCTGATGTTATCGACAAATTTCGATAATTACAACAATATAGCTATACATGTCCATTTTATCAGGTGATCCAGCGAAATGGTTTGCCGATTACGATACAATAACGATAATTTTAAATGTTACTGTTGATTTATGATCCGAACTTGAATTTGGTCGGGACTTGCGCGGGCACCGTGAACGAATAACCTGGAAAATGAATAGGACTATTACGATCGGAACACGCATTCAAAGATTATCTTAATCCCAACCCATCATAAGACCAGCTTAATCATGTAGGTAGGTACTGTACCATCGCGCTGGTCTGGTGGACACCTACTATACTAAATTACTATAGTATTCTACCTATATCAAATAATCTATATACTGTGATAAAGAGGAAAGATTTGTTTGTTTGTTTGTTTGTATTGAATAGGCTCCGAAACTACTAAACCGATTTCAAAAATTCTTTCACCGTTGGGAAGCTACACTATCTCCGGGTGACATAGGCTACTTTTTATCCCTGTGTTCCCACGGGAACGGGAACTACGCGGGTGAAACCGCGAGGCGTCCGCTTGTGAATAATAAAATTCAAGTGAAGGTCGCGTCCGCTTGTCGTAAATAATTTCAAAGACATTTGTGTACTTATCTATTAAATAAATAAAAAAATAATATTTTTTTTTATGGTTGACAGGCTAGGTATTTGACCACAGCTCACCTGATGTTAAGTGAAGGTGTGGTCGAAGATGGTAAAGCACACCTAACCTGGAATTGAACTGGCTCTCAAGTGCGGCAGCCGGAACACACCGTTAGATGCTTGGCGGCAGATTTTCAAACTTGAGGGTGGTAGCTAGCCAGCCGAGTACTATAAAGTACCCTACCACCATGCTATGGTTTCCTCACGATGTTTTCCTTCACCGGTAACTCAAGCTCATTGTTGGGGTTTGAACCCGCGCCCTTCGGCATGCGAACCTACCGCGCTAACCACTGAGCTATCATCGCTACGCTACGCTATAATATCGTAGGACATTACACACAGCGCCATCTGGCCCCAAACTAAGCAGAGCTTGTGTGATGGAAGTCAGATAACTGATAGAATACATAAATACTTTTTTTTGTAAATACATACTTATAATACATACAGAACACCCAGACACAGAACAAACATTTGTTTATTCACAAAATGTTTGCTCTGAGTGGAAATCGACCCCACGCCCTACAGCTCTCAAGGCAGATATACTACCAATGAGCCACAACGGGGCTGTCAATATAATACTTTTTGATACACAATGTTAAAAAACTATTTTTATGTATTCTATCAGTTATCTGTCTTCCATAGCACAAGCTCTGCTCAGTTTGGGCTCAGATGGCGCTGTGTGTAATGTCCTACGATATTTATGTAGTAATTTTTATTTTTTGATATTTAATCATATGGACTTATTTTGTTATTTTTAAATAAATGAATACGACAAATAATCTGTGTTCAATAAAATATTTGCATTTTAATCTCAATGCCCCTGTAATTTTGCTTTACCAGTACCCCCCTTCAAGCCGGAACACAGTAATGTTTACACACTACTGCTTGGTAATATCTGGTACTGCAGTGGCACCTACCTAAACGACCTACCAATGTGATGATACACCACAGTATTGCAAATACAAATGCATATGCAACATGGCACGGATTTTTCTATTTGTAAGGTCAAAGCGACGTCACGAGAGTAAATGTACATATTAAAGTAGCAGGGTGCAGGATCGGGACTCACCGCCGCTCTGCTCGATGCGCTTGCTGTCTTGTTGAGCCTTGCGCTGGTCCGCGAGCACAAACACGGCGTTGAGTTTCTTCTGTTGCTGTTCGTTCAGCGACGACATCAGTGTGTGGTACAGCGCAGGCTCGCTGTTTGATATTGCTGGAAACAATCGCACATTTTATGTTAAAATCAATTTAATTTATTTAGCATACATTTTGGACACATTAATATGAACCTATGGCCCCAAACTAGTAATAACTGTTTTTAGGAAACCAATATATATTTTTTTAATGTAATACTAGTATATAAGTTGATATTTTTCTATCGTATTTGACATTCGATTTATCTTTGGTGTAAACAATAAAGAGTTTATCTGAGTCCGTTTGTGTGTGTTTGTGTGGGTTCGTGGGTGTGTGCGTGCGCGCGCGAGTGTGTGCGTGTCAGTGTGTGTGATGGGTGTGTGTGTGTGATGGTTGAATGTGTGTGTGTGTACTAGTGGGTGGATTCGTGACTTTATGATAGGACCATCTTATTGAAATGCATGTTTAGAATATAATATATGCTAACAATAGGATTTCACTGTAGTCTGCGAAGGAAAAAATATGTCAATTAGTTTGACGAAAACAGTGAACTAAGCTGAAAGTAGTCCATTGTCATCATTATGAACAATTTTTGCCATATGCACAACTCTAAAATTGTCAAAAAAGATCCACTGGATCACTAAAATACATTTGGTCTTTGGTCAATAAATTTATTTTCTGTTCCGGCATCTAATTTACTGTCTAATATAAAAGGGAAAAGCGTATTATTCCATACAAAGAGTTTACAAACTTACCTAGGAGGGTATTCTTGAATTTGATATATTCGTCCACAGGGCAGTCTTTTTCATCAAGAGGTGTCGTGAAGCACTCGATGGGGAAATCATCAGGAATAAATCCTTCATCATCCTATAAACAAGTTCATTCAATAAATCATTGCTGTCCAAAACAGATGCGATCCCAGGTGAATAGAAATGGCTCCCAAGATTTTCAACTTGAAAGTGGTAGCTAGCCAGCCGAGTACTAAAAAGTACCCTACCACTATGCTATGATTTCCTCGCTTCGCTCATTGTTGAGGTTTTAACCGACTACGCTAACCACTGAGCTATCATCGCTACAAAATTATATTTATACTCATATTTTGTAGATCAAATATCATCACGAGCTGCATAATACATACTGGGTTACATATTATTAATAAGTCATCAGTTATGGTTACAATAAAAATATTTTGTATTTGTATTTGTATAAGCATAAACGCGAGTTGTGCTTTAACCAGCAATAAATAAACACTGTCAATCAGTGTCATGTTACTGTACTATGACACAACTGATAACAATATGTTTACAACACATATTGCAATTAAAAAGCAAGACACAATAACTTTATGATCGACATGCGATTTTCCTACGCCCTAGTAGGTAGATAGGTACATAATAAAGGTTTAATAGTCAAATAACGTTGAAGCTAATTTTTTTTATGTAAAAAGTAATGAGACGAACACAACGCTCTCCTGATGGTAAGAGATAACACGTGTTCATAACCATTGCAGCGATACACAGAACATTGAGTAACAAAACATAGCCCAGGGTATCACTGCTTTGGCGCTCATTACTTTGAGACTTTCGATGGTTAGTCTCAACAGCCCAGTAATTTTGCTGCAGTACCCTTCGAACCGGAACACATTACTGCTTAGCGGCAGGATATCTGGCATTGCGGCGGTACCTACCTAGACGACCTCCTTCCTGCTAAGGAGATCTACCACCAAGTAAATTAAAAATTAAAAAAGTGTAATTAAAAAGCTACTGAACCAGTCAATAAAACTTAAAAGCTAACTCGAGAACTTTCTCTACATTATAATGTACATAATTATGTGTATAATTTATACAAAGGCATGTTAATAGAATCCTAAAAGGTAGGCCACGTATTTGTAGTGCCCCTGGTATTGCAGACATCTATAGGCGACGGTGATTGCTTAACATCAGGCAACCCGCCAGCTTGATTGCTAAATGTGGCAATCAAAAAAAAATCGGTTCACAAATGACAAAGTTATTGGTGCACATAGATAAGAACACAGATGAAATCGAGAACAAGTCTCGTTCCGTCAAGACTAACTGAATGGCCAATGTCAAAATTATGACAAAGTCACTTACTTCGTCTGAGTCGAGAACAAGTCTCGTTCCGTCAAGACTAACTGCGACTGCTAGCTGAATGGCCAATGTCAAAATTATGACAAAGTCACTTACTTCGTCTGAGTCGAGAACAAGTCTCGTTCCGTCAAGACTAACTGCGACTACTAGCTGAATGGCCAATGTCAAAATTATGACAAAGTCACTTACTTCGTCTGAGTCGAGAACAAGTCTCATTCCGTCAAGACTAACTGCGACTGCTAGCTGAATGGCCAATGTCAAAATTATGACAAAGTCACTTACTTCGTCTGAGTCTTCATCTTCGATAATTTTAGCTGCCATGGTGATGCCTTGTTCAGCGCTACTCTTGACGGCCATCCGCGCGAGGTTCTCCAGGTACTCGTCCTCGAAATCATCGTCATCGCTGGACAGCACCTCTGTATCAATCATGCCCGAATTAAAATGTGGTTTATTATTGAACAAGCAGAAAGAAGCAAAGCGGTTACATGCAGTTAAAAAAGCTGCTTAAATTTGGATGCTGGAATTAATGATAAAACACTGCATACATGCATGTGTAGTGTCACAGAACAAATATTAAAATTATACACGTTTCCAAGCAAAAGTACTGGTTATTTTTTATCTCAAAAATTTGTAGTTTAGTTTTGTTTGTACTTTTTTTTTAATAACAGATAGGCTTGCTTTTGACCATCTTGCCTAGAAGAAACTGATTCACTCGCGACTTGAAGGTACCCAGACTGTATTCATCGGGGAACACCCACTCGGGCAGCAGATTCCAATGTCTAGCGGTACATATGAAGAAGGTGGAATCCGCTTAGTTAGAGTTTTTGGAACATCAATCATAAAGCGGTGTTGCTTTTTAAAGCTCCTGGCTGCCTGTCCAACTTGATGTACATATTCAATGTTTAGTTCAAAGTTTTAAAACTACACTATAAAAATAGTACAAAGGGTTAAGGTGTACATAATAACAACAAGGTTAAAACCCACCCAACTACTACTAGTGATTTAAAAAGTTCTTACATTGTATGGAAGCTATGATATCCTCGGGTGACATAGGCTACTTTTTATCCCTGTATTCCCACGGGAACAGGAACTACGCGGGTGAAACCGCGAGGCGTCGGCTAGTAAGTATAAATTTGATGTGTTCTTTATACATGGTCCATTGTACAGCTTCAAATTGATTTAATGATTTTCACGCTTGCATTACTCTCGCTTTATTACTATTGGGTAAAAGACCTTTTGAAATTTTCATTCGGATCAAAGTCGCCTAAAATACATCGAAACTTTTCCGGTCGCGCAAGAAAGGTCAAGGTAAGGTCACGCAAGGTTGATGTATTTCCACAAAATACGCGATCGATACTCTCGCGCCCGCGGCAATCTGTTACCTTATGCTATAAACAGTATGATTTACATTATAGGATCCAAATCTTCAACTTTTAAAAATAAAAATGAGCAAGTGTGCTCGAACATTGTTTCCGTGGTATTTGCAATCAATAGCCCAAATCAAGTATTACAACAGCCTGCACCGTTATAATCGATAGATTATAAGTCCCCTGTAGTGAGTATGGACGGATGCTTGGGCCTCATCAGTGTGCGGATGACCAAGTGCAGTAGCTCACCATCATCTTCCTCGTCCTCGTCTTCTTCGGACGAGGAGTCATCGTCAGCCTCGGCCTGCGCCTCGTAGGCGCGCTTGAGGCCGTCGAAGAGCACCAGACAGGACGGCAGCACTTTGTGTATCACCTCATCAATGTTGGGCCGGTTCCCACCCATCTCCAGTAGCGTGCAGATGCCGAGCACGCATAGTTTGCGGTCGTGAATACTGCAATCCAGATGTTTTATGTAGAAAACCACAAAAATCAAATCAAACTTTACTTTTTTACAAATACAAATATTTTATTGATAACACCAATGTGACAAGTCACTTCAAAATTTTAAATATGTCATTAAATGAGTTTTAAAACACTGATTACATGTAAAAATTAGGTATGTCAATATACAAACATTTTTTGACATTGCACTTTGTTGATCTATAAGAGGCCTTGTCTCACGTTACTAAATTATGTTCCACCAGCGTAATCTGAAAGGTATTTCCATAGAATTTTGAAAACCTTACCCCATAAAGCAGTCGGTGTCTTGTATCCATTGTTTTATGAAATGCTGGACGATGGAAGCCGTGGGAACGGACTCCTGAAGCTTGTTCAAGATCGTGAACAGCAGATGAGGGTTGTAATAAAGTACCGCAATCAACACCTGTACAAAAAACACAATTACATTAATAACTACTCATCAGTAAATCGATAATAATTAACCTTATGAAATCAGTGTAAATATTACTATTGGGGAATTTCATTTTTTAGTTCTCAACAATTTCCCAAATTTTACTGACACTCCTCTGCCATCAATCTCTGGAAGCACATAGCCTGTCAACCATAAAAAAATTGGACAAGAGGTCATTTATAAACCGCATCAAAAAGATAGCAGTCAAACACAAGCCTATTTCAAAATAAAAATGATAAATAAATGTTTGTGCGGGACGTTGGAAATATACAATCCCGTGAAACCTTTTGTGTAAAGAAAACTTTCTTTTTTATTACAAAAATTTAGTCTTAAAATATATCTTACCTGCAGCAGCATAGTCCTAAGTTCCGAAGTGTTCACTTTTCTAGTGAGTCTGCTGAGAACGAGCTCTACGAACGAAGGCAAACAGTTGTCGATCTTGCCAACACACTGGAGCACTATCACTTCTAACAGCTTGGCTGCATACACCTCGGACTCGTCCTTGGCGTCTGAGCTCAGTACCTGCAAACGTACAGATTACAAACATTTTAAAATATCACTTCTTTCTGTTATTATAGTGCAAGAGCTACAACTTTCTAGTAATAATGAGATCATTTTACAACGCCATTTGACCAAAGCATGGCGGGTAAGGTCAGTGGCGGCCTTAGCTGTTGCGAGGCCCGGGGAGACTGATCATTGTGAGGCCCTTTTTCTTTAAGTCCGTTTTACTAAAAATTAGTTCCGAGTGTTCGAGTGGCCGTAACATGCTTCCAGTAATGGGGTTTTGTTAAGTGCGACGCGAGATACACATGCATATATATGCTAAAGACTTTTTTCTACGAGGACGCGAGGCCCCTGGCGGGTGCCCTGGCGGGTGCTTGCCACCCCCTAAGGCCGCCACTGGGTAAGGTATATCCTAACGGTGTGTTCCATCAGCCTCGCATGAGAGCCAGCGCCATTCCAGGCTAGGTGTATTTCACCATCTTCGACCACACCGTCATTTAACATCAGGTGAGCTGTGCACAAAAAAGTAAATCGCCAATCATTAAAAAAAACGACTATCTGCACTTGACACGCGTCAGGTCAAACGGGGCGTCTTTATCAATTAAATTGTTGTGTTGCAAAAAATGAAACGCATAAGCTTTACCAAAATAACACTGTTTAGGTGAATATGATTAAACTAAAAAAAAACTACACAGTCACAGCCTACATCTATCGCAGCAGCTGGCTACCAACTATGTCTATCTTTCAGATAAGCAATTATCGCAATGCTTATATTTTTCAACGTAAGTAGCAATAGCAGAATATGCACTAAGCTTAATAGAAGTGTATTGTAGGGTAAAACTACCACATCAGAGGGCATATACAAAGTAACATTCGATTAGTGATAATAGAAAAGCCAAAAATGTGCCATGATTGGCATAAGCTGTCTACTTGTTGATATGTCAATCCCGTACATTCTGGACTTTTCCATTAGCGTTATCGCTAATGTAACTTTGTCTAGGCCCTCTAGACTCTTACAAATATAATATTGCATGCCATACGCAAAGCACTGTGCAAATTCAAATAAACAGTTAACAGGGTTCGATTTCCCATATACCATATACATGATAGGGAAAGACGCATATATATTTAACTTTACATGAGACCATAATCCATACCTGTATACCTGTATATAGGAATTTTATTCAAGACATTGAATACTTGTAGCTCTCCGAGGTTTCCACGGGAAAGGGAATGGTACTAGATTTTTGAAAGCAGAATATAATCTTTACTGTCAGTATACTTACAGCTTTGGCCATGTTGAACATGGCTAGGATGTGATTCTCATTGGAGACGAAGGCATTCGTGTCAACAGTTATGTAGTTGTGCAGAACTGGCATCATGTCAGTGAAGTAGTCGAATCCTTCTTTCTCGAACACCTGGTACAGGAGCTCCAGCACTTTCCACATGTCCTCGGATATGGTCTTAGAGGTGAGATTGCATAGAAGAGACATAGCTTCTTCATAATATTCTGGAAAAAAAACAATAAAAATGAATACAGTTGCTACATTTTTTTTAAATTTAGTCATCAATGTATTTATTGTTAATGCTTTTTGTAGGCAACAATGGCATGTGATAAAAGTTTTGGCACAAACATCAAATAATTGTCATTTTTATTTTTCAAGTTGAGTTTCGAGTGATTTAATTTTTATTAAACGTATTTTTTAACTCCAGAAGGCTGAAATATGTAGACATGACTTGAAATCGAAAGTCTAGCTATGTCAGTCTAACAACTTACCAATAATATTATGGTGCAAAATGTGTCCCACCACACGTAAAACAGTTTTTTCAATCTGTGCCATAATTTCAGGACTGTCTTCCATTGCACTGAGAACGGTCTCGAGGGTATTGAGCAGGCCCATCGCTGTGATCGCTTTCTCATCAGTTCCAGAATCAGTCTCGATCACTTTGCTGAATGTCGTGGCAAGATGGTCTGTGATCTCGTAAGCCATAGGCAGCAGATCTTCAGTATAACAAGGTACCACCTTTTGTAGCACATTCGCGATGTTGTCGTTTTCAGTTTCGCGAATGATTTCAAGCAGTGCAGTGGTCACTTCCTTCACGTGAGGTTGCAAGAACGCATGGACCTTCTCCTGAGAAGAAAGCAGCATTTGAATAGCGATAGCCGCTTCCACTCTGACAGGCAGCTCCGAATCGTTGAGCAAGGAGCCGACGGTAAGGTTGACCGCTTCTACGAGCACTGTGTCGCTTCTGAAACGAATTCCAGAGAAGCACTGCAGCACCCAACAGACTCGAGCACGCAAGTGGCCTAGCTCGCTGCGGAACTCGGGGTACACATATTGGTTCAGGAGCGGACTGATCTCTTCACGGTAGAACTTCTTCTTCATCAGAATATCGTGGAGTGTTCCCACCATATGCAGAGCGCCGTCCCTCTGCCGCGGGCCGTACTCTCCGTTCTGGTTAGTCAAAACTTGCATGCATAGCTGCATGGTGCGACCGAACATGTCTTTCCTCTTCCTGCAGGCGGACGACAGAAGAGTCTGAGCAGCGATCACCGGAGACACGAAATCTTCAAATATATCTGTATAAGAAAATCATCAAATACATTTTCAGATTGTTGACGACGGAAGTCAAATTGGTTTTGTAAAAAAAAAACGCTGGTAATTGACTCGAGATCAGTTATTCCATTGACTATAGTCGAAATTGGATAGTTCATACGTTATAATTCCTGTTAAAACGTGCCAACTCTATTAAAACTACAATTCTGTTGTTGCACATTTAATTTTCTCTGTAAAAAGACCATAAATACGATATATGCTTAGTCATACAATTATTGCGTTGTAACCTAAATAATATTTGACAAGACAAAAATAAAACAACGTTAATATTAGAAAAAATCCTTATTCTTTATTGTTGCATTGAAAACACACAGAAACAATATCACTGTCAGAAATAGAAAAGTCGGTGGTTCCCACTACTACTTCACTAAGCCCACACTTTTCTTCATCATTCATCGCTGCCCAAAATTTTGAAGCATATACATTGCCTACATGGCAGGCTACCGGATGTGGCTGAAACTATGAAGTATCCGACATAATTAAACGAGAGCAATCTCGCATATGTAACACATAAATGTGTCGAAACCACGTAAGTTTCCATAGCAAAATAAGAATACCTGAAGTTAAATAGGACACAGTTCGTTACTTTAAAAGTATGGAGCACTAATTTATTTTATTAAAAAGTTATCTATTTTACTTACCATTCATAGGCGGAACCACGAAAATAAGTCGCGTAAATAGATAGCGCACCAAGCGCAAACTTCATTTTGAATGCGAAATTAAAGTACCCATAACCACGCACAAAGAATCGAGTGACGCGAAGCGTTTCTCAAAACGTATATTTCCGCGATAGTTGAAATTTAAAAAAATACCCGCTTTTGTTACCACAAAAATATACAACAATGTATTAATATGCAATAGACGAATTTTTTTTTTCAAAGTATTTGAAATAGTTTGTTTAAAATACAGATTAGTTGTATGAGCTGGCGTTACTGGATACCGGTATACATACATATAACAAAATCATCATTAGAACATCTTAATCAATACGTAAAACATGTATTCTTAAGGTTTTGCCTAAGTCGGTTGTTATATTGAAATTTTGATAATAATTGAATATTTGTCAAATTATTTTATTGAGCAAAGATCTTTGTGGTCGTCTAATTTTTATTCATTTAATTTTTGTAACAATAAAAATACTTTGTATTTGTATTTGTAATTTGTTTTCCAAAAAGGCGAAAAATGTCAATCTAAACGAAATCTATTTACTTTACCCTTAAATGTATAGTTATCGTGTTACTTATATGTTTAAGCTAATCCTTACCGAATTTGATTCGAATGTATTCATGGGGGTCAGTGTTCCAAAGCTCCTCGTCGGAGTCCGTGTAAGAGAGCATGGGGAAAAGCACATCCTGGATGATGGCAAACATGTGTGGCTTGAGGAGCTTCCAAGAGTGACTGTGGCTTACGCTGTGAAACAAAACAACATAATCAAAATTGTAGCATGCAATGTTAGCCCGGGATGCTGCAAGTCAAATTTTAACCCTAAAGTGAATGCAACATCTTAGCAACGCTTCTAAAGACGCAAATATTTATAATTGGTGGTCACCAATTACCATCAGTAACTGGTGACCCACCTGCCTGTTTCCCAAGTGAAAATAAAAAGAATGTTCCCTTTAAATAAATGTTTCAAAACGACAAAATATAATTCGTAACAAAATGAAATTATGGTGACGAAATGTGAACTTTGGTCAAGAAGAACTTCAAGTTAAGCGACATTGTTATCTTAAGGTTTCATATTCCATACCGAATACAATACGCAAAAGGGTCTGATTTCGAAACTTTTTCCTTATTTCATTAACTTAGTTCAAGTCGCAATTCATTTCTAAATACGTACAGTCGTACACGTTTAGGAGTCATTTCACAATGAAATGTATTTGTGCCTTTATAGCAGTATATAGGAAAATATAATGTTCTGACAGTAATTCCTACGAATGTAAAATAAAACCATTGTTGACACAATACAATTTACTGTTGTATCTCTGATTCTAGCCCAGCAAACAGAATATTCAAAATATATATTGAAAACTAGCTGTTACCCGCGACATCGTCTGCGTGGAATTTCACACAAAGTTTGTTCAGTTTGTAGTATAAAAGTATCCTAATAAACATTAATCAATTATGTCAGAAGAATGAAATTTTGTAAAGCAATATGAAAAATTTAACTACTTACTTATCTAAGTACTGGAAGTTGAGTTGCTAAGATTAACTTTAATAATGAAAGGCTTACCAATGGTCAATGTAGCTGAGGGTCTGCTGCAATACCCTGGGCGAGACATACATCTTTTTTCGGTACTGGTCGAGGATCCCGAACAGGACGTCAAGTATTCCACCGGTGAACGTGCTCAGGTACCACTCTGAGAACTGTATGTACTCATCGCGAGCGTTTATGGGGCTCCCGTATCTAGAACAAACACGATTAAATATGAACCAAATGGCCAAAGAACTAAAGAGACAAGATGACCATAGATTTTTTCAGCAACTCAATACCAAACTCAGGTTATTATTTATTTAACTCAGAGCGAAACAAATAGTAATAAAAAAAATTAGGACTTTTTCCACGTTGCCACAGCCCTAACTCAGCAATTCACTGAGAACGGAGTAAATGATGTAATTGAAGCACAGTAAGTCTCCATTGCTATTACCCCCTGAGATATGCAAAAGCTGTTCAAGACATAGTATAAACAATACGTAGTTTTGTTACCTCTCAAAAAGCCTGTACAAAGTGTGTATGGCCCATTTCTTGACTTTCCACCACGGGAGTTCTAATCGTTCATCTTCGTCGACTGCTAATGTGTGCTCGGGTACCGGTTGGCTGAGAATAATGCGAAGAACTTCCATCCATTTCGTAAATACTTCTTTAGTCAGGAGCTCTAAATTCAGAGCATACTAAAAAAAATTCACAGTTAAATAAATATTTTTTCTCTTCAAATTTTTGATTGCTTCATAGTTATTTGCAGCTTACCTTGACCAAACCAAAGTAACATTTCAAAATTTGCTTTTGAATTAGAACAGATTCAGCGGACTGATCTGCCTGCAGGTTCACAATGAGATTGTACATCATCGGCAACAGCAAATGCATGGCTTCTATCAAAGGCCCTCTCTTGTCAGCCGCCTGGTACTCATAGTTCTTGATCAGATTATACAGACACAGAAGGGCTCCCATCCAGCTACCTGGATCTGGATTTTGCAGATAGATATGAATTTTGTCAACAACTTCAGTCCACCGGGCTGGGAAATCATTCTTAGTAATAGTTTTGAGACAAACACATAATTGGATTCGAATCATGTCTGGAGCTTGAACTATGGCTTCCACTATCATATCCCTGACCATAGCTCTATCCTGTTCGTGTATGCTAAATTGAATGGGTTCTCCTTCTTCTGGCTCTTTCTCCTGCCACCCTGACATAACCAAGTTTTTGAGGTAAACGGCACCAGCTTGCCGGACAGGTATCGGCACATCATTTTGCATAACAACTTGAAGCAGGGATGGCGCGAACCCGATTATTTTATGGATCTGTAAAGACACAAATATACATAACATGTACATTACACATGGCCAAATTTTAATAATCAATAGTAAATGTGGCAAGTAAACTATCAGCATTAATACTTCAAGGTTTTGAAAATTTTGGATTTTTGTTTAAATATCTGTTTGTGTGTATCCACAACCTGCCTGATGTTAAGAAGTAATGCAGCAAATAAATTAAATAAATAAAAAATTATAAGTTCATAAGTTATCCAAAACCTGTATAATATGACTCCAATTTAGATACGCGGGGCATTTAGTATATTTTTACTTTTGTTTAATATTATTGCATCCTACAGATTAACTGAAGTGAGAGTCGGGCAAGGTATCGCGCGAGTGGCGAGTATCCGTGTTTTGTGATTGATAGCAGCTATTAAACGCGATAAACGGCGCCTTTTTTTTTACTTAGTTCTCTAAATTATGCAAAGCATTTTTTAGTTTATACTATTACTTGGAGAATTTTAATGAATCAAACAAAACCATATTGTGAGGAGCAACTCCTATCTAATCAATTGAAACATGTTGTTTGACTGATATTAAGCGGAGATGTGGTCTATGATGGAGCACGCTTGCGAAGAAGAAATTGATTCACTCGTGTTTTTGAGGTACCCAGACGGGGATCACCCACTTGGGCAGCAAATTTCAATGTCTAGCGGTTCGGAAGGTCAAATCAAGGTCGAAAGTCGTTTTTGGAATTTTCATTTGTAAGGCTCCTGGCTGCCTGATAGTAGTGGGCAGGGTGCAATTAGGTCATGCAAATATGAATCAGTTCTACAAGCAAGGCAGCAACAGTCATAGAATTAATAACTCTGTCAAAATATGTATGTATGAATCCATGCTAGTCTGTATTTAAATTTTTATCAGCAATTTACCATCTATAACTGTTAAAATAAACTTGCAAATAGATAAGACAATACTGAATAATACATAGATCAGTTAATGATAAGAAGCAAGATGATGATGTATGCAAGATGGGAATTTCAGTGTGACTTTGTTACTCTTTCACACAAAAACTACTGAACGGATTTAAATGGAGGTAGCCGAGACCCTGGATTAACACATATGTTACTTTTGATCCTGAAAACATGTAGCAGGTAACACCGCGGTGCGCAGCTAGCAGTAACATATGTTACGTTTTCGTAAACGCGGGTGAAGGCGCGGGTAACAGCTAGTACAGAATATTTAAGTGTTTTAATGTTTTAGCAAAGCTAATGTTAATAAATTTCATTTAAACACGTTTTTTTTTTATTTCTGCTCCACATACACGTGACTTTTGCCAATAACACAATGTTTTTTTAACTTTGAATTAATATAACTTAAATTTATTACCTTCTCTGTATTAAAGTTGGGGTTGAGGCAATTTATGAGTTAATGGTACCTTTTTCATCTCCTTAAGAATAAGTACATGATGTATGTTATGTTAATAATTAATTACTGGTAATATATTATGCAAATGGTTATTTTTTTTTTTCTTCGACTATGGCAAATGGTTATTAATATCAACATTTATCAGGTTATAGTGTATTAAATTAACTATATAAAATTATTATAACCCACACAAATAAAAATTTATCCATACATAATAACTAGCTGAATACCAGCAGGAGAGTGTTTTGTTCATGTCATTAATTATATAATATAATGTGTTTCATTTTTGTTTTAATTACATAGGATCACTAATGTTTCATTATGTGTTAAGGCCACATCAGTTTCCATAGCAGAATATGCTTAAACATATGGCCAGCAAAGATTTCAAAAAAAAGTTTCCATTAGATCAATATAATTTAGCCTTGATGTTGAAGGTAAACTTCAACTTCAACTCTTGATGAATGGCCTTTGCGGAGATGCTCCACAATTCTACCAATGTCACGTGGAATGATAGACTGCCACATAAAGAGGTTGGGTTAAGTAAAGTTTTGACTATTATATGTATGTAATAGGTACAGTTCACAGAATTTTGTGCTTTTCCCTTTTTCTGTAACAAAACAATTAAAACTAACTATAGACAAACACAGGACAAACACAGATATATAGATTATTTATATATATTTAAACAAACATTCACAATATAGTTTTATACAATTCCACATATTTACAGTTTTATTTTTATTTTTTTAATATATTTACATAATATATTTACAAATGGGGTGGATACTAGGGAAAGGAGACATTTAAGGGAAGTAGGACGGGGGATTTCAGGAGGGATAATATCGTATAGCGAAAACTGTTGTAAGGGACAATTGAAAAATATATGATCCACATTCCCCTCATCTAAACCACATTCACAAATGGAATTATTCCTGATCCTCAGTTTGGCCAGAAACACTGGGGTGCATGAGTGGTTAAGACGTAAACGACAAATCGTAGAGGTGGTTACCTTGTCTGCTCTTTGAAATTTAAAGAACCAGGGTTTATGAGGGATTTCTGGTTGAATGTCTCCATAAAATTTACCTTTTTCGGCTTTAGAAACTTGCCATTTTTGTGACCAGCATTTATAAAGTAATGGTTTTAAAATAGTGCACAAGTCATGGGAATATATGTTGGAGTATACAGGAGAGCCAGTTTGGGAAGCTGCCTTGGCGCATAAATCAGCATGCTCATTACCAAGGATCCCTGAGTGTCCAGGGATCCAGGCCAGAACTATGTTGATGTCGAGATTGTGGCATTCTAATAAAGTCTCTCTAATTTTTAGAATTGTAGGGAACCTGGTTTTTAGACGAAATGGGTTGGAGAGAATAGTTTGGAGGCAGCTCTTAGAGTCTGATAAAATTATGGAATTATTAATGTTATGAGATTTGATGAATAAGATGGCTTCTAGAATAGCAATTGACTCTCCTGTGAAGACTGCGGTTACTGAGGGGCATTTATAACTTAAAATTATTCTTGTGCTAGGAATCCAGACAGCAGCACCAACGGGACTTAAGGGGGATTTAGAAGCATCAGTAAATATTTTCATCCAGTTTTGGTATTCTGTGTGTATTTTCTGACAAAAAGTGTTATTAGCCTCTGGGGAATCCTTGTCCACCCCAAAGTCCAGTATGATGTTGGGTTGGAAAGTTAACGCCTCATATGGCGTAGAATATAGAGGTAACCTGGAAGATTGAAAAAGTGGGTTAGGAAACTGAGAGAGTAGAAGAAAGCTACGAAGCAGACATGGAATGTCATTGTCAAGCAGACGCTGGGGATGGTATAATGAAGACAGATAATTTAACTTTAGCAAGAGAGGGTGATTATTCTGTTGGGCTAGCTTACAGAAGAATCTGTCTGAAAGAAACTGTCGCCTAAGTGATGGAGGGGGCTCACTACATTCTACTTGCATGGCCTTTATAGGAGAAGACCTCATAGCACCTAGGTGCTCTGAGAATAATCCTAGAATTATTCTCAGAGACTTTGCTTGGATTTTATTTAGTTTCTCTAAGCCAGATTTATTGCCAGGGTCCAAGAGGAACAAACCATAATCCATGTGGCTGCGAACTATAGCATTATACATAAGTTTTTGAGTGAAAGGGTGGGCTCCCCACCACACTCCCGATAAGGATCGGAGGATATTAATATTTTTTTCGCATTTCTTAGCCACATGGTCAAAATGAGGGGAGCCTGTTAATTTCCGGTCAAGCCAAATACCGAGAAACTTCACTTTAAAATCCTCTGGGACGACTTCGTTGTTAATCATAACAGTTGCAGGACGAAATACCCTTTTATTTGTAAATACCACTACTTTACTTTTAGAAGCTGACAAGGAAAGCCCATGCCGAAAGAGCCATTCTGACAGATATTCGAGAGCGACGTTTAGAGAATCTATAGCGTTATCTAACATTTTCCCAGATGCATACAGTACTATGTCATCAGCATATTGCAGAATTTGGCAGAAGGATAATACTGTCTGTTCTAAGTCGTAAGTATACAAGTTGTACAATATAGGGCGAGTGACTGATCCCTGTGCTAATCCTTTCCAGACATATCTAGGAGGGGTTAAAGAATTTGGGTCTTTAATGGATATGGACTTTTCTAACAGCATGTTGTTTATGAATCGGACCAACTTCTCTGGAATGTTCAGCTGGGTGAGTTTTCTCCTGAGCACCGGAAGAAGAACACTATCATATGCTGCCTCTATATCTAGGAATACCCCTACCAGGAATTCTTTTTTAATAATCGCTGTCCATATGTCTGTCGTCAATATACTCAGACTATCCATGGTACTCATACCCTTTCTAAATCCATACTGAGTTTTTGCCAGCAAGTTGTTATTTTCTGTAAACCATTCAAGTCGGTGTTTAACCATATGTTCAGTGGTTTTTGCTAAGGCAGAAGATAGAGCAATTGGCCTATAACTATTGCAGTCAGCTGGGTTTTTTCCAGGTTTTAGGATGGGGATCACTACTTGGGATTTCCACTGCGGGGGAATTATTCCATGTTCAAAAAAGGAGTTAATTATATCTAGGAGAAATTTTTTGCTTTTATCAGTTGAGTTCTTTAAAAATGAATATGGGATACCATCTGCTCCTGGAGAGGAATCTACCAGACCATTCAGAGCTAATTGGAGTTCGAGGAACGAGAATGGAGATTCAAGACTGTGCAAAGCTGGTAGTACTCTCGGGTAAGAAGGAAGGCAGTCTAAATTTGGGACAGAAGGGGGGGCTAATTTATCTGCAAATGACTCAATCCAAGATGAAGGGTCAACATTTATACTGCAATCATTGCGGAATGATCCCCGAAATCGTTTTATTTGCTTCCAGACTAAAGAAGAGGGGGTTCTGGGCGACAGATTTTCACAGAAATTAATCCATCCCTGTCTCTTCTTTTTTTTGAAGAGCCTTGTGGCTATAGCTGCATTTTTTTGATATTCTAAGAATGTTTCCAATGACATACAGTTGTTGTAGGCAGTTTCAGATTCTTTTCTTCTCTTAGCAGCAGTTGTACATTCAGCGTCCCACCATGGGGTTGAAACTCTGAATTTAAAAGATTTCTTCAAGGGGAAGTTCTCATCTGCACTAGCTATTATAGACTCTACTAGCTTGTCATAAATTTGTGTTGCATTGGTGTTATTTGGAGAAGGAAATGAGTCTATTCTATTCTCTAGGAACATGGCATAGGAAGACCTGTTAGGGTGGTTAGATAGTCAATGTTTAAGCAATGGGTTAAAGTTAAAGGAAGGAAGAGCTCTATTGGGAATCGAGATGATGATAGGAAAATGATCACCGCCATATGAATGAGGTAAAACTTGCCAGGAAATGAGAGAAGCTAAGGAAGGAGAGCATATGGAAAGATCCACAGCACTTTCCTGAACATTAAAAGTGTCACCTGTATGAGGTTGAGCACACCTATAGCATCTAGGCTTTGAACGGCACTGAGCTGCAATGTGACCAAATCGACAGCAACTCAAACACAGGATGGTGGGGAATTGGTATGCCTCTACTGGAAGGGAAGTGTGAAATAGGAATATTCTTTTAGGAAGTATTTGACCTTGAAACGTTATCACTATTGTTTGGGTCGGCACCCAAGAGAGTTTACCATCTGTCACTATTTTTCTATTTAATCTACGGGCTTTAAGTATTGTATCACATCCATTCGTGGGCGTGGGTTCGATTCCCACTCAGGACTGACATTTGTGTGACTAACATCGATGTTTGTTCTGTGTCTGGGTGTACTGTATGTATTATAAGTATGTATTTACAAAAAAAAAAAAGTATTTAAGTATTCTATCAGTTATCTGTCTTCCATAGCACAAGCTCTGCTTAGTTTGGGGTCAGATGGCGCTGTGTGTAACGTCCTGTGATATTTATTTATTTATTATTATTATTCAGTATTTTCAGGGAAGCTGCAAACTCATCCATTGAGAGGTCAACCGGAACTTGTCGAACTATACCCATTTTGGTAATATTGTAGCTTGGGATCTGTGCTTGATATTTATTTATTTCCAAGAGGGGGTTGTCCAAGAATTTGTTGGCTTCCTCCCCAGATACGAACTCTACAGAAATCTTGTTCCTGCCCACTTTTTTAACTCCATCAGAGCAGATATTCTTTATTTTATTGTTATATAAGAATTGACCAAACTTAATCGGCCTAATAGAAAGCCCTGCTGCAGGGTCTGGTTCGTTGCGGGAAATGTGGATTAAAAAAGGACCCTTATCCAGTGGTGAATATTGTTTTACGCCTACTACTAGGGATGGGTGTAGATACACATTTTGGATGGAGGCAGAAGCCAACTCCTGAGTAACAATTGTTTTCTTTGAATTAGAGGAAAACTCATCATTGAATTCCGCACGGCGTTTAGAACCTGCGGAGGGGGGCACCGGAATATCTGGAGGACCCGGCGGATCAGGTTCTTCAACATCCATGATGGATGCTTTAGGTTATTGTTGACAACAGAACTATGTTAAAACTACTATCCACTCACCGTATTAAATTATACCACCACCTGGGAACCACCACTTCTGTATTATATTTCGCACATATAGTGGAACAAAAGGCACTTTTTCAATATTTATTTCCGAAAATACGCGACTCCGATGTGATAGCTATCAGTTGCGACGGCAGAAAAAACGAAGGTAAACATTGTGGGGTAACCTGCATGCCTTTAATAATTCAGAGATGTTTAATGACTTCAAAGCTGCACTTGGTTTAAGTGAGGACCTTACACTTATCAAAATCAGGAAAGGCCAAGCCGTGTTGGGATGCTTTATAAAAATCTGCGACACACAATATTTTGTCAAGCAAATTACAAGTATTTGTTCAAGTATATGCATATGCAAAATGAACAAATGAAGTTTAAAGCTATCTCCAGAGTAAGGTTGTCCTGATGGTTCTAGAAACCTCTGTGACCCTTATCCAGAGTAAGTACTATTTAAAAGTCAAGAGATAGTATTTCATTATAATATTAAGCGTAGATTGATTAATTAAGCAGGACTTGACATAAATAAGTACTTACCTATTGTATCAAAAAAAATTATATAAACAAGGACTGTGTCTTATGATATTGCTTTATTGATTATTCTTCTAATGTACAACATTCTCTAAAGCTCTCACAATAGCAATTTCTAACAATAACTGAATATCTAATTTAAAAATTACTTTATTTCTAAGTGTTATAGAAAAGTATTTTTTCACTAAACAGACGGTCGCGGTAAAAATCTGAACAAAGCTTTAATACAAATAAGTATATCCAGATAACCTATGACAACATCAATAAAGCTGTATCAATAAGAGGAGACATCACAAAAAAAGGTAGAATTATTTCAAAGAACCGCAGTTTTTCTAAAAGTATAATTAAATAGAAAATGATGCTCGTAATAACTTCAGTTAAGACATTATGATCTTTTACAGATGATTACAGGAATGTGGAAAGCACATCGATCCTGGTTAGTTTTTTTGTGAGTACTATTTTAGTGTCGCCATGTCCAGGGAATAAATACCTAACATAAAAATTGAGTGTGCAACAGAAAAGAAAAAAACATAGTGTTCGTCTAGCGCAGCATGTCATTACACGATGAAAATAACCCAGTCTCTAAAACAATGGGAAGTCTTCATCATTTATTGCCATTCCAACATGGTCGCGTAAATCTCGAGCATGTGGACCGAATGAAAATTACCTGTGCAAGTTGTTCCTCAGCTTGTAGCCTTTGATTTGGATCTATAGACGCTCGCAAAACTTCGGTCAGCTTCGCCGTATCCATGATTTCGTTTTATAACCGATTTTGACTATATACAAAAATAAAATAATTCTTTCAATAACGAGCGCACATTGCGCCGGGCGAGAAGGGAAGTAAAAAGAAGGATTCGGTGTTGCCAATAAATCTTTGACAAAAGTATCACACATTATTCATTCGCGTAACATGGTGGGTGATAGAAATACAAAAAGAAACCCATTACTCGCAATATCGCGTTTCCGGTTTAAAATCAACTGATAAACTTGATTAATTTTCTTATTTCTGGCAAAGGAATTTAAAAGGAAATCTAAACTATGTTATTTTGAGCTCACGGCCCCTGGAGCCAGGTCCCACGGCATTTTGCCCAGCCGCTCTATAGGTACGCCACTGTACTTAACTGTACAAAAAATGAAAATAAGTAAGTTCAGCCACTATCTACATAAGTTTAAGTCATTAAACTATTTTCATGTTAGTAATGTGTATTACATAATTATATTTGATATTAAATAAAGTTTTATGGTAAAATACATTAAGCATTAAGTAAGTAGACTTAATAGTGTAGTATCTTGACTTAGTAACAGCTATGTAAGATGTTGACTCCACAATCATTGTCCTTATAGCACGGTGAACTGTCTTATAGCGAAGAGTCTGGAGCAAAACCATGAGAAATTACCGCCTGGCGGTTGAGTCAAGGTTTAGATTCAAAAGGAAGTAATCTCAAAATGGCCTGTAATATGAGAAGGCACCTCACCTTACAGCCCTAACCCTAGGTAACTTAAAGCCTCAACTGGTAGCTTGGGTAGCTCTGTTCTGGCGTAAATCGTTGTCTAAGTTTAAAAAAATATTTATTAGTACCTATATCATACGTATCTAAATTATGAAAACCTACATTTTAGAACGAAAATAAATGCTCAATTATCTCATAATATTTAAGTACTGGAAGTAAGTCATAATTAGTTTGGTTCCACTGCTCCATGACAACAAAATACCATTAGTAATACAAAGTAAAAAGTAACAGTAATTGATCAAAAGTAACGATTTACGATGTCAAAGTAACATTTGGCTATTCTGAATAGTAAGAACAAAATCAAATGCACCGGGATAAAAAAAAAAATTTGCTCTGTGGTCATAGCCCGAAATATAATAGAAAAGCTCAAGATGCCAACGGCAATACGGTGTCTTAATTATAATTATCATAGAGGTTTTAGATAAAAGATTGGTTTGATGATGTGCTGATGAGATTGGACTATAATATTAGTGTTTAATAGTATCGGGCTAATACGATAACTTTATACATAGAGTAAATTTTTATATCCATTTTAGCATATTAAGTTTTTTGTCACGTTTAGCGGGTCAAAAATATGGCAACTTGAAGTTTTACAACAATTATAATAATAATAATATGTCTATGTCTATGAATATGGTTTTTATTGTTACGCTGCCGATGTTAAATTTGTAAATAGAGTAAATGTATTCCAAAACAAATGTTTACGACTAATTACAGGGGCGTTCATGAGCACTCCTATTGTTGCAATGCAAATCGAATGTAATCTTCCGCCTATCAGCATCAGATTTCAGTACCTAAAAGAAAGATTTCTTCTAAAGCTCTTCAGCGTCTCTAAGAATAGTCTTTTAGCAAACTTATCCAGTGTTCAATATATATCAGCATCCAAGCCATTTTACATGCTTCAAGGAATACAAGAGTTTAAGTGTTATCTTGAAAAATTAAACATTTTTCAATCAGATGATGTTCTTCCTTGTTATGAAGGTTCTTTCATTAGCAAATTTCCACCAATGAATATAGTTATTGACAAAACTTTATCTAGTAAAGAAGACGCTTATATTATGTTGGCGGAATGGACAGATCACAAATTTGTTTACACGGATGGATCCAAAAGTGATAGCGCTGTTTCTTTTGCTATATATGAACCATCTTTGGACATAGGGGTTGGTTACAAAATTAATAAACAAGCTAGCATTTTTACGGCTGAAGCTGCTGCAATACTGTATGCTTTAAAACACATTCAAAATCAAAACAGAGGTTACCCCAATTGGGTCATAGTTAGTGATAGTATGAGTGTTTTAGAAAATCTTGCGAATCATAAACTGCGCGCAAACACTAACTATCTAATCTATCATATTAAACAGTTGTGGGAGAGATTAAAAATGGCAAACATAAACGTTGTTTTTACATGGGTACCCTCTCATAAAGGTGTGGAAAGTAATGAAAAAGTAGATTATCTGGCCAATGCTATTGTCAAGTTCGGAGATGTTATTCCTTGTCATGGTATTGGTGTCATGCATGGGGAAGGCATACATATGATCAAACAGAGGTGTTTATTAAAGGTTCTTGGTATGCTACACTTGATGTTCAAATTAACTCCAAACCCTGGTTTTGCAAAAATAAATTCTTTTTCAACAGAAAGTTCTATTCTACAATTTGCCGTATGCGTTTTGGTCATTGTCGATTAAATTATCATCTTTTCCACCTCAGGATGTCTAACTCTCCTCATTGTAAATATTGTTTAGCGCAAGAGGTCGAATCTCTTGATCATGTCTTTTTTAATTGTCCGTCGTTTGGCATTCAGCGCCTTATGCTCATAGACGGACTACTTGAAATATTTAAAAACTCTGAATCGGTCCCGCATTGCATCAAGGAGTTGCTTATAAATACCTCAACGTATAAACATTTATTTACTTATATAAATAATACTGTTGGTGAAATATAGTGTAATAATGTGTGTAGTATAGCATGTGTGTAATGTACCTAATATAAATAACGTATGACATTGTTTAGAAATTTCCATTGATGAATGTTAATAACACTTAAGACAAGGCAGTATGGCTTTACAGCTTTAGCCTGCCCGATGGGGCAAATAAAAAAAAAAAAAAAAAAAAAGCAATCACTCACTTGGCTTCATGTATTTATTTTATCCTAGAGAATAGATTATATTTTTAAGAAGCTATTTAACCAAAACGCATAAATCTAAATTAGGATTTAATTCTAATATATGTAATTCAAATTGTATTTTCTGAGTTGTGAAGTCTTGCAGAAAGAGTATAAATCCTTAGTTACTTACATTTAAATTTCCTTAATTGCTTGTGGTTGTGCAGAGAATAGAAAAAAAACTTCCTAGAAAAACAAAAAATACGTAATTTGATTTGCAATTGTTTTGTGTTAATGGAAATAAACTATCAATTATTTTTTACGCGAATTCACAGGCACTGGATAGTATAGTACATTTCACATTTTAATAAAATTATGTTAAATAGCTAATAAAAGTTAAAAAAGTATGGAAAAACCGCAAAACACTAAAAATTTCATAGTCAGTTTTTTAAGACCCTAGAAATTCGTAATAATGAGATTCAACAAGCAAGAATTATTTGCGCTAGCATCGCAAACATCTCCGAACTTTGATCGCGAGGGTGTGTTGATACTAAAAGAACGACAGGACGGTTTCTTTCGACGAACCGAAGGTAATAATTAAACAATTTCTGTTGCACTCGAAAATTTGCACTAAATAACAGAACCCCATGTTATAATGTGTGTAATTACATGCTATTCACAGCAGAATTCAAAATATTTAGATATTTTATTCTCAGGTTACCTTGCATAATTATTATTTAAAGCCAATAAATTTCCATAATGCTTATTTCAGGTTGTTCAGTCAGGTGGTTCCGTCTTAGAGGTAACTTGTTATTCTACCTAAAGGGACCAGAATCATGGTATGAACCTATGGGTGTGATAGTCCTCGGACAACATCATATCAAGGTACTAACAACAGATGAAAATGGACACTGGCCTTTTCACATAGGTAGGTAAACCATAATTTAAAAAGTCTAAGTACGAAATGTAGTTTGTTTATGATATAAGGTGCACATTACATTTCGGTAATAGATGAGGCTAAAGAAGTCAACATTAATCCTACCTAGTATTGTAAAAGGGAAAGTAGAACTGTCTTTCTACCTGTAAGTTTTTTAAATTTAATTTTTGCAGAATGTGTGTTAAGTATTGGGGCAGATATAGATATTTCTCCATCACTTATATTTAGAATTTTCTATCTTAAGTGTTTCCAAATCAATATGTACCTATTAATAGAATAAATTTGAAGAGTTTGATTTTTTAAAGCTCTAATCTGGAACTACCAGTTGGGTTTGGAAAAACATTTTCCCATTCCATAGCTCGGAGCTTGAGGAAGCTTATAGGCTATTTAACATTATGATACACCCTTGGGCAAAACCGCCAGGCACAGCTAACAGCCAATTCCTTACATTTCTAAAAGGCTTCTAAATTAAATCTAGAAGATACAATCACAGAACAAGTTCTTTAAGCAATTGTCTGAAATAGTATTGTTAATATAACTGGTTGGGCTATAGTAAAGTATTTTTTGATATTAAAATTTTGAGAAGCTAGCCAAGTTAGTATAATTAATAAAGAAAGCAGTTATTATCAAGGAACACAATTATAAAACAGTAATTTTAAATGGCATAGTTCATAAAAACAATTGAGATCACATGGTTTGAAAATATTTCTGAAGCTGCAGTATAATTTTTGTAGAAAATATTCTCGAAGGATGAGTTAAGATTTTCACTGTTTGGAAACATCTAGAATAGAATAATCACTGTAGTGCACCCTATGAGACAGAGTGTCCATCTACAACTATAGATTCTCTTTACAGTTTACATTAAATGAATACTAAAACTGTATGATGCCTTATACAATTTCAATGATATTTATTTACACAGTTTGGGACAATGGTGTTAGTTATCGCATGGCAACATTCCACGAGTCAGAGCGCACACTGTGGTTGAAGGCCATAGAACTGGCTCCATATGACAATATCCATGCCAAGATTATAGAACTGAAAGAAAGACTGAATAAAATCAGACCAATTGTTGATGTAGCTGCTTATAGACTACAAAAGGGTATTATTATCGGTAAGTCATTTATGTTTTGATAGCCCTGTTAGCATATTGGTAGTATGTCTGCTTCAGAAGCTGTAGTGTGTGGGTTCGATTCCCATCCAGGACAAACATTTTGTGGTATAAACAGTGTTTGTAAAGTATTTTATCAGTATCTGAATTCCATAGTACAAGCTTTGCTTAATTTGGAGTCAGATGGCGCTGTGTGTAATGTCCTACGAGTTTTATTATTATTATTTTACACTATGAGATAAATCAAGAAGATTAAGATGTGAAACCTTTTCAGATTTATAAAATTTCACAAAGAATTAATTGACATTTATTTACTACCAGACGTTACGGTAGCTAGCGGTACCTTACGGTTTCACCCGCGTAGTTCCCGTGAGAATACAGGGATAAAAATTAGCCTACATCACCCTATGGGTTAAATTGAATGCTAAGAAGTTTTCATTTTTCGTTTTTTCGTTTTCATCAGTAATAAATAATATTTGAAAACGATGAAATCGGTGAGAACTAAAAAACTTGTGTGCAACTAGTCTATCATAATGTGGTCAAACGCGAAACTATTCAGCAAAAAAAAAGAAAAAAGATTCATTTAATTTCATTCATTTTCAAAAAACTACAATTATCATTACAGGTTTTTATCCTCATGCAATATTGTTAGTAAAGAGTAAATTATATTTTTGTTATGTACATGTTAAAGTCAATTATTGTTAATATCAATTATCGAATCCGTTATGTCAAATAAAATAATAATGATAATCATCCTTAATTAATTAAATTCATAGCTAAATAATTATAATACATGGTCAACTATAGGTAACATAAATCATACAATACACATTTTTCAAGGTCGGAAACTGAGCATACAAATATATCTATTTTATCTGCAACTCGAGTTAAAAACGTGGAGTAGTAATAAAGTAGAAAAGTCTAATTTTCCAACTTGTATGTTATTAATGTTACAAAACAAGATAAACGTGATGTTGCAGATATGAATGAAGTACCATTGTGCGAGCTGGCGTTGTCGTGTGACAATTTGTTATGCGACACGCACGGGCGGCCCCCGTCGCCGGTCATTGTGGTGTACGTGCATTACCCCAAGGGACAGTGTGTGCGGTACGATGCTACCGAAGTTGTGGAGGTAAACTACGTCTCAGGAATTTAATGATGTTCGAAAATCTATTTTACAAAATTATTAATTTAAAAAGATTGTTTCAATATTTATGCATGGTGATACTTCGGGGAAGAAAGGTCGTAAAAGCCAAAATGTAAACTTTACACCAGAAACAAAAGAACTTGAGCCAAATAACATTTGCGCTTAAGTTATGATACGGACCAAAAGTTTTTGATTACAGTATTTTTGTTTCGGCATTGTCGGCGGATCAACGGCGTTTCTATTTTTTTTTAATTTTTCAACTTGAAGTCTACAAATCGATTGTGTTAAATTCTGAACAAAGAAAAAAGCATTTATTTGTTAAGACAAGTAATATTAGTATAATGATGGAAAGATTAAATTATGTCCTGTGATCGTGCTTTGCCCTCAGGAGTACAAGTATGAGTGCTAGCATGTTAATAAATTAATTATTCAAATTAAAATAGGTACATATTCATAATAATAAATTTAAATTAAATTAAAATAAGTTAGTCAAACAATAATTAAACAATTGTTAAATAATAATTTTCAAATAATAATAATAATACATTACAATAATGGTTGGCAAGAATAATAGTAATAAATGTCAAGCAAATATGTCAAAAGTAGAAAATAATCATTGATTTTCTAATAACATTTTTCAATCAGAATTCTAACCTTCAAGCGACAGAAATAGGTGTGGGTTATACTGAGCAAATAAAGCTCTAAAATGTACAAGGAAGGTAGAGTAAGAGTTTTATATTAAAAAAAAAAAACGGTGTACAGCTGTCAGTTTTTTCACTAAACTTTATCATTAAATCATTTTCGTCGAAAATAACTTACGACCTTTCTTCACAGAAGTATCAATGTGATGCCATGAAGGTTATACTTTGACATATAATGGCCCCCTTTGTCTAACCCTTCCTTACCCCTTATTACGGTATGTAATTTATATATACCACCTTCACCTTCAATGGTTAATGGGACCTAGTTCCACCATGCTGACCCATTGGCAGCTGGTATCGAGATTACCAAGATATACATACCTATATTTTTTTAAGATTATTTAGATGTAGCAATAAAATATTTTGAATTTCAATTTGATAACTAACTATACTAACTAGATAACTAACTAGTGTGTGTGTGTGTGCGCGCGTGCGTGACACGAAACTAAGCAAAGCTTGTACTTTGGAAGTCAGATGACTGATAGAATACTTATATAGTTTTATTTTGTTGTAAATACATACTTATAATACATGCAGTACACACAGACACAGAACAATCATTTGTTTATATCACAAAATGCTTGTCCTGGGTGGTAATCGAACCCACGTCCTTTAATCGAACCCACGTCCTTCAGCTCTTAGAGCAGACATACTGCCAATTAACCAACAGGGCTGTCGAAAATATTTGATGACTATTATTAGTATCGCTGCAATGATCAGGAGCATGCATTATCTCTTCCCATCGGGTTATACCTATACCAATATAACAACCAATATTGGCGTCTTCAACCTAGAGTAAATAGGTGTCTTCTAGGTTAGCGTGCTCCATCTTAGACCACACTACTGCTTAACAACAAGCAGAGTGTGGTCAAACGCGAACCTATTTTGAATAATAAAAAAACCGGCCAAGTGCGAGTGGGACTCGCGCACGAGGGGTTCCGTAGCATTATCTATAAAAAATCAAGTTTGTTGTATGGGAGCCCCCCTTAAATATTTATTTTATTTTTAGTATTTGTTGTTATAGCGGCAATAGAAATACATCATCTGTGAAAATTTCAACTGTCTAGCTATCACTGTTCTTGAAATACAGCCTGGTGGCAGACGGACGGACGGACAGCGAAGTCTCAGTAATAGGGTCTCGTTTTTACCCTTTGGGTACGGAATCCTAAAAGAATACCTAAAAAATAATAGTGTTGCATGTAGTCAATTGCTTGTGTGTATTTTTTTTAGAGCTGCAGCAACCCGTGTTTCTCGAAGACCGTGGTGTTTCGGGGCAGTGATGGGCTAACTGGTGAGGTGCTGGTCCGCCTCGTGGTCCACGACGTTAAGGAGCGCATCTCGGATACGGCCGTGCCGATGGGCTTCACGGCCATGAAACTTACTACGATACAGGCAAGCGCTTCATTCAATAATCATAGGTTGCCAAAACTATTGATTTGACATCGACGGCCGTTTTTTTTATGGTTGACAGGCTAGTTGTTTGACGACAGCTCACCTGATGTTAACTGAAGGTGGGGTTGAAGATGGTAAAGCACACCTAGCCTGGAATGAAACCGGCTTTCAAGTGAGACTGTCGGAACACACCCATTAGAAGCTTGGTTATTAGATGCTTAAACCTATTTACTTCTACCTCCATGGTGCCGAATTTGTCATACAATTTTTTTTAATTTGTTAAAAACTCAGACTCGGAACCTCCTTTCCTCTATTTTAAGGAGGTTCCAAGTCTGAGTTTTTAACAAATGAAAAAAAGTTGTATGATCGATTCGGCACCATGGAGGTAGAAGTAAATAGGTTTAATGATGTTTTGAATTCACAAACTTAGTGCACACAATGTTCTAAATTCAAATTTACTTTATCCTCTAGCGTATAAAAACGACTTGCACTCGGATATCGATGAGCAAAAATACTCTTTCCGACGTGAGGGGATGGAAATAACTATATTTTAACAAATAAAACTCGTTTCTTTCCAGGAAGCACAAAGACTAAGAGTGGCGTTGCAGACAAAAGAGAACAAAACAGTTGGTTTTGTCACCATAAATGGCTGGAGCCTTGAACCTTCCTACATAGGCGCCAGCCCGAGCCACAACAACGAGCGAAACTGCATAGACATACCACAGAAAGTCCTGTGCCACAGACGGTCGCAGTCTTTGCCGCCGCGCCTGGGGCTGAAGCTGAAGTTCCCGGCATATAGCAATCTGATAAAGCAGAACTTTGTGAACGGCCACCAAGTGACTTACAGATTCCATTCTGGACTCGGCGGAGACATCACGGTGCATGAGACCATAGCGGAACCAAAGATATACTTTCAAATGCCCATACAGTTGCTGTGAGTACTTAGAAATATAACGTTATTCTGGGGTTCCATACTGAACATGTGATCATATGAATTTATAATGTTGTGGAGGCTCTGTAGTAAACTTCCTTATTTTATGATGTAGCGATGATAGCTCAGTAATTAGCGCGGTAGGTTCGCATGCCGAAGGGCGTGGGCGTACCTAGTTTATTTTTAACGGGCAAGTCTTCGACCGTGGAAACTTCTGCTTGAACACCTACATTGATATTTGATATCCAGTACATTATACATTGATTTCCACTCACACAGACGTACATACGTCTGACGCTCAGTATCTATATTGTTAAAGAACTAATATCTACAAAAAAGTCCGCGATACCATTATGTCCAACTGTTGTAGTTATGTCACTATAACTACTTTTTTAAATCTTAAAAGTTGATAGAAATGCTTACTAAAATAAGACCATGTTATCTATACCTTTGTATTAATCCTTATCCAAATAAATATTTTTTTATTGTTTGTTTCAATACCTGTAAATAACCTTTTGAATTATTCAAATCGGACATTCCATATCTTTTGTATATATATGACGAATTTAACAACGTCAATCTAAAAAAAAATTGGTAATATCTATACTAATATTATAAAGAGATAATAATCCATTTTTTTGTAATTTATAATTAAATAATTAAAAATCTTTCCCTAATAGAATGCTACATTACCATTGAGTAACATAGGTTATATTGTCAATCAAGTTAAATTAGGTATCAAATAATGTAACCCGAGGTGTAAAAATTTAAACAAAAAACTCCTAATATCGCATTCGCTGCGAAAACTATTGATAAATGGAACAAATTAAAGAACACGTCAATATCTACAAAAAAGTCCGCGATACCATAATATGTACAACTATTGTTATTATGCCATTAAATTTACCCATGCTATACCAATAAACGGCCGGTAACGAATCATTTACTCAAACTAAGAGGAAAGACAACAAAATAATACGACCGAGCGCGGTCGGTCGGTATTTAGTTGCACAATATAAGAAACAAAATACAAAACGGGCGGGAAGCATGCGGCTCAGAGCGCGCGGTGCTCGGTACCGCCGCGCCGCGCGCCCGCCTCTTGCGGCCTCTCGTGACGTGCTATACACGACCACGTGACTCGTGTCGTCAGATCGTCAGAGATTCTCGATGGTTTGTAGTGCCTCCCAAGTTAAAGTAGCAACAGACGTAACGTAGAAAAGAGGTTTTCAGCAGGCACGATCAGAAATTTTCATCAAACTATCCGTACTTATCTGCTAATAGAATAAACAAAACATCCAATAAAAGGTCTAAGCCTTAAATGTATCTGCATCAAAGTTAGCATCTATAAAATTACGCTTTTCCTATAATTATTTTGATGTCAAGATTACGGGTTAAAAATAATTTGGCCATATTCTATTTCATAATTTCAAGAAACGAAAAGCGTTTAAAACTATTTTTTCTCCAAGCATAATAATTCAGGATATGTATTATAGTATTCATTAATTTCAAACTTCCACATAACATAAAAAGATATGACAAAAACACATCGATTGCCTTATTTCACAAGACTTGCCCGTTAATACGTTTTCAAACTTTTTATAGTGATGACGTCATGAAGTAGGCTGAATATATATTATATACATAATATGCCTTTGCCATGCAAAACAAATAAGTATACAAAGCTATTTTGGCACATTTAATTAATTTTGACAATTGACATGAAGATTGAAAAGACGACATTTTAGATTTTTTTCTAATGACGCATACTAAACCTTAAAACCATATTCCGCGATGGACTATGGAAGCAGATTAATCACAAAAATACTAGATGGCGCCCCTCATTGAGCCTAGTTTCTTAAATCGCGGTAACGTTTCGTTTGCGCCAAAGCGGGATCGCTGTTCAACATTTAAGAACGTTACATGAAAACCTGTACTTGTAGATAAATCTTATTTTTGACAAGTCGTGGCTGCGGAGGCATGCCACGATTTATATTATTTGTATCATACTTAACTGAGAGGGCTACCTGTTAACGGGCTAGTCTTGTAAAATAAGGCAATCGATGTGTTATTGTCATATCTTTTTGTGACGTTATACATTATGTGGAAGTTTGAAATTAATAAATACTATAATAAATATCCTGAATTATTATGCTTTAAGGGGCAAGTCTTGTGAAATAAGGCAATCGATGTGTTTTTGTCAATCTTTTTGTGACGTTATACATCATGTGGAAGTTTGAAATTATTGAATACTATAATACATATCCTGAATTATTATGCTTGGAGAAAAAATAGTTTCAAACGCTTTTCATTTCTTGAAATTATGAAATAGAATATGGCCAAATTATTTTTAAGGGCCAAGTCCTCGACCGTGGGAACTTCTGCTTGAACACCTACATTGATATTTTCCACTCACACAGACGTACATACGTCTGACGTTAGATTTGAATACATTGACGTCACGCTAAAATAGATAAGGAGAGTTAAATTACTATAGCCACGAGCAAGAAGGAGACAGAATGTTTATTCCTATTGCCGGAAGCGGATTTTACATTGATTATCTGTTACATTATGACCTTCGAGGAATCACAAGCATGGAGGAATCGTGTTGAATTGAACACTTACAATATATCCGATCGTGTTTTTCTTATTTACCACGCAACAAGGGAGAAGGAGAAAGAAATACACAATCTGCCCTTTCTTGAAATGCCTATGAAGCCGAGTTTGCTATAGAATCACTATTGTTATGTATTGAGTATTATAGTGATGTGACAAAATTTATCGGTTTATGAATCGGAAATATCGTTCTTTTTTTAAGGTCAATCAATGTAGCTTGGTCAATTTACTGTCGTACCTTCATTTTATTAACATTATTTATCTAAATTATATTATTTCAATTAAATTTAAATAATTTTTATTCGGATATGTTTAGTATTATTTCAATATAAATGCATGTCAAATTCAGTAAAATTTATATGCACATGGGTACTATTGGTACCTGAAATAAATGAATTTTAATTAAACCTACCTTAGAAAAATCACTTAATACTTTTTGAGAATTCGTTACAGTAATATTTTTTCAAAATAATAGTACCTAACGATAGATAAACTCGTGGACCAGGCAATACTTTACCTGGTGGTCAAAATTTGATTCCCAGTTTCAGATTGGTTCTTATGTTAGTCAGACCAACAGAACTTGTTGTTCCCAGTGATAAATCTGGGATAAAACAGTCTGTAATCCCCCTCCGAGGCAACGCAAGTTCGGTAAGTTGACAGTGACCACCACTGGGAACAGAAATTCCCGTTGGTCGCACTAATCTTGGGAACACGCAAAATACATGCATACTGGCTATTGCTTTGAGAGCTCGGCAAATTCCCATAATATATTCAAAATGATGTGCTAATCAAGATACTTTTTGCGGTCCCTGGTTATGGCTGTTGTGGGACGCCCTTCAAGGTACAAAAATAAAGTTGAGCAGGACATTCAAATAAAAAGTACATTAAATAAAATAATAAGTACAAAATATTTATGTTTATTTATTGTCCTTTACACAATACTGTTTTGTTCAAATAATTATGTACACGCTCTTCGGGTTGAACTAGAAGTTTTGTTATATATAATGGATTCTCGTGATAAAGTATGTTTCAGCGATAGATTTAATAATTAAATTTCGGTGATTATCGACTCTCCATTGACTCCATTGATTGATTGATTGATTATCGACCCTTGAATATAACATTCAGCTGTAAAGTGATTCGAGCAGAGACGGGAATACTTAGTGGGTTCCCAATTGTCGCGCCTCAAAGCTTTAATCCAAATCTTCCTTAAATTGTCATCTAAAGGAAACCTGTAAAATATTTTTAAATAGTTACTAGGAAAATATAAGAACTTTAATAGTTAAATAGATTCATATAGTATTCTGAAAAAAATAATATTTTGTGTGAAACAGGCACAACAATCTTTAGTTATTTTTATAATACCTATTTATCATATAAAACAATCTCTTAAAAACAGTGGTGCTGTATAAGGTAGGTATATTTCAAGAAACTACTACCGCAAGTTTTACAAAAACGAATCGGTAACAATGTAGGTACCTACGTCAAGGAACATCACTATAATCCAACAACGAAATTACTTTCTGGAATTGACAAGAATTTTGAGATCGGATAGACATTATTATGTTTTTATATCAGGCTCAAAACAATGAATTTAAACATATTCAAATATTTCATGGAAATTTTAAGTGGTTCCACAGAAAATTCCAAAAAACTCTTACCGGTGAAATAATATGCTTCGATTTTCTTCAGTTTTCTTTGAACTGTGGCTGTGACAGCCATAAGCTACACAAGCCATCACAACAAAATGGTTTTAAGTGTTCATACAACAAATTATTTCACACCTAATCACTTCCTAAACAAAAATAAATCACAATTTTCGAAAACACAGCAAGTCACCAGCTGGTCACTTTTACAAGTTAAACGTGGCTTCACGTCGTTCAAGACGATAGTTTCTGTATGATTGCGTCTCTTTCTATCAGACGTCAAACTTGTGTAAGATAAAGAAAGAAAGAAAGAAAGAAAGAAAACATTTATTTTGCCACACACAACACTACAACAACAAAAAACACACTACAAATAAAAGATTAGAAAAATAAAAATAACAATAATAATGAGTGGAAAGTTGTCGCTGTAGTGTCCAGTGCGACAAAAAAGGTTAGTTCTCAGCATTATTGCTGCCGATTTCTCAGCAGCGCTGGTTTTCAGAAAGCAGTAACAACTATATGTTGTTTGTTTCAAATTGAATACGAGACCTCCATACTTGTCATATCTCGATGTTCTCGATGGTTTGTAGCGCCTACCAAAATAAAACAGCAACAGACGTAACGCAGAAAAGAGATTTTCAGCAGGCACTATCAGAAATTTTCATCAAACTATCCGTACTTATCTGCTAATAGAATAAACAAAACGTACAATAAAAGGTCTAAGCCTTAAATGTATCTGCATCAAAGTTAGCATCTATAAAATTGCGCCTTTCCTATAATTATTTTGATGTCAAGATTACGGATTAAAAATAATTTGGCCATATTCTATTTCATAATTTCAAGAAACGAAAAGCGTTTGAAACTATTTTTTCTCCAAGCATAATAATTCAGGATATGTACTATAGTATTCATTAATTTCAAACTTCCACATGATGTATAACGGCACAAAAATGTTGACAAAAACACATCGATTGCCTTATTTCACAAGACTTGCCCGTTAACCCGTAATCTTGACATCAAAATAATTATAGGAAAGTCGCAATTTTATAGATGCTAACTTTGATGCAGATACATTTAAGGCTTAGACCTTTTATTGTACGTTTTGTTTATTCTATTAGCAGATAAGTACGGATAGTTTGATGAAAATTTCTGATCGTGCCTGCTGAAAACCTCTTTTCTGCGTTACGTGTGTTGCTGTTTTATTTTGGTAGGCGCTACAAACCATCTCTCTGACAATCTGATGTCACGAGACACGTGTACCTATAGCATGTTGCGAGAGGCCGCAAGAGGTGGGCGCGCGGCTACGGCGATACCGAGCACCGCGCGCATGCTTCCCGCCCGTTGTGTATTTTGATTCTTCTAGTGTGCAACTAAATACCGACCGACCGCGCTCGGTCGTATTATTTTGTTGTCTTACCTATTTAGTTTGAGTAAATGATACGTTACCGCGATTATATTGACGTTTTTATGTAATTTAGTGGAGTGAATCAGTGATTAGTGCACAGACGCTTTTTTGTTTATTTTTTATTATTCATCTTGTGTACATACCTAATATTATAAAAATGGGAAACAAGCAAGGACGGAAAAGAAAATGTCTGTGTTTGTTTGTTACCTCTACACGCTTCAGTAGTTTAATTATAATCTTTTTGTTTGTATTTATAATTAACTAGTGGCCCGTCCCGGCTTCGCACGGGTGGACATTTATTTTTTAATTAAATTCTAGTAATAAATATAGCCTCATAGTAATTACTCTAAACTACTTTTTTAAAATGGGTCCAGAAGTTTTTCATAATTCATACTTAATCTATTGCGTAAATGGGTACAATGGATATTAAAAAAGTCAAAGAGCGCCATATTCTGCATTGCGCCATGCAAAAATAATCATGTAGGTACATGCAATACTAACGTAGATAAACAAAAAATGACAGAACCTTTACAATATTATATTCATCGATAATTCGATGATTATAATAATATTATTAGTGTAGACTAGCTAACCCATCGGCCCCATTGCTTTCTCCATCTACGCCCCACCCTTTGCTGCCTACTTGCTACGTGCCCGCAGGCTACGCGATACAACTAACTATTACCAAATACATTCGTGTTCTCTGTGACTTTCATTAACGTCATACGAATACGAAGTCGTGATGAACATTTAATTTGTACGAAACACCGAAGGTAGATTTATTCGTTTCCAGAGCGAAAATATCAATGTAATCATAAGCTCCCACGGTTGCTTTATGAAACTTGAAAATATAAAACACTTGACACTGGCAAATATTCAAAACATGATGCCAAAACAAAAAAAAAAACTTCTGTCATAATGTAATATCATATTATAATCAATGTAAAATCCGCTTTCGGCAATAGGAATAATCATTCTGTCTCCTTCTTGCTCGTGGCTATAGTAATTTAACTCTCCTTATCTATTTTAGCGTGACGTCAATGTATTTAAATCTAGTAGTGTTTACGCCTCAGCGTATACCAATACTGAGCGTCAGACGTATGTCCGTCTGTGTGAGTGGAAAATATCAATGTAGGTGTTCAAGCAGAAGTTCCCACGGTCGAAGACTACGCTCTTAAATGTGGTCACACAACAAAGGCTTTATCAATTCATTCAAATCTTTTATTAATAACACCAAATTTACAGGTAATTTTGCCATTCATATTTAATAATATCAAAATCATAACATGTGTCAACGAAAATGTCAACGAAATCATATATCACATATAAAATAATTATGTCAATGTAATTAAATGTCAATAAAAACAAAAATATTATAATTATTTACTAGTAATTTAATAATCTTCATGTATACTGTTCATTAGTAAGCAGACAGAAGGAAATAGGTACATACATGCGTATGTAATGTAATATAATTTTTTGTTAATACATACACGACATCCAGACACATAACAAACATATATTTATACAACAAACAAATATAAAACAAATACTACAGAACAAATATTTGTTTATACCATATGTTATTTACTGAGGGGATGGCTAGCAGAAAATGCTTTAGCATTAATTTGCACGTTTTTTTAAAAGTGTGCAATAAAGTATTAAACAAATAAACAAAAAGTTTGTGCTTGGTGGGAATCGAACCCACACCCTTCAGATCTTGGAGCGGACATAATGCCAATTAGCCAACAGGGCTGTCAAAATGTACAAGTGCGTGTCTGTCTCTTGCATAGTAAAAGTTGTTTGTAATTTATTTAATTAATTAAAAACGGCTAAATGCCAGTTACATTAAATTAATAGAGAATTATACAAAAAAAAAATTATGGTCAATATAGAAATAATATAATAACAATTAAAAAGTATTCAAGTATTCTATCAGTTATCTGTCTTCCATAGCACAAGCTCTGCTTAGTTTGGGGTCAGATTGCGCTGTGTGTAATGCCCTATGATATTTATTTATTTATTTATTTAATTACAAATAAAAATTAAACTAGAATTATTAATTCTGCATTCTCCTCACAATATGCCAAACATGCAGATATCAAACACAACCGACCATTCTCATAATGTTGAGTACAATGATATTCCAGTTATTATACCGTGCCCTTATAACACATTATTGGTGTCATTATCTAAGTGCAAAATAAATATCATTCCAGGGATATCTTCATAATGCGCGAGAAGGAACTTCTCGAGGAGTTGATGTCGGTGGGGGAAGTCCACGGGCAATCGCAGAGCCGCCAATTAGAACTGATGAATACGCACATGGCAGTGCTCAAGCACTACTGCCACTCGCGACAGGCGATGAGCGGTGCGGGAGCTCACTTCAAACCCAGCAGCAGGAAAGGTGAGTACCAGAAATTGTTTCTAGGCATCGGAATTTGTGCCTGTGTCAAGTTTTTTTTATAGTTGGCGCATGTTGGCACCTGTTGTTGAGTGATGGAAGATGGTAAAGCACACCTAACCTGGAACGGAACTGAATAGTGAGTTTTAGTTAGGCTGTCGTTTTTCTTAGCGGCAAAATTTCAAATTGATTGATAGATAGAACTCTTTAATGTGTCACACCATAAACAGAAAACAGTACAAAAGTACAAAGTGGTAGCTAACCAGCCGAGTGCTATAGTTTCCTTATGATGTTTTCCTTCACCGACAGCTCAAGCTCATTGTTGGCGTTAAGCACAGAAGTACATCTAGTAAGAAATTAATCTGTAACGGGTACTGCTTCAAGCTTTTGAGAATATAGGTAAGTCCCTACACGCCAAATACTTACTAAAATTTATTTTTAACTTTTTAGTTTATCGTCCCTATAAAAGCTTGGTTTTAAAAACTTGACCAAATGTATTAAACAGCTGATTTGATTAGCCTGTTAGATTATTTAGTAAAATGTCTGCTCCATTTTTTTTTCTTATTCTTTCGAGGAGGACTTGGCGTCGCACTTTCTGTGCATTTGCCTGCGTCAAGTTTTCATCCAACAGCTTTATATGCTTTTTTGATTTTGGCGTCGCATTTTGAGCATTTGCCAGTGTCAAGTGTTTTATATTTTTAAGTTTCATAAGTTAAATAAGTTGCCTTGTAGCTATAGTTATAGTCGAAGTACAGTCTTGGTCTAGTCCAGTCATGCTTTAGTAAAGTAGTGGCGACTTTACTATAACCTTCGATGGTGTTTTGGAGGCAACACGAAAAATCATGTTTCACCGCATTATATCATCTTCCCACACTCGCGCTTCTAATTCGGTACTTTATGAATAAAAGAACACCACCATTTTTATGCATGGACACTCGAAAAAATACTAGTTTTGTTAAAAAATATAACGGTGCGAGATGACTCTTTCCGCGTTGTCGCCAAAGCTCCGTCCGTCCGGATTCGATTCCCACCAGGAAAAAACGTTTATTTGACGAAATTTTTTTATCTGTGTATTAACAAAAAAAAAGTATGAATAATACAAGGTACAAGGTTTGCTTAGTTTGGGGCTAGAAAGCTTGTGATTGATATTTTGATTGTGTGAAATACCCTACAAATTTTTTGTTGCAAATTCCGAGTTGTGGCATTGGTAAACATTATTTCCAGAAGAGGCCAGCCTGCAGTTCGCGCCGATCAACCTTCACTTGCAGCGCATGTGGGTCCACAACGACACACTAAACAAGACTGGGTTTCATGACATCGTCACTGTGGGCGCTTTTGCCTCTCACAGGCAGAAGGCGGCGCGCACCGGGGGGCTCATCAGGTCGGCTGATACGTACCTGGAGCCACCTATCGGGCTCCAGGGTCACATCACTACATAATATAAAACATAGTCGCTCCTGTTTTTTGTTATGGTTGACAGGCCAGGTGTTTGACCAGGTGTTTGAGATATTATTTTCATTTCTATTGCCGTTTGTATTTTGAAATCACATAAAAAAATTAATAATAATAACATAAAATTACTTATCTAATATGTCTGACAGACCTGTTGGCTTATTGGTAGTATATCTGCTTCAATACCTGTAGGGTGAAGGTTCGATTCCCACCCAGGACAGACATTGTGTGGTATAAACAAATGTTTGTTCTGTGTCTGGGTGTACTGTATGTATTTGCAAAAAAAATAAACGAAATATGTATTCTATTAGTTCTAGTTCTTTTTGTTTTTAATTATGTATTTATTATTATTGATTGACATTTTTATTTTGACTTTTAATTTTATTTTTAATTAACATTTAATTGATTTCTTCATAGAATAATTTGTTCGTAGTTTAAATAAGTTAATTTTAATATTATCATTAGTGTAATTCGTTAAGTATGCGGTACTAAATAAATTTTATCAGTTATCTGACTTCCATAGCTTTGCTTAATCTCCTCTCCTCCGATATTTATTTATTTATATAGTATATATGTAATGAAAAATATGGTTATTCCAGGCTGGTCCAGCAAGTGAAAGACATAAACAGTAGTAAGGCCGAACTGAGCTCGATGACGAACAAACTAGCTGCCGAGTACGACAACATCACTGCGGTGAGGCGTCAGAGGGAAGACCTGGCGGTGGAGCTCGAGCGAGCGCTGATGCGGGTACAAGCAGGACAGTACAGCGACGCGCTTTCCTGCCTAGAAGGTAACAAGCGGTAGCAAAGGGAAGGGGTGTCAAGAAATTTAAAAATAAAAAAAATCGCCCAAGTGCGAGTCGGACTAGCGTACGAAGGGTTCCGAACCATTATCTATAAAAACGTTGTTGTATGGAAACACCCTTTTTTTTCCTTGTGTTTTTTAGTATTTGTTGTTATAGCAACAGAAAAAAAAGAAAAATTTCAATGGTTTATCTATCACGGTTCATGAGATACAGCCTGGTGACAGACGGACAGACATACAGACAGACGGACGGACAGCGAAGTCTTAGTAATAGGGTCATGTTTTACCCTTTGGGTACGGAACCCTAAAAAGAGTAGTCTAAAAAAAAGAAACAAGTTCCCAAGTTAAGTCAAGTGCGGGTTGGCAGACTACACACATCTCCGAGAACTTTTTTTTAAAAGAACTTCCAGTCATAATTATTATGTTTCCTAACGGTATTTTCCTTCACCGTTTGAAGTTATCGGCAATATACATACACCACAATTTTTTATTACTAGAAAAAAAATTGGCGTTATCTACTGCTATGAACCCATTTATGAAAAAAAAACCTTGAAAAATCGATTTCGAAAAATTTCACATAAAAGCGCGATTCTTGGTCATTTATTATATAATATTTCAATGAAAGCCGCCATTGGTTACCGACAGCTGGTCCGGTGATACTATTCTTTTGTAGTAAATGAGTGCTATGTCCGTAATTTTAGGCAGGATTTCCGAAAATTGTGACTTGTTATAACTTTGGCATTATGAGGTAAACAAAAATTCCGATTGCACGTTTACGATGTCTTACTTGGTCTGTATTACCCATTCTTTTATAGTAATAAAAAAATAGTGTTGTAAAACTAAAAAAAACTGGCGCGTGTCACGGGATTTGATCCCTGGACCTCCAGATTGGTAGACAGACGGTTAAAAAAAATATCGTGTAATATTTTATAAAAATGAAAAAGTCTGTTAGCCTGCCCTGTCAGCTCATTTGGTGGAACATCTACTTCATGAGCTGTTGAACGTAGGTTCGATTCCCACCAGGACAAACATTTGTATGAATTATTTATGTACCTATGTATTTATGTGGCATGCGTATAGAACATTACGGGACAACAATCCACGGGATAATACGCTTAATTTTTAAATTCCTAGGTTTATTTGACAGAAGTTTGACAGCCCCGTTGGCTCATTGGTAGTATATCTGCCTTGAGAGCTGTAGGGCGTGAGTTCGATTCCCACTCAGGGCAAACATTTTGTGGATAAACAAATGTTTGTTCTGTGTCTGGGTGTTCTGTATGTATTGTAAGTATGTATTAAAAAAAAAAAAGTATTTATGTATTCTATCAGCTATCTGGCTTCCATCACACAAGCTCTGCTTAGTTTGGGGCCAGATGGCGCTGTGTGTATAGTCCTACGATATTTATTTATATTTATATTCATAACTTGGCATAGTTATACGAATACAACAAGTGCGCGAGTACTGTAGCGGGGAGGAGTGTGGCACGCGCGAGTTGGGCGGTCGTCGTAGTTCGGATTAGCGGTCGTTCGGTTGATCGGCATTCGGATAATCGACGCTCCACTGTACTTACATTTATATGATGAACATTTTTGTACAAACTTCGTGTAGGCGTTCTATGAGAAGTGCTAAGATACTTTAACGAGCTTAAATTAAAACAGTTTTTTTTTCAAACTTATCGCAGGTATCAAATGCAAGGTGAAGAGCATTTTGTCTTTATGGGATCCATTAGTGGTCGAGGAGTCGCTATCATATATCGGCTGGCCAAAGAATAGTTGTGACAGCGATAACTATTTGGAGGTAAGTTTTTTTTTTAATGAAAAAGCTGCATTTTATTTTGCTAGTCAATTAATAAAATAGCGTAGCAAGGTACTGAGTCACATATTGTTCGGATAGTATTTTAGGTGTCTCATTGTTGTTCGAAAATGAAAAAAAATTTCACATTCTTTGTTCGGAGAAGAAATTTCTTTTAAACGTGTCCGCTGACACTGCAGACGTTGATGTTGACACATATTAACATCCGATCCCACAAATATTATAAATGTGAAAGTTTTGGATGGATGGATGGACGCAAAAACTACTGGATGAAATTTGGTATGGAGGTAGCTGAAATCCTGGATCCTGAACATGTAGCGGGTAATACCGCGGGGCGCAGCTAGCTTATTACAATAAATACTAAGAAATGAAATGTTATAACTATGTACAAATTATAGATAACGTACTACCTACAGTGAAAACAACTTTCAATGAGTTAATATTTAAAAAGGCGCTATTGATAGGAATAGCTTCCAAAACCCTGACCCAATAGCCGCGTTGTATGACCAATTGGCCATACTCAAACGTGGGGCAAAATAGAGGTTCTGATCACGTGTGCTGTCAACCAGATCACAACGCTTTGAATATGAATATTTTCTTCGCTCCCGCTCTCCACGGTATCAAAAATTTTACCCCAAAAATCTCAAATGAAATATTGTATGTAAAATATAAAAGTTGTGTGTGCGCTTGTGTTTATGTTTGTTATTAGAAACATAATTATTAATAGCCATAAATAATAACGATTGTTACAGGCAAGTCAATATAACATTAAAAAGGGTCTTTGATTTAATTGAATTTCAAGCTAAGTTATCAAACTAAGTAATATTTTCACTTTAGAAAATTGAAAATAAGTAGCAGTTTTCATATTATACAAAAAATAGTTTTCCTAAATATTCATTAAATAAAAAATATCGTAGGACTATACACACAGCGCCATCTGGCCCCAAACTAAGCAAAGCTTGTGTGATCAAAGTCAGATAACTGATAGAATACATAAATACTTTTTTTTTGTAAATATATACTTATAATACATACAGTACACCCAGACACAGAACAAACATCGATGTTAGTCACACAAATGTTAGTCCTGAGTGGGAATCGAACCCACGCCCTTCAGCTCTCGAAGCAGACATACTACTAATGACCCAACAGGGCTGTCATTTATGTAAACGTATTGTCTAGGAAAGGCTACAATAGACTTTCCTAGACAATATACATCCGAAGGGAGCACCAAGCAAATCCTTTAAGCTTCTTACATTCATAAATGTGATTTTTGACAGTGTTATCGAAACTTTGCTGGGGAGGTTTTTGTAGATACTCCTAAATAACTGAAAATCGTTAAATTACAATATTTTCCTTCCAGATGTTGAAGTGTGAACGTTCCAATTTGAACTGAATGTCTGGGGACACAGAACAAATATTTGTTTATACACAAAATATTTGCCCTGAGTGGGAATCGAACCCACGCCCTACAGCTCACAGCTCAGCTATTGACATATATATTCATTTAAATAGTAAAATGGATTTACGGATGACTTGATCTTGTAGTGGTTTCGAATGAATTTCGGAATGCAGATAGCTTATAACCCGTGCCTTTTTTAACTTGACTCTCTGTTGACTCATAAGTAAAAGAAGTTCGGATTATGTTTCAGACGATGGCTTCGATAACGCGACTGATCGAAGAATACACGAATAGTTCTGATTGCGAAACGTTTGACGCCTCTTCGAGTTCAAGCTCAAAGGAGCCGTCTCCCACGGCCGACTACCCCCCGTTCTCGTCCAGTGTCCCTGATATCAAGCACAAAATGGCAGAAGGCGCGGAGCTAAATTTCCACAATGATTATTTCAAAATCGAACGAGATGAGCGAAGCGAGCGCAGTTGGAATCACTCGTTTCGTTCGGTTCGTTCACCGCCAAAACCAAAGTTGAACGAAACGCAGTCGCGGTCGTTCGAAGCGAAGCGACACGGCAGTCTGCGTTACGACTTCAAGAGCTCGGCGTCCCTGGAACAAGTCTCGTACAGAAGTCTGGTGGACAATTTAACCAAGAACGATAAAAAGGTATTTTTGAAATACAAATAAATCTAAGCAATGCGAAATTTTTAAAATTTGTTAATGTAATCGTTAGTTTATATTTGTTATGCCGCGAATGTTGCTTAGCGGCGAACGTAGAAATAACATTTTTTAAATTGATAAACTCGTGTAAATTGTGTTTTTTTAAACTGATTCCTATACATACGTTGTTGAATTTGTTGCTGGCGATGATTTAAATTCAGCTATGCTTAATTTATGTAATATTTATATGCGATTATTTTTTTAATTACGATGTGACGGTGTAAAGGATAATTAAATTTGGGATACGGTTTGTTTATACCCTTAATAAATACACATACAATTTTTTATAGTTTTGTCATAATCATTTGAGTGCGCAGATACAAATTTACGATAGTTTGGCAAAAAATTTCGCGAATTGTAGCTAATACCGATGGTTTAATAGTATGATTGTGTACTGCTAATATATCAGTCATACTTTAAAACTGGACATGTGACTTCATAACATGCGTTACGACAATGTGTGAGGCCTTAGTCTGTCGATCCGCACTTGACCAGTGTGATGCACAATGACCATACTCTTCTCACAATGTTAAGGGGCCCACGTCTAACAATAGGACATTTTATATAACATGGTTGAAGTGCACACCGTTGGTCTTTTTTGAAAACACTTTACTACAAAATAAGCCTTCGAGTGTGCAAATCTAGCCGACTGAACCGAAATGACTCGCTGAATTCATAATCTTAGTTTTTGTTTTTTATTCGTAATAGGTTTGCGTTTGACCACGTCCTGCCTTAATTGTTACTATTAATTCAGAACGTATGGAAAAACCACCCCACGCACATCTTTCTTGATAATATCAGTAATTTATTCTATCAGTTATCTGACTTCCATAGCACAAGCTTTGCTTAGTTTGGGGTCAGATGGCGCTGTGTATAATGTCCTATGATAAAAAGAACTTCAGTATAATTATTTTTTTACTTATATGTTTAGAGTTCCGTATCGGAAGTACATATTTAAATTATGAATTCACATGACACTATCTGCAATTTGACATAGTCTTGTGTGAGGCAAGCTATTAAATTGAGTTTATTCTTTTAAAGAGGCATTTCGGTCTAAAGCCGCATAATTTGCTAAACAAACATTGGGATAATTAAACCGTCATGTTATTTTCTACAATACTTATAAAACAATGTGCGCAAATTTAAGTGTTTTTAAGTGGGCCTTATTTTTTTATTTTATTTTTTAATGTTTGACAGGCTAGGTTTTTGACCACGGCTCACCTGATGTCAAGTGAAGGTGTGGCCGAAGATGGTAAAGCACACCTAGCCTGGAATGCAACTGGCTCTCAAGTGAGGCTGCCGGAACACACCGTTAGATGCTTGGCGGCAGATTTTCAACTTGAGGGTGGTAGCTAGCCAGCCGAGTACTAAAGTACCCTACCACCATACTTTGGTTTCCTCACGATGTTTTCCTTCACCGGCAGCTCAAGCTCATTGTTGGGGTTTGAACCCACGCCCGCGCTAACCACTGAGCTATCATCGCTACAAAACTACTACTACGCACTAGGGCCTTATTAGTTTTTTTGCGCTATGTTAGTCTGGCACCATTCTCCAACTTCCTTTATCGTTTAATAGCGTAGCTTTTGCGTGTATCAGTTTTTTTGGTTAAATAAAGTGTCAAAACTGATACACTAAAACTTTAAAATTGTATTTATCGAAGAACACCCTTAAATTTACATGGGCAGTAAATTTAAGTTAATTCTGAAAGTGGAACAGTCTCCTTTTATTATGACGGCTGTTATATCATGAGCTTGTATCGCTTTTTTTATCGATTCGACCTATGCGGCAGTCTAATAGGGCAAGGGGATTTTTCCAATCAGACGGCTACTTAGCCGTCAACGACTATACTCAAATGGATCCCTCAGTAAACCTAATACAAACTATACAACGAAATCTTGCTAATAAGGTCGTCATTGCAAACCCCGTCGAAATCCTTCGAAATGTCAAGAGTAAGTGTTACTTTAGATTTGAATTTAAAAAAAAAATTAAAATTAAAAGCAGCATATGTTGAGGATATTTGAGTGTCCGTCTTTTTTTTTTTTTTTTTTCTTTGGTTTTGGCGTCGCGTTTTAGCATTTGCCAGTGTCAAGTAATTATATATTTTCAAGTTTCAAAAGTTAAATAAGTGCCATCGTAGCTAGTTTTATAGTCAAAGTCGTCTTTGTCAAGTCCAAGTTTGTGTTAGTTGATTCCAGTCATGCTTTAGTAAAGTAGTGGCAACTTTACTACAAAGCTTCGATGGAGTTTTGGAAGCAACACGAAAACTCATGTTTCACCACATTATATCATTTTCCCACACTCGCGCTTGTAATTCGGCACTTTATGAATAAAACACCACCATTTTTATGCATAAACACTCGACAAAACACTAGTTTTAGAAAAAAATACAACGGAGCGACACGACTCTTCCCGCGTTCCCGCCAAAACTCCCGAGTGTCCGTCTTATTCATGTGCTTCTCATCTGTCACTCGTGGCAATTTCAGTCGTGACAGTCAACTGCCAGTGGCATTTTTCTCCTCGGCTTTAGTTCAACCTCTTTTTCAATTGTCATATTATAAACTAGCGGGCCGTCCCGGCTTCGAACGGGTAAACAAAACACGATTATCAATATAAATGTAGCCTATGTCACTCAGTGATAATGTAGCATTCTAATGATGAAACAATTATTCAGATCGCTCCAGTAGTTACGGTGCCTATTCAATACAAACAAACAAAATCAAATTTTTTCTCTTTATAATTAGTATAGACAAATTGCCGTGTCTTGCATGCTAACTGGATAACAAAACTTCAAAAAGTCTAAAAAAAAGGAATTAGGAATCCAAAACATATTTGCGTTTTTGGTTTTTGTAGGCCATATTTTGTCAAGTATAGACGACTGTAAGGATCATTGGGTTATGTAAGTTTTTGATTTCCTCACTGAAGCTTTGTTTCTTTGTTTTTGCTGTTTCTGTTGTATCAATACTAAGGTTTTACCATTATATAACGCCGGCTTTACATTCACGCCGAAACTGCCCGAGAGCTTTATGACGTCAGCCAATTTACAAAAGCTTGTGCTTCCGGGCATAAATTTTAGTATACACGCGTCTCCTTGCATTTTCGTGTTAACAGGTTCTCGGGCCATCTCGCCTGTCATGTCAAGATCGCTGTCAGTCTTAGTCCAAGTATTAAAAATTTTTTTTTTTGCAGTGTGCAGAAATCAGCAGAAATTCGATGCCAATGTCTGGCGTACAAGTAGACAAGACGACTAGAGAGAGTAACTTGTTGCTGTTAAAGTCCGTCGGCACGGGGATGGAAGACTCACTTTCTGCTGTATTGGATGCGGTTCATAACATTGTGCAGAAAGGTGAGATCCTTGAACATGACCTGGCGTTTGACGTCGGCTAACATTCTTTGCATTCGATCGTATCGCCGTGCGGGCTCGTCCACCGAGTGCGTACGACTTGGGTACATGCATTTAAACTCACCTCCGTTGTCCGTGTTCGCATCCCCAACCATGTCCACCAAAGCTTATTTGAATACTCTTTCCAGCAATTCAGACACATATTTATACATATATTTTTGGCAGGCCGAGGGTCTTTTGATAGATTTATAGATAGATAGATAAATAAAAATTCTTTATTGTGCAAACCAAAAACAGAAAAAAAAGTACGGAGAAGAAAATATTTTGTATGAGCTAGTGCCACGAGTGGCGGGCTTATCAAAGACCGATCTCTTCCAGAAAACCCAGAGGTAATTTTTAAAAAGCGCCCACTAAGATAATCTCAAAAACAAATAGCACAAAGATCACCGTCGCTTTCGGGATCCTCAAGAGATCTATGAATTGTTACTAATAAATCAAAGAAAACAATGAGTTAACAGGCAAGTCTTCGACCGTGGGAACTTCTGCTTGAACACCTACATTGATATTTTCCACTCACACAGACGTACATACGTCTGACGTTAGATATGAATACATTGACGTCACGCTAAAATAGATAAGGAGAGTTAAATTACTATAGCCACGAGCAAGAAGGAGACAGAATGTGTATTCCTATTGCCGAAAGCGGATTTTACATTGATTATCTGTTACATTATGACAGAAGTTTTTTTTTTGTTTTGGCATCGCGTTTTGAATATTTGCCAGTGTCAAGTGTTTTATATTTTCAAGTTTCATAAGTTAAATAAGTTGCCTCGTAGCTATAGTTGTAGTCAAACTCCAGTCTTGGTCAAGTACAGTCCGTGTCAGTTAAGTACAGTCACGCCTCAGTAAAGTAGTGGTGACTTTACTATAATATTAAGCTTCGATGGAGTTTTGAAAGTAGCACAAAAACGAATGTTTCACCACATTATATCATTTTCTCAAAATCGCGCTTGTTATTCGACACTTTATGAATAAAATACCACTATTTTTATGCATAAATACTCGACAAACACTAGTTTTGGAAAAAAATACAACAGGGCGACACGACTCGATCTCGACTCGGTCGGTATTTAGTTGCACAATATAAAAAACAAAATACAAAACGGGCGGGAAGCATGCGGCTCAGAGCGCGCGGTGCTCGGTACCGCCGCGCCGCGCGCCCTCCTCTTGCGGCCTCTCGTGACGTGCTATACACGACCACGTGACTCGTGTCGTCAGATCGTCAGAGATTCTCGATGGTTTGTAGTGCCTCCCAAATTAAAGTAGCAACAGACGTAACGCAGAAAAGAAGTTTTCAGCAGGCACGATCAGAAATTTTCATCAAACTATCCGTACTTATCTGCTAATAGAATAAACAAAACATCCAATAAAAGGTCTAAGCCTTAAATGTATCTGCATCAAAGTTAGCGTCTATAAAATTACGCCTTTCCTATAATTATTTTGATGTCAAGATTACGGGTTAAAAATAATTTGGCCATATTCTATTTCATAATTTCAAGAAACGAAAAGCGTTTGAAACTATTTTTTCTTAAAGCATAATAATTCAGGATATGTATTATAGTATTCATTAATTTCAAACTTCCACATGATGTATAACGTCACAAAAAGATATGACAAAAACACATCGATTGCCTTATTTCACAAGAATAGTTGTAGGCGAACAATAATATATTTAAAATTTATTATACTTAGTCTGGCCATAAATACTGTTAAAACTAAAAATAAACAAAATATTACATTTGAATTTGGAATCTGTAATTTTTATATGATTGTTCATTGTGTTTTTTCATTTTGGCGCCAATAAATTGTACAATATTTTGCGATATTAAAATGGAGTGGGGTGACAAAGAGAACCGAATCGCTGTGATTGCACTACGCAAAGTAGGTATGGAGCCAAATGCAATTTTTAAAACTCTCCATACGCTTGGTATTAGTCAAATGTTTGTGTACCGGGCTATTAATAGGTACAATGAGACCTCCTCTGTTTGTAACAGAAAAAGATCTAGCCGTCCACGTAGTGTTCGTACGAAAAAGGTGGTCAAAGCAGTAAGGGGTAGAATTCGAAGAAATCCTGTCCGAAAGCAAAAGATTTTATTTTGGAAGAAGAAGATGGCACCTAGAACCATGTCGCGTATTTTAAAAGATGACTTAGGACTTGCAGCCTATAAGAGACGCACTGGTCACTTCTTAACTGATAATTTAAAAAAGAATAGGGTGGTAAAATCGAAACAACTACTGAAGCGGTACGCAAAAGGAGGTCACAGAAAATTTTTGTTTACGGCAGAGAAATTTTTTACAATTGAGCAACATTTTAACAAACAAAATGACCGTATTTATGCTCAAAGCTCTAAGGAAGCTTCCCAATTAGTCGACAGAGTGCAACGTGGGCATTATCCGACTTCAGTGATGGTTTGGTGGGGTGTTGGCTATGAAGGAGTGACTGAGCCATATTTTTGTGAAAAAGGTCTCAAAAGGTATCAAAACATCGGCACAAGTGTATCAAGATACCATTCTTGAGAAGGTAGTTAAGTAGTTAACAACACCATGTTCAATAACCAAGTATGGTTTTTCCAGCAAGACTCGGCGCCGGTCATAATGCTCGGTCCACGCAGTCTTGTTTGGAAGCGAACGTTTCGGACTTCATCAGAGCTAAAGACTGGCCGTCGTCTAGTCCCGATCTTAATCCGCTGGATTATGATTTATGGTCAGTTTTAGAGAGTACGGCTTGCTCTAAACGCCATGATAATTTGGAGTCCCTAAAACAATCCATACGATTGGCAGTGAAGAATTTGCCCATAGAAAGAGTGCGTACTTCTATTGATAACTGGCTTCAACGTTTAAAGGACTGTATTGTAGCCAATGGAGACCACTTCGAATAAGCTTTTTATATCTTAAATTGTTTTATATTTATGTATTAAACTAACACACTGTAAAAGTAATAAATGTTATTTGCAAAAGAAAAAAATAAATTTTCTTTGTTACAATATTTATGGCAAGACTAGGTATTTTGGAGTATGGTAAGTACCTACTTATGTAAATAGTGCAAACGAGTATAGTTCGCATCTTTTTTTTTTTATTTACTAAATATTATTAAAATAGTTATTTTACAATATAACACACAAAAGGCAAACGTTGTTTCAGTACGCAAGGTTATTTTTGTTGTGATTTTGTATCAATATTCGCATAAAGTTTCAAAAACAACGTACTTTTCAATACCGAAATACAATACTTACAATATTTTTATAACATCAAAGAGTCATATCTCGATATCAAAAATATCAATTAAATGTCAATAAAATGAAATGTCCACATTATAATATTATGTCAGAAAATAAAATCAAACATTGTTAGATTTGCACATAGCGTCATCAATCTAAATAATTTCAATAAAAACTTTGGCATTTAAAATGAGCGAATAACGTGCAAGGACGCGGGATATTATTATGTGACTATTTCACTAGATCACGCTAGCAAAATAGTGGGATGCAAAGAGAAAAAATCGATAGGCTTATACATTGTTATACGCTTGAGGGGTCGTAAACAGAAAAGGGTCCATGTGCTCAGGGGCGGACTAGGAGTTTGTGGGGTTAATGCTACTTAGGGGCCTGCCTAAATAATAAATCTACCAATTGCTATTTTATCAAAAACCTGTTTTCGATAATGTGTATTAAATACACGGTTTAGGAAAGAAAGAGTTTATTTATTTAGTATGTTTAAGACACACGAACAGCAACTAAGAGATATTATCGCAAAATATATCAACAGGTTATTTGTAGTTACATTTGATACATTAATTATAAAACATTTTTTATTTTTGCGCCGCAAATTCCTCTATTTGCTCATCACATTGTGAGTTTTTTGTTAAATTACAATTTACGGAAAGTACTGGTAAATGTTTTAGTTTATAGTTTGACATTGTTGTCCTATATTTGTTTTTTTCTATATAGGACATCTTGGAGGAGCGCCCCGCGTAGTGGCAACGTTAAAGCATTTTATGATACATAATTATTATTATGATAAATTATTATGATAAATCAGGGAAAACATCAAAAAGTTTCTTTTCACTAATTAGCATAAAAATGTCACTGCATTTCATTTTCAATGGGGGCTGGCAGCGCTGGGCTGCAGCCCAACAATCACTTAGATCCGCCCCTGAATGTGCTTACCGTTACGAACAACTCTAAACTGAGATATCAGCTGCTCCATTCATTTACACAAAGGTCAACGAACTTTTACGGTGAACGAACGAACAGCTGTTATGTTTTTGTCATTTCCGAGTTGTACTTGTAGTAAATGTTCTAACGATTAGTGCAATGACCTCTTATCGGTTTAGTACAAGTTTATAAGCTTTATATTTTCATACATTTAGAACACTTACCTACTTACTTAACACTATAACAAAACGCAACAAAAATATAATAAATGGTTGAGTGAGCGAGCAATTTTTGCGGCTAAGAATAAATATGTAGATGACTTAAACTTCATAATTCAGAATGAAATCATCGGTACACTACAAGTTTACGTTGAATTACGGAGTATAGAGTTAAGAGTTTAAATAGTTCCCTAAAACTAAGGAGACTGGTCACTCTTATCTGGCACACTCCACGCCCTCCCGCCAATGTCATCCAAATGCCAAATAATACTTGTAACAGTATCAGGGTTGGATTCGGGTATGTACGTTGAAAAATATAGTACAAGACTATCAAAATAGTAGTACGCCGATAGTACACTTTTTTTTTAAATCTTACATTGTTTAAAAATAAGCTATTAATCAATAAATAGATAGAACCAACATGTTTATGCAAAATTTACTCTTCTAAATTATGCAAGTTCTTGACTATAATTTTCTTCAGCCATAGCATGTAATCATAAAAACATCTCATTTATACTGCGAGTATACAAAAGAATAAAATCGGTACAGTTGCCACTTTTGCTGCATATTTTTTTTCTTAGATTTTGGCGTCGCAGCCCAATCATTTGCCAGTCAAGTTACACTTTCAAGTTTCATAATTTAAATACATAAAATGCGAAGCCAAAATCAAAAAAGATGAAGAAGAAGTATTTTTACACAACTCAATGGTTTGGCTTTAAACGGGTGTCATATTTACCTATTTTGGTCTTTTATAAGCGAAGTAACGAAATAGTAGTATTTTTCCGTACTATCCTTAGATATGGATACTATCTAGTACGGAGCATGAAATAGTAGTACAAATACTATAATTATAGTACGAAATCCAACGCTGAACACTATAGAACTTTTACGATTGCATTTAGTTCCTACCCGGTTTCATAGATGGCGTGCGGGTGAGCTCCTTAAAACGTGGTGACGTTTTGTTTTGCTAATGATGAGCGCGAGTTGTCGAGCGAGACTACGAGCGAGTTACTAGGAAGGAAAACTGTTTAGCTTTTCTAGGAAGGAAGACTGAGAACTGCAGTCTCTTTTCTAGGAAGGAAAACTGAAACCCCAGTTGTTAAAATATTTTTTGCATTGTCACTGCATGTATACGCATGTCAGGGCATCATTAAATCTGTTGATCAATTGAACCAAATTAGTTCAATTGAACCTCTCGCACTGAGACTAACAGTTTAGTTATAGGTACTTCCCCGATTCTGTTTTCTGACGAAGTGACTGTAAAACTATTCGACTATAATTAAAGGATTGTAAGTCTAAAGGGTTGTATTCTAAACTAATTTAAACAATTTATTATGTATTTTTAGAACAAAAAAAAAATTATAATGAAATAAACAAATCACTGAAATAATTATTTATTTAAATCAATTGTACACATGTCTAGTACGAAAACGTAAAAAATAAAAAGAACAGGAATCGTGTTTAATATTGTATTCAACAGTTTAGAATGTCTTAAGTGCCTTGTGAAGTAATAATGAAAATGGGCTAAGTGCCTTTATGAAATATAATTAAAAATGTTCTCAGGCTTCGGTTTGATTAAACAAATGTTCGTAGAATGTTTTATTTTCGATAGAATGCCCTACTAATCTTCTTTTTGAGATATTGTTTCGATTATAATTATTTTTATTTTATTTTATTATTTCTATTCGGCACTTGGATCCTTTTTGATATTATTAGGTTTGACACTTAGATCGTATTTTCGTAAAAATATTATCTTTTGGTTTTTTGACACTTAGACACTTTAGATTTACAATCTCTCAATTTATTTCCTGACAGTTAATTATTTTCCCAGCTGACCAATAATCCATAAACCATCCTTAACACATAATGAGGGCTAGCATATTTATATTTATTCATTTTATGAAGACCGGCATTGTGCATTCATTGCATTGCATTGAAGAGATCGCTCTTAGCGATAAGGCCGCCACTTGTGGCACAAGCTCATAAGATTATTTTATTCGCTGTACTTATTTTCTGTTTTTTGGTGTGGACAATTCCTATCTATTGTGTACATTATCGCATCACTCAAAATTAAGAAGGAAGAAAAGTTAACAGATAAATGTCGCAACAGTTACAAATGAAGACAGCATGCAATATTAACAATAATTATTCAATTCATAATCAATATAAAATTAAATGTCAAAGAAACAATAAACATTATACATATAAATAGATAGTAAAATGTTTATGGTATTCACTATGCCAATGTAAAATTAAAAAAAAAACACACGACCGCGAACGTTATGTATACACTTGTTTTAAACTTTAAAAATAAAATATTTAACTGCCAACAATTTTTTTTAGGTGAATATACTGAAGACGAGTTTAATGAGGCGCAAGCGGTGTCGGAGCGCGTAAAGGCGAGCGCAGACGAGGCGTCACGCTGGTTGCGTTTGTCTCACGCGGCGTTGCGACTTCGCTGGGAATCCCCGGCTTGTGCGTGGGAACACGTCAACTTGCAAACCAGGCGGGATACTTGCTTTACACAAGCTGTAAGTATTTATATCTATCTGTTATTGTGCTTCCTGACTACAAAAAAAAAGAGGGTTATGATTTTAACAGCCGTCAGTCGTTCCCTCGTATGCTATAAATGGCAGTAAACTTTGTAGCGATGATAGCTCAGTGGTTAGCGCGGTAGGTTCGCATGCCGAAGGGCGTGGGTTCAAACCCCAACAATGAGCTTGAGCTGCCGGTGAAGGAAAACATCGTGTGGAAACCATAGCATGGTGGTAGGGTACTTTCTAGTACTCGGCTGGCTAGCTACCACCCTCAAGTTGAAAAATCTAACCAAGCATCTAACGGCGTGTTCCGGCAGCCTCACTTGAGAGCCAGTTGCATTCCAGGCTAGGTGTGCTTTACCTTCTTTGACCACACCTTCACTTGACATCAGGTGAGCTGTGGTCAAACAGCTAGCCTGTCAACCATTAAAAAAAAAAAAAACTAATAAGGTGATTTTTATAACCTTTATAATCGCACTTACTATTGGTTTGTTTGAGATTATCCGTTTTTAGTATCAAATGAAAGGGCTTAATGGCGCAAGTTAAAAGCGAAAATGTGTCGTGATATGAATTAAAATTAAAAATGTAGAGTGGTGCGAGTTGAAAATGGAAATGATTTATTTCGGTTACCAGTTTTTCTTAAAAAATAGTAGGTTGGGTCCTTCTGGTAAGTATAAAGAATATCTGTGCCAGAAGATCCCGCTCTTCTACATCTATGTATATCAATAAATTAAATAAGCATGTAGGGTGTGTGTGTGTGTGTTTGTGATTGTATGTATGCGACAGAGACAGAGTGTATTTGGAGGTGTATTGGTGTTTACTTAAACATTTGTTAAGGTGGTTCGATTTCCATACAAATATTTTTTTTCCATTTATGGACAAATATAGCATAATTTTATAGTGAAATGTTTTACATTGTAATTTTACATCTACTAGCATTTGGTTTATTTTGGTCTTTATTTCCAGTAAATCACAATTGCTTGACTAAAACAGTAGATTATTAGCATAAAAGCAAATTTATCAATGATTTATGAATTTATGACTTTTTAATAAAACAGTAGATTGTGCAAATAATCTACAGTTTTATTCAAGCAATTGTGATTTACCACGAATGAAGACCAAAATAAATGCCAGTAGCTGTGATTTCACTGTAAAATTATGCTCCATTTGTCTATAAACGGCAAAAATTTCTTTCTATGGAAATCGAACCACCTTAAGTGACTCAAAACAAAAAAATGTTTCATGGCGAGAGTTACAATCAAAAGTGTCGTTGGGATGAGTTGAAATAAAAAATGTGTTTTGGCGTAAATAAAAAAAAAAAAGTTGTTTTAGTCAACCCTTACATTACATGTTATCTTACTGTTTAAAATAAATTAAATAAAAAATTACACGGTAGAAATGATGCTCATAGTAATTCAAGACTAACTGTTCGTTGCAATGCAACGAAACAAACGAGACGCTCCCTTGATGGTATAAGATAGCGCCTACCCATTTTTTCTGATGCGTTATTCTAGTGTGATGTAACCCACGTTTCAGCTGACATCAGTGACGAGTGGCCTGGTTTGTTGGCTGTGCTCGGTGCCGAGCGAGGTGGTGACGAAACTGCTGACACTAGGGCTGGGTCCGCTGTGCGGGTTCGAAGGTCTCCTCAGTCTTTACTCCACAGAAAAAGCCATGTGGGGAGACATGGTCGTCGCCGTTGAAGACCTGCATACGGTCGTGTTCACGCTCACTAAAATTGGACACAGGTAACACTTTAACTTTTGACTTCTATCGCGCACAAAAAAAAAACTATTCTTAAGTTTTTTTTTTGGAAAGTGTAACTTTTTTTATACATTGCTGCATGACACTGACTCATTAACTTTCGTATGGTTTCTATGTCACATAATAAAAATAAATAAATAAATAAATATCGTAGCACTATACATAAAGCGCCATCTGGCCCCAAACTAAGCAGAGCTTGTGTGACGGAAGTCAGATAACTGATAGAATACATAAATACCTACTTTTTTTTGTAAATACACACTTATAATAAATACAGAACACCCAGACACAGAACAAACATTTCTTTATTCACAAAATGTTTGCCCTGAGTGGGAATCGAACCCACGCTCTACAGCTCTCAAGGCAGATACACTACTAATGAGCCAACGGGGCTGTCTATATAATATGCTACACTCCTATTTTTTTCCTGTTTTGTAGCGTCAATAATTATAGTATTATACTAGCTGCGCCCCGCGGTGTTGCCCGCTACATGTTTTCGGGATAAAAAGTAGCCTATGTGATAATCCAGGGTCTCGGCTACCTCCTTACCAAACCGTTAAGTAGTTTTTGAGTGAAAGGGTAACAAACATAAATCCACACTCACAAATTTTCTCATTTATCAAATTAGTAGGACAGCTACCAACAAGGGTCGCACACACTATACATATACACCACTATTTTTTAATTACTAGAATAAAAAAAAGCGTTATCTACTGCTATAACTGAACCCATCTATGAAAAAAATTATCCACAAAAAAGGTGATTTCTGGTTAATATTTTAGCCGTCGGAATTACATTCATAAATCACGCGGCAATGACTGAATCGGGAGTGCTCGGTCGCGAGTGCGATAGAGAAAGAAAATGTTTTTGCAATTAATGTGTATTATAATTAAAACAACACAGCGAAATGCTTTTTTTTTCTTTGGTTTTGGCGTCGCGTTTTAGCATTTGCCAGTGTCAAGTATTTATATATTTTCAAGTTTCAAAAGTTAAATAAGTGTCCTCGTAGCTAAAGTTATAGTCAAAGTCCAGTCTAGGTCAAGTCCAGTCATGCTTTAGTAAAGTAATGGTGGCATTACTATAAAGCTTCGACGGAGTTTTGGAAGCAACACGAAAAGTCATGTTTCACCACATTATATCATTTCCCCACACTCGCGCTTGTAATTCGGCACTTTATGAGTAAAACACCACCATTTTTATGCATAAACACTCGACAAAAAACTATTTTTGGAAAAAAATACAACGGAGCGACACGACTTTTCCCGCGTTCCCGCCAAAACTCGAGCGAAATGCTTTTCTAATCAAACCATTTATTTGACAAAACCACGCTGCCGAAACAAAAGACTATCGACCAAGCGCACGACACAAAAGTAACGGGCCACTTATAAAAAGTATAAAAACTCCTTGGTACATTCACCACAGCAATATTTCCATGAAAGCCGCCATTGGTTACCGCCAGCTGGTCTGGCGATAGTGTTATTTTGTAGTAAATGAGTGTTATGCCCATAATTTTAGGCAGGATTTCCTAAATTTAGACTAGTAATAACTTTGGCATTATGAAATTACCAAAAATTCTGTTATGATTAATCTCGGTCTGTATTACCCATTAGAATTATTCTAGTAATTAAAAACTAGTGGTGGACATAGATATATACCTGCTTTTGCATTCACAAAATGAGTATGATAATGTGTTCCAGTAACTCCACGACGCCTCAAGTGACTGGGACCAGAGGGGCGTTGACGGTACAGCTGCCCGTTTCCGATTCTCTCTACGCGAGGTTTACTTCCAAAGAAGTAAGTTAAAAAAAAACTTCGATTATACTTTCCCTTTCTATAAAATTGTACTTTCGGTCAACGATTTGTTGTTGTTGTTTGCGTTTCGGTGAACGTAGATTAGGAAACGTTTGACGTATTAAACGTCATCCGTTTTCGGCAACGTAATTGTAGTACCCCTGGTATTGCAGATCTCTATAGGCGACGGTGATTGCTTAACATCAGGCAACCCGTCAGCTTGATTGCAACCTGTGGCATAAAAAAAAAAACCGTACATGGTGGATGTTCCCCATGTACGCACAAAGCGTTTTGATTCCACATTATTCATTCGCAGCGAGGTTGTGGAACTGTGCCGGAGTCTGTGTTCCCTGTTAGCTACAATATGGGTGTTATCAAATCTAGAGAAATATTTTTTTGAATCAAAAGATCCCTGAGGGTCGGTGGAGTGACTATATACGTAAGGCTGTAAGTAGTGACTGAACACAAACAAGACGATACAATAAAAAAGTGTAGTAAACAAAATATTTTTTGTACATTCGACAGTTTTCTTTACTGTTTTTTTAAATGTTTCTTAGAAAGAGAGCCCACGACACATGTCGCCCTAGTGTGGGATTCACCGATATAACATTACATAGTATTCATTATTTTTCATTACTCATACTCGGAAAGTGGGTCTAAAGTTGCCTGAGGAGCGGGTTTAAAGTAATACTTTTCAGCCCTAGGGAGAATCGTTTTCAACTGGCAGCTGTCAAATTATTGTAAATAAAACTAATTCTATTTTCACATTTATTTTGAACCATGTTCGAACTTGCTATACATCCACTCAATTACTGCGCGAAGTAAAATAACATTAAGTTAAGTATTAATTGAAGAATATATTTTTAAATTACTTTATTAGGTATAATTTAGGCTGTTCGCCTCAAGGATGGATCTGGAGTGCCCAATAATGCAACACTGGAACAGGCTGCATATTGATCACTCTGGATTCAAACCAAAATATAGACTGCGTTAAAATGTTTGTTTTGTCTGTTCTTATTATTTTAATTTTTATTGTATTTGACATTGAATTACTATTATTATAATTTTTTTTCTCACTGACAAGCTTTTATATTTACATCTTTAATTTAATTTAATTTTTTATTGATTGATTGTAAATAATTATGGACCGAAATCCGAAATAAATGATTTTATTTTATTAATATTATTTATAATTTACTTTCAACTATGGCAGGCCGGCCACGGTAAAAATAGGCGGGAAATTGGGCAATCATAATTTGTTTTGTTGATTTATGTAAAATACAATTCACTAATTTTTTCTTTAGCTAATTCTGTTTTTATTTTTACTTTCCTTGTATTCGTAATGAATAGCAGAGTGTTTTCCTCGGGTTAAAGACTTATTTAGTCCCTAGAACTATTTATTTATAACCTGTCTCGGGACTAAATAAGTTACTTTCACCCCTAGTGTAACAATGTACTATTGTTTTATCGTGTTTTTAGTTTTCCGTTCTTCAATTATATGTTAGTGTAATGTTTTCTGAATAAAAAAAATTGTTAAAAAAATAAAGATGTTCGAGCCTAATTTTTTTGAAGTCGTTTGAAAGACATCGGTTTGACGTTTGTTTCCAGCACATGTCGTTCACAGTAACAGCGGTGTTCTTCAATATCGGCGTGAACGAGAAGGCGACACTGGCGGAGGCGCTCGGCGAGACCGCTCCTCAGCAGCATTCCAACGGCGACAGCCTCGACCGACTCTACAAGTACTACCACAAGTACAGCAAGGCCTTCCCCGCTGACCCTATGGAGCCGGGGCGAGGTACAATACGTACCACTATCACTAATAAATAATGTTTTCATCCCCCCATCTCGGAAAGAGTATTTAGGCTCTTCGATATCTGAGTGCAAAAGTCGTTTTTATCTGCTAAAGGATAAAGTAAATTTGAATTTAGAACATCGTGTGCACTAAGTTTGTAAATTCATAACTTCTTTAAACCTATTACCCATCCCACTAATATTATAAATGTGAAAGTTTGGATGGATGGATGTTTGTTACTCTTTTACGCAAAAACTACTCAACGGATTTGGATAAGATTTGGTATGGAGGTAGCTGATACCCTGGATTAACACATAGGCTTATTATCCCGAAAACATGTAGCGGGTAACCCCGCGGGGTGCATCTAGTATTTAAATAAATTTTTTAACAATTAATCGTAGATGAATCTATGACATTTTGAATTTTATATTTTCAGCTTCGTCAAGAACTAAGCCGTTAGAAGAAGTAATGGAAAATCTGAGAATAGCGGTACACAAAAAAGTACCAAAGAATACAGAAGTATTACATTTGGCTGCGTTAGCGACTCGCCTTATGCACGGTAACTATGCACCCCAGAAATCTATTAACACCCACACCCACACACACACACCCACACACACACACACCCACACACACACACCCACACACACCCACACCCACACACACACACACACACACAAACACACACCTACCCACACACACACACACACACACACACACACACACACACGTAACAATAATAGGTTCAACTAACAAGCCCAGGAATGAACCACTGTGAGCTCAGAACACAGGTACTCCTAGAAACACAGCTTCCACCCAGGTACACAATACTAGGTATTGAGTTGGTAATGTACCTAATACTCTGTTGTTGAAGAAATAAAAAGTATATTATTATTATTATATATTATTAAGTAATTATGATTTTTTTGTCATGACATTTTATTATATTGACATGTTTGTATTTATATATAACTATGTTTGTACGGATTTCCGAAACACAAGCTACTCTTAGCTTAGTTCGTAAATCCGAAGCTCAATTGAATATATTTTATGCATACATGTATTATGTAAACACTGTCTTTGGCAAAAATTGTGGAACTAGTTTAATTAGAATACGAGTATATTTAACGAAAAATAAATGATTTGATTTGTATATTGACATACCTTATTTTGACATGTAGTCAGTGTTTTAAAACTCATTTAATGACATATTTAAAATTTTGAAATGACTTGTAAGATTGATGTTATGAATAAAATATTTGGTGGTATAGTGCGATAAAGAAAGAATGTTTTTGCAATATTTCCATGAAAGCCGCCATTGGTTACCGCCAGCTGGTAGGTTAGGTTAGGTTAGTATTCTTTTAGTAGTAAATGAGTGCTATGCCCATAATTTTAGGCAGGATATTCGAAAATTATGACTTGTTATAACTTTGGCATTATGAAGTTAACAAAAATTCTAATTGCATATTTACGATGTCTTACTTGGTCTGTATTACCCATTAGAATTTTTCTAGTAATTAAAAAGTTGTGGTGTATAAGTTTTTTTTAATGTAGGTGTGTGACCACAGTTCACCTGATGTTATGTGACGGTGTGGTCGAAGATGGTAAAGGACACCAAGCCTGGAATGGAACGTACAATAATATGGACAATACAATCTAAAATTAGAACATACATGTCACTTTGTTGGTTTTAGTATTGCCATGGAAAGGATAATAAAGTACCATGACAACCCTGTTGGCTCGTTGGTAGTATATCTGCCTTAAGAGCTGAAAGGCGTGGGTTTGATTCCCACTCAGGGCAAACATTTTATGTATCTACAAATGTTTGTTCTATGTCTGGGTGTTCTGTATGTATTATAAGTATGCGTTTACAAAAAAAAAATAGCATTTATATATTCTATCAGTTATCTGACTTCCATCGCACAAGCTCTGCTTAGTTTGGGCTCAGATGGCGCTGTGTGTATGGTCCTAAGATATTTATTTATTTATTTGCATGTGGTTCCAGGTATACGGTTTACATCGTGCAAAAGTGCCAAAGACAGGACGGGAATGGCGGTTACCCTGGAACAGTGCGCCATACTGACCGCCGAGTACCACTTGGCCGAACATGAGCAGAAGAAAGCCTTGAACATCATGAGAAGGTTTGTTTATTTCATGCTAGCAGAGGGCCGTACATTTGACCTAGTTTTTTTATGTTTGACAGGCTAGGTGTTTGACCACCGCTCACGTAATGTTAAGTGACGTAACTTGGTGGTAGATTTTCTTAGCAGGAAGTCGTCTAGGTAGGTACCACCGCAGTACCAGATATTCTGCCGCCAAGCAGTAGTGTGTGTGTGTGTGTGAGTGTGTATATGTGTATTACTGTGTTCCCGTTTGAAGGGTACTGTAGCTAGCGAAAATTAATGATGAGCAAATTAATGAGCGCCAAAGTAGCGATGCCCCGGATTTTGTATTACTACTCAAATTTCTGTGTATTGCTGCAATGGTCATGGGCGTGCGTTATCTCTTACCATCAGGAGCGCGTATTGTTCGTCTCATTACTTTTACATAAAAAAGTGTTGTTTCTTACTTTTTTACCGACTCCAAAAAAAGAAGGAGGTTCTTAATTCGACTGTTTTTTTGTATGTATGTAAAAAAATTTTTGTTCTTTGTCTGTATTTATTATAAGTATGTATAAAAGTATTTGTATAATCTATCAGTTATCTGACTTCCATAGTACAACCTTTACTCAGTTTGGGGTCAGATGACGCTGTGTGTAATGTCCTATGATACTTATTTATTTATTTATAATAATAATAAGGCCTTTGTTTATTCCTTAGTAAAATTTAAAATTTTACATAAAAAATATAAGTACCTACTATGAAAGTTAGTTAGCTGATTGAACACTTAAATACTTTTATTTTGTAAATACATACAAGACACCCGGACACAAAAAAACGTTTGTTTATACCACAAACTGTTTGTCCTGTGTGGGAATCGAACCCACGCCCTTCAGCTCTATTATTATTTATATATATATTTAGCTTATTATATTGAATTGTAATTGTTTTTTTTGTTTTATGTTAATTTGACTGATTTTAATGCAATAATTAAAATAATTTATTGTTTTGACATTTTTATATGATAAATTTGACATACTAATATTTCTGTATAAATGCATTTAAAATGAAATCATTAAACAATTTTTTTGTTTTGTAAAATCATTATTTATTAGAATAATATTACATGTAAATTCTTTCTTATTATATTTATCTAATTCTATTAGTATTATAACTAATGATCTTATTATTTAATTTCAGTGAAGGTTGTCGTCGACACAACACCCAAAAAAATATAGGCATAAAAAAGTATGCGTTTACAAAAAAACAAATACTAGCGCTACCTGAGGACTACCGACCGCCGCCGGGCACGTACGGCACGTCGCAAACTTAAACCGTACTCGAATCAGTTAGCGGTGAAAATAGTCAAAAAAGAAAAAAAATAGTGTTGAAATGTTGAACAGTGTATAGTCAGAGTTTCCGATAAAATTAATGAGTTATCCCACAAAAGTAAAACGAAAGTATTCAGTAGAGTTAAGATCAAAGGTCTCTATTTATTACAATGACTTTCTACCCTGATTGAATTGAATACATTTGCAGTGGACATTATTGAGTTAAGGTGGTTCTATTTCCATACAAATAATTTTTTGCCATTTATGGACAAATGGAGCATAATTTTACAGTGAAATCACAGCTACTGGCATTTATTTGCGGTAAATCACAATTGCTTGAATAAAACAGTAGATTATTTATTAGTAAACAATCAAATTTATTAATAATTTATGAATTTAATTACTAATAAATTATGAATTATGATTTTTGTGATTTACCGCAAATAAAGACCAAAGTAAATGCCAGTAGCTGTGATTTCACTGTAAAATTATGCTCCATTTGTCCATAAATTGCAAAAAAATATTTGTATGGAAATCGAACCACCTTAAGTAACTAAAGTCAGCATAGTATAGACATCCAAGGCTGGTAAAAATAATTATGTAGATAACTAATCAACAAAAAAAAGAACAAAAATTTTTTTCTTTGGTTTTGGCGTCGCGTTTTGTTCATTTGCCAGTGTCAAGTGTTTTATACATATTATTTCGAAAGTTAAATAAGTTATAGTGGTTATAGTTATAGTCAAAGTCCAGTCTTGGTCAAGTACAGTCCGTGTTAGTCAAGTCCAGCCATTTTAGTAAAGTAGTGGCGACTTTACTATAAAGCTTCGATGGAGTTTTAGAAGCAACACGAAAAGTTTCACGCCATTATATCACTTTCCTACACTCGCGCTTATGATCCGACGCTTTATGAATAAAACACCACCATTTTTATGCATAAACATTCGACAAAACACTAATTTTGCGACATGACTCTTTCTGCGTTCCCGCTAAAACTCATTTTGTTTTCTTTATTGGCTTTATTTATCTGTATTCTTATAATTATCCTCTTTTCACTTTTTAAAATAAACACTGAACTTTTTTTTATTTCATCGAAAATAAAATTAAACAGAAATACGACGCCACGGCCGCCGCGTCACTAGCTTTGAGGGGGGGGGGGGGGATCGGAACGTACTGTACTGTAACATATTGTGTTGTTTGAATAGTTCCATACTTAACAGTTATATCAGGGTATGAAGTCGTTAAATGTACTTAATGGTCTCTCAGACTAAAACTATATTTTAAATAAAGTACTTAGGACAAGTAGTGTTTGCTAGTACGCAATTAAATATCTGGTGAAAGTGGCTTTCTGCGTATTTAATTGTCTCAGTTAAACAAAGCTGGTCATTTTCGAAACGTATAAGGCCAATCAATAAATTACGTCACACGTTAAGGGGGAGGGATGGGATGGACGAAGTGTGACATTGTGTGACAAGGGGCGGGGAGTGGTCCCAAATTTTGTAACATCATATTTTTTCAAAATACATAATTATATCACAAATACAAATACAAATATTTTATTGATAACACTAATGTTACAAATCACTTCCAAATATTAAATATGCCATTAATTGAATTTTAAAACACTGATTATATGTCAAAATAAGGTACGTAAATATACAAACATGTCAATATAAAAAAATTGTCAATACCAAAAAAAATATTGTCAATATTCGTATATAAAATTACATGTCAAAAAATCATAATAACTGACTAGTAATTCAATAATCTTTAACGGGCAAGTCTTCGACCGTGGGAACTTCTGCTTGAACACATACATTGATATTTTCCAATCACACAGACGTACATACGTCTGACGCTCAGTATTGGTATACGCTGAGGCGTAAACACCACTAGATTTGAATACATTGACGTCACGCTAAAATAGATAAGGGGAGTTAAATTACTATAGCCACGAGCAAGAAAGAGACAGATTCCTATTGCCGAAAGCGGATTTTACATTGATTTTATCTGTTACATTATGACATTATGAAGTTTTTTTTGTTTTGGCATCTCGTTTTGAACATTTGCCAGTGTCAAGTGTTTTATATTTTCAAGTTTCATAAGTTAATTAAGTTGCCTCGTAGCTATAGTTGTAGTCAAACTCCAGTCTTGGTCAAGTACAGTCCGTGTCAGTTAAGTCCAGTCACGCCTTAGTAAAGTAGTGGTGACTTTACTATAATATTAAGCTTCGATGGAGTTTTGAAAGCAGCACAAAAACGAATGTTTCACCACATTATATCATTTTCTCAAAATCGCGCTTGTTATTCGACACTTTATGAATAAAATACCATTATTTTTATGCATAAATACTCGACAAACACTAGTTTTGGAAAAAAATACAACAGGGCGACACGACTCGATCTCGACTCGGTCGGTATTTAGTTGCACAATATAAAAAACAAAATACAAAACGGGCGGGAAGCATGCGGCTCAGAGCGCGCGGTGCTCGGTACCGCCGCGCCGCGCGCCCTCCTCTTGCGGCCTCTCGTGACGTGCTATACACGACCACGTGACTCGTGACGTCAGATTGTCAGAGATTCTCGATGGTTTGTACAGGTAGTGCCTACCAAATTAAAGTAGCAACAGACGTAACGCAGAAAAGAGGTTTTCAGCAGGCACGATGAGAAATTTTCATCAAACTATCCGTACTTATCTGCTAATAGAATAAACAAAACGTACAATAAAAGGTCTAAGCCTTAAATGTATCTGCATCAAAGTTAGCATCTATAAAATTGCGCCTTTCCTATAATTATTTTGATGTCAAGATTGCGGGTTAAAAATAATTTGGCCATATACTATTTCATAATTTCAAGAAACGAAAAGCGTTTAAAACTATTTTTTCTTAAAGCATAAATGCGATGCGATATTAGGAGTTTTTTGTTTAAATTTTTACACCTCGGGTTACATTATTAGATACCTAATTTAACTTGATTAACAATATAACCTATGTTACTCAATGGTAATGTAGCATTCTATTAGGGAAAGATCTTTAATTATTTAATTATAAATTACAAAAAAAAAAAGATTATTATCTCTTTATAATATTAGTATAGATATACATAGATAGTAGGTACCTATTTTTTTTAGATTGAATAGAAAAAAGATATGGAATGTCCGATTTGAATAATTCAAAAAGTAATTTACAGGTATTGAAACAAACAATAAAATATATTTATTTGGATAAGGATCAATACAAAGGTAATAGATAACATGGTCTTATTTTAGTCAGCATTTCTATCAACTTTTAAGATTTAAAAAAGTAGTTATAGTGACATAACTACAATAGTTGGACATAATGGCATCGCGGACTTTTTTGTAGATATTAGTTCTTTAACAATGTAGAACATTTTTTGTTCTATCATCAATAGTTTTCGCAGCGCATGCGGAGTAAGACATTTTATGGCAATTTTCTTAATCTCTATCTCAAAACACACACAATACACAAATAACAAAACGTAAAATTAATTAAATCAACTATAATTACACCGAACGCCAGTTTGTTTGACAAACTCTAACTTCTGTCACTGTGGTGCCGAGACGTGGACGCTCACACATGAGGCTGTGCACAAAATTAGAGTCGCACAGAGAGCCATGGAGAGGTCCATGCTCGGCATTAAACTCCAAGACCGAGTTCGTAATACCGATATCCGGCGACGAACGAAAGTTCGAGACGTCGGTATCGCAATTATGAACCTCAAGTGGAGCTGGGCAGGACACGTTGCTAGGCGAAGTGATGACAGGTGGAGTAAGGTTGCAACAGAGTAGTGGCCTAGGCAAGGGAAGCGGAGCGTCGGTCGTCCAGCCGCAAGATGGGTCGACGATATCGTCACCATCGCGGGTCGAACCTGGACCAGATTGGCACAGGACCGAGGCAGATGGCATGCAAAGAGAGAGGCCTATACCCAGCAGTGGGATAAAGAAGGCTGTGGATGATGATGAACTTCTGTCACGGGAGTTTTGGCGGGAAGCGGGAACGCGGAAAGAGTCGTGTCGCCCTGTTGTATTTTTTTCCAAAACTAGTGTTTGTCGAGTATTTATGCATAAAAATAGTGGTATTTTATTCATAAGTGTCGAATAACAAGCGCGATTTTGAGAAAATGATATAATGTGGTGAAACATTCGTTTTTGTGCTGCTTTCAAAACTGCATCGAAGCTTAATAGTAAAGTCACCACTACTTTACTGAGGCGTGACTGGACTTGACTGACACGGACTGTACTTGACCAAGACTGGAGTTTGACTACAACTATAGCTACGAGGCAACTTATTTAACTAATGAAACTTGAAAATATAAAACACTTGACACTGGCAAATATTCAAAACGCGATGCCAAAACAAAAAAAAACTTCTGTCATAATGTAACAGATAATCAATGTAAAATCCGGTTTCGGCAATAGGAATATACATTCTGTCTCCTTCTTGCTCGTGGCTATAGTAATTTAACTCTCCTTATCTATTTTAGCGTGACGTCAATGTATTCAAATCTAGTGGTGTTTACGCCTCAGCGTATACCAATACTGAGCGTCAGACGTATGTACGTCTGTGTGAGTGGAAAATATCAATGTAGGTGTTCAAGCAGAAGTTCCCACGGTCGAAGACTTGGCCGTTAAGTTTAAAATACTTGTCAATGCCATAACACAATAAAATATTTTATATCTAATTTCATAAGCATCTAAATGTAAAATTGCAAAATATGTGACGTCACCACTAGTGGTTTCTCACAAATGTGACCAGCTGTGACAAAGACCGGGGAGGGGTAAAGAAATCATGAAATTCGTGTGATGTAATTTATGGATCCCCTAAGCCACATCAGTTGTTTATTGCACTTTGTTCAACGTTCGTGAAAGTATTTAAATATGTACTTATCTATTTATAAATTATTTACATATAATTTACATAACTGTATTTAAATTTAAGTATACAGTATACATGTTATTCAAGATATACTTTCTACGAAATAATATGCTATTGCCCATCTTCTTTAAATCTCTTACACTTGATTAGTTCTAAATATATCGTTCCGATTGCTTCTATTGTAACATTGGTCAAAAGCTGAAATGTTATTACTTATATGTTTCAAGTTAAATTTTATATACTTCTAAAATGAAATAGAAGATAAAGTTCAAAGGTTAAAAAAAAAAATCATCTTTTTATGTCGTTCAACTCAGCTGTCAGCATGTTAGTATGTTTACCTTTCCTCGCTACGTGATTTTAACTAATGTATGAATATAAATCAATTTCTCCCATTGTAGATGCCAACTTCTTGTACTTACTTGCTTATATCGGGTTTTAATAAGATTTGTGAAACGTTTCCACTAATTTGCCATTACTTACATACTGTAAATATCATGTCACACGGGAAACTATAGTATACACCAAAACTACCGTAGTATTTGTTACAATAAAAATCCGCTCACAGAGCAACCAAGTTTCGTGAAAACGTTTAATTGGAGTGCAATTTAGATAAGTAAATAAACTAAGAATATTTTTACTTAAGGTTGTTTGGTTTCCATACAAATAGTTTTTTGCCATTTATCGACTAATGGAGCATAATTTTACAGTGAAATCACAGCTACTGGCATTTATTTTGGTCTTTATTTGCGGTAAATCACAATTGCTTGAATAAAACATTAGATTATTAGCATAAAATCAAATTTATGAATGATTTTTTTAATAAAACATTAGATTATGCTAATGATTTACTGTTTTATTCAAGCAATTGTGATTTACCGCAAATAAAGACCAAAATAAATGCCAGTAGCTGTGATTTCACTGTAAAATTATGCTCCATTTGTTCATAAATGGCAAAAATTTGTTTGTAATGCAATCGAACCACCTTAATTAATAAAAATACGCATTGTATTTACTGTTCGTAGTTCTCTACGCCAATGTGATAATTTAAGGAACACCATTAGTAAAATAGATTGCTTTTAAAAAATTCTGTGTCGGCTAAAATTTGTTGTGATTTCATTCGTTCTGTATAGTTGTATTGTACAGTTTACTGTTGTTTAATATTTTGGCATCGATCATGTCGCGTCGTGGACGGACTGCCTGTCGATGTTCGACATTTTTCGAACATAAGTTGCGAGTGAAAATTTATCGCAGATTTATTTATCTTTTGCCATTTCAAACTGACTGAATTCTCTATGTGCCATTTTGATCATATTTTTTTATTCTCAAAATATCCTATACAAACTATTCGAAACGAGTTTGTACATGCAATAGTTTATAAACTTGAAGGAAACCGAATGACAGTTCAAAAAATAATTGTGCATTGTCAAGAGTGCAAGTCCTTTGAAAATAGTGTTGCCAGATTTATTTTTGCGCTGTCGGGATTTTGGAACTTTTTGAAAATATGAAAAAAGCGGGATTCTTCCGTCGAAAGCTGGATATAGTAAAAAAACATACATAGGTATTGCGTGACGCAACCCTCTCCCGCGCTTCATCAGCACGCTGTACGCACGGTCGAGTTATCCCCGAAACATTTAATTTTGATTTAAAAATCGGGGCGTCTGGCAACGCTGTTTGAAACGTACATCCCCGGCCAAACCTTCGTTCGCTATCAGGTAAATACATTTCCAACAAAAAGAAAACATGTCGCTCGCATCTCAATTCTAGATGTTAATTAGGTATCACTAAGCAGATTATTACACCACATTTGCTAAATTTCATTTCCGAATGTAAAGTAGTATATTTGAAAAACCGAGAATACTTCATTACACAAGTAAATATATAGGTTGAAAACTTCTCGGAAATTTTTTCTATGATTGTGCCAAACGGAAAGTATTATGAAAATCAGGGATTTTTTCAATAACATACACATTTCATAATGGTAATGGATCATTTTTATACCATTCACAAATCTTAAATAAAGGTAGACGTTCACTAAACTGACGAATCGCTACATATTACTCTGTGTGTAAGCGGTGTTATTGTATATGTGTCATATGTGTAACATAGACGAGTGGACGTGTAGCTTTAGGCAAGGAAATCAGAATGAATGTGCTGTTTTTTTATGTAAGCCGAAACTCTGTTTTCGACTTTTAAGGTGGTTCGATTTCCATACAAATAAATTTTTACCATTTATGGATAAATGGTGCATAATTTTAGAGTGAAATCACAGCTACATACTGGCATTTATTTTGGTCTTTATTTGCGGTAAATTACAATTGCTTGAATATAACAGCCAAAACCAAAAACCAAAACAAATGTCAGTAGCTGTGATTTCACTCTAAAATTATGCTCCATTTGTCCATAAATGGCAAAAAATTATTTGTATGGAAATCGAACCACCTTAAATATATCTACTTATATCAGAGAAAAGTAAATTTCTAGAAGATGAAAGTAATCGTTCACAGTTTCCATCACATATGTTCGTATAATCGTAATTTATAAGTATAAAATATAGTAGCCGTAGCACAATTATTATAAAAATAATTATAGTACTTAAGTACTACCTATTTACCTAAAAGTATTTTTGTAGTTACCTATTAAACAACATATTGTAGATATTTTGTAGTAAAATCGATTATAACTTATACTACAGACATCCCATGGATATACAAATTACAATTAAAACCTTATTAAAACATTATTAATTATATTTAAAACCTTTTGTATAGTTTATATAAAAGTTGTTATACAGAAATTATTTATACGTTGGTTTTTTTGGTTAGTTTTATAGTAAGTTGAGTATGTTATAGACAAAATATTGATGCGAATTACGATAGGTTTTTGTCTATGATGTTTTTAGAAAAGGCCTCCTGTCATGTCATGATTTGTTTAATGTTATTACAAATTGATTAAGTTTATATTAATGTATTAATCGAAAAATGGGTCATTGTAATCATCGTTACGAACTTTTACTGTGGGCACCATTTTTGATAACACCAAAATTATATTGATTACATGTCAATATAAAAATATACATTTGGCCAAGAGTCAACGAACTTCTTTTATAATAATTATAACCTTAGGGTAGGTACTTGGCTCTGGTATCCATTATATGGGAGAAACAGAATGTCTTACATAAGTAATAGTAGTTTTTTTTCAAGTTTTTCACTTATATTAGAACAAAAAGAAAAACTGCCCAGTCAGATAATGATATGATCTTGCTTTAGATAAATTTTCCAGCAATTCATTTATAGTTGGTCTTGATAGCCTTTTCGTAGATCACAGAAATGTTTTGCTGGAACTCCTCCCGCTCGCACTTTATAAATCGATGAATCCATATGAAAACATTTGGAAAGTCATAATATTTATTTCGCTTTATCGTGTGTTCTATAGGGGAAAAATGCTAATGATGAGTAGAATGACCTTTAGGCTTAGTACACACTAAGCTCTATGTCGGTTTCTGGTTCCCATAGTACCTACAAGATTCGATTAGTTTTTGGCTAGATGATGCTGTGTGAAATGTTTTTAGTTATTTTTACACGAGTGCCCAAAAAGGGAGTGTATTATTTTCAGGGTTCATATACATTATTTAAATATTGAAAAGTAATAATTAATTGTTGGGCATTCGTGTTTTTTTAATGTTCTTAATAAAGTTTGTTTGTTAAATCTTATGTAGTATTGGCATTGGTACTTAAAATGTACGCCTTTTTAATTATTTTAAGTATCACGTTTACGTATTTTTGTTCCTGACTGTATAGTTGCGAGCTGTATCATATTATAGCGACACATCCAAGCCTGATCGGTAAGTCAGAATCATGGCGCGTGTGGTGCCCTTAGAGATGTACTTATGTAGGTAACATTAAATTTATAATAATTATGATCTTTGTGAAATAATCTCTTATAAACGTTTAACTCCTAGTATATTGTATATGTACGTGAAATGTTCCATTGTGCCTGGATAATAAGAGAGATATAAACAGTAAAAATATAAAAGTGCTCTTTTATGATTTGTATTTCGTTCGCGCCTTCTGCGACGGGCCGCCTTCTCACCGATGCGAGAGAAAGATTGTCAATATATCTCTCTCTTTTGCTCTGGCTGATATGTGGCTGTAGCGTTTTATTAGCGAGAATTACGTACAACGATAGTCAAATGTATGAAAAAAGCAGTTTCAGTTTATTTACGCCAGAGGTGCTGACCCACTTTCTATACGTTTTTCTATCGTCTGTGTAGTATGTAAATCTCGCAAATTGATATGATATTCGCCTTTTTCCTTGTGTAATTCTAATCGAGACTTCCTGTTTACCTGTTATATGCCAAATCACGAAGACTTGTGTCGCACAAAAAAAAAATCTATATTTGTTGTAACCTTCGTAAGTTAAGACTTTTTGCGCCTGGGGCGTTTTAACGATAGAATAGCTGTGGTAATACTTATAATTACCATAATGTGCGTAAATGTCATTATACCTTTACTAGTTTTTATTTAACTTTTGCCCTTTAATTTAAGGACAATTATCAATTTATTTATTTGACAGAACATAAGATTGTTACAATTGAATCATATTTTTATAATTGTCATATAATAAGGAAGTCTTAAAACTAAAATTTTGCTTTTTGACTACCTTTCTATGAAGTCAATATTGGAGATATTCTATTCTTTAGTTTCGCTTTCATTTCAGTCTTTTAAACAAGAGCTGGAATATTTTTAATAAGTTCAGTTCTGTCTAATAAATATTTTAAAATTGGCCTCATTTGTGTGTATAAAGGAATCACTGTTCCGAGTACCACACTGGGATGAAGAAGGAAAGAGATGGAAAAGTTTTTTTTTTATTAAACCAGAATGAACGTACAGGGGCCGTACCATGAGTTATTATTGGCATTCAAGTTATGCCAAAAAAAACGTACGCGACTTCCCAGTTCCCACTTTATTGCGTAAGCGTTTTGAACGGCTTCTATATTTTTTTATGTAAAAGTAATAAGATGAACGATACGCACTTGTGATGGTAAGAGATAACGCATGACCATTGCAGCGATACATAGAGCTTTGAGTAACAAACTAAAGTTCAGACCATCGCTGTTTTGGCTCTCATTACTTTGTGACATTCAATGGTTAGTCTCAAAAGACCAGTAATTTCGCCCTGTTGTCTAAAATATGCCGTCGCGATAAGGTTTCTGTAAGTACAGAAATGTTTTGGTGCGTCGTGCCCCACTTTGCTTTAAGCCTTACTACTATGCATAATTTCGCACAAAATATAGCAAAATGAATATACAGTTAAACTTGGTTAAGTGGGACTGATGCTGAGGTCCCACCACTTTGGCACTGAATTACCTGTTAGTGAAACGAAGCAAACCGCTATATCTGGGATTCGTTCTTTCGATTTCATCGTCATAGTTACCTCTATAACGTTTTGTACTATGCACATATTTATTTTGAAAAAACGCGCCTTTTATAATTTATTACCTTTATTTTCTTTTTTTTAATTCCCAATAAAGATTAAAAGTCACGTATAATGTTTGCATAATACGTTATTTTATTAAATAATCGCACCTCTATAACTGAAATTACCTGTATTCTGACCTCTATTAATGGAACCCTCTGTAAATGAGACAGATATTTATTTATACCTGGATATCTGAGACACTGGGTAAGTGGAATATCTCTATAAGTGAGACAAATTTGCATGCCCCTTCAGGTCTCACTTAACCAGGTTTCACTGTAATACATTTTGCAACTCACTTTTGTGTCGGCATTTTGTAGTTGCTTAATTTTGTATCGTAAATTAACAATTTGTTAATATATTTCTCGCGATTAGAAAAGAGCTCATAGCGATCTACTTAATTTTATAAAGGTACATTATGAACTGTAGTCAAGTATGCATCATACTATTTTTTTAAAATAAAATGTATATGAACGTTTTGTAAAGGTGAAGTTAGTACAAGCGCGATACCACAACTTTACTTTTTATTTTATTACTAGAGAACAGAGGACATAATTTTATTACATTAAAACATTACTAGAAATGTATATGTATATTACATAGAAGGCAGTAATGGACAATATTGTGAAAAGCAAGTTATATATTTTTATACCCATGTGAATATATTTGCACAAATAAACCGATACAAATTAAAAATCTATTAGATGTTACATAACGACAGCCAGATTAAGTTAACCGGGTTCGATTCCCACCCAGGGCAAAGATTTTGTGCTATAAACAAATGTTTGTTCTGTGTCTGGTTGTTCTGTATTAAATAGAAGTATGTATTTACAAAAAAAATTTATATCAGTTACCTGACTTCGATAGTACAAGCTTTGTTAGTTTGGGGTCAGATGGCGCTGTGTGTAATGTCATACGATAATTATTTAATATTATTTTAAAGAACAGTGCTCATCGAAACAATCAATACGGTAAGGCCAAGTGATTATATTTTGTAGTTATTTCAAATTAAGAAATATCTCTAGATAGTATAAAGCAAAGTAGATTCCCACCGTCTTACGCTTAATCTCTTAAAAACTACGCAACGGATTTTAATGCGGTTGCCATCAATAGACAGAGTGATTTATGTTGTGTATTGTATAATACATGCGTATTATAATAGAGAATATCTGAGAATTTCAATGATTGCTAATGTGATGTTTTAAAAACATATTTTTGTTCGCTTAAATTACAAAACTTTACGAGATACGAGTAGATTCACAATTCATTTACCTATTACATAAATTTGGGATAGATAGAAAGGGTATAGAAGACCTCCATATTTGACCTTACGGCATGCAAAAAAACTACCTACTACTAACAATAAGTATCTAATTACTGAAACAATAATGATTGAATACATTTACATAATAAGATTAGAATTAGATCAATATAATGTACTGCGTTAGTATACATTGCATCCGTGGGAAGCCGAGGCGGGTCGCTAGTTTCGAATAAAGAGGGTTTAGCATATCAATAGGTATATATATGAATCCATGAAATGTATGGGATTTGGGTCAGCATCTCTGGCGGAAGTAAAAGGATACTGCTTTCCTCCCATACAATTATCACGCAAAATGACATGCTACAGCCTCTGCAAGTAGCTCGACAAATCGCGATGTAGATGCATCCATTTCTTTTCTCCATTGCGCACTGTGTTGTTTGCAATATTAAATTAAAATAAACATGTGGCGGCCTTAGGGGGCGGCAAGCAGGGCAACCGCCCGGGGCCTCGCGTTCTTAACTACCCAAGGAGAAAAAAGCCTTTACCAAATACATAATTATCAGTGGCGAATTTACAAATTTTCAAGGCATAGGCTACACAGTTTTTGCCGCCCTTGCCTCTACAATTGTCATCTCCTACATTATTTTTACAATCCAAAAATTTCGTTGAAATTACACGTAAAATAATTGTTGGGTATATTTTTGAGCTAATCAACGCTCAGTCATGTACGAGCGGGGTAATGTGTGCTATAAACACAATGACAAGTGAGAGAGGAAAGTCATTAGCAAAATGTGTTGTAGACTCCTATCTGTGAGACATCAGAAAACCGTCATGCGTCATGTCATCAAAAATCTAATCTATGAGGTAGCAAAAAAAATTCGGTCCCCAAATTTACCGCTCCAAAAATCTGCCGCCCTAGGCTCAAGCCTACTCAGCCTGCTGGTAAATCCGCCACTGATAATTATGTACGTGTATCTCGCGCCTTCCACTTCACAAAACACCACCTGAACGCACGGTTCATAATTAGTGATAGGATGTAACGGCCACTCTAGCACTCGAACAAATTTTTTATTACCCCAAGGAAAAGGGCCTCGGGGCGACAGATCATGAGGCCCTTTTTCTTTGGGTAATAAAAAATCGTGACAGTAAAGCTCGTGACAGCTAAGGCCGCCGCTGAAAATAAGTATAGATATTTTTGACCCTAACTGTGTCGCGATATTTTTTTTGTCGACTATCCAAACTCGTTTGTGTCAAATTTCGTGATGGTATAGGTACGGGAACGCCGGATTAATTGTAATGATTTTTTGATGTATGATTTGTGACATTATTGTTAAAACAGTTTAACGAACAATAAGAACCCTGAAGCGAAGGTACTTATTTTGTAAACTACTTACTATAAAGTTACCGTTGTACTTGTTAGCGGAGTTTTAATTTTTAGTTCGTAATCAATTTACATATTCCTTATTTTTATATCCCAGCCCTGTCCTGTAAACCCATTGAGAAATAGTTTTGCTTAAGTCGTGGGTTCGATTCCCACTCGGGACCATTTGTATAACGAACATTTGTGTTCAGTATGTATTATATGTCGGCGCTTAGTTTTAATGTTGATTCAGTTTAGCGCCATCTTGCGTAATAATTTTGGCGCATGTTAAGCGAGCCGGCCGTGCGTTGAATGTTGAGGTGGAGAGATATTATTGATTCTTTCTTTGGGAGGAGATTGAGTTGGACGGTTGCAGAGTGCGGAGCTAAGCGGAACGTCTTGTGCCCAAGCTATGTAATAGTGACTACTGTTCTAATCATTCTTAAACTACAATCGATGTGAAGTGCAAGAGAACTGAATTGTGTGGTTTGCGTCCTCGCCCGCTACACCATCACCCACCTGATGTCGTTTCTCCGACATATATATCTACCTATCTGTATTCTATCAGTTATCTGGATCCCATAGTCAAGCTTTGCTTAGTTCGGGGCTAGACGTCGCTTTGAAGAAAATGTGATCAAAGTGGCTATACCTACCACGACAAAAATAAGTGGAAGTCATTATGCCCGCCTTCACCACCAGCTCACCTGATAGTAAGCGACGATGTAGTCGATAACGATGCCCCCAGGCTTAGAAGACGCATATTCACTCCGACTTTAAAAATATCTAGATTATATTCCTCAGGAAACTAGAAGCCGGCAGCTAGTTCCATTCCTTGGCCGTACGGAGAAACGGTAGAATCAAAACATTTAGTACCTACGTATCCAAGGGGAAATCCACGATGTATGAGGTAGTGTGCTATCTTATTCTATAGTATCAAGGGCGTACAACTCGGGAGCACATTCTTCGAAATGAATCCTGTAAAAAAATTCCTAGACTTCCTGCCTCCAGGCGGTGTTCAATACAATGGGGCCAGCGTTTTGGGAACTATTCCCATTGATAGCGGCCTTATATAATGTATATAATATATTAATATGTTATTATTTTAAATGTTGCTTGTTTTAAGCACAAGATTATTTACACCTTTAAATTCTATATACCTACTATAAATATATATTTAAGCACTATGAAAATTGATTTATTCATTACTAAATATAAATTTACATTTAGATACCAATGTACAAATATTAACTAAACTAAGTATCTACCTATTATTATCTACTATTAATATTAACATTCAGGTAATACACTGTGCTGAATTTATCCGAATCCGTTCAGCAGTTTTTGCGTGATTGAGTAACAAACATATAAACATTTAAATTTTAGTAGGATGCATCTAAACTATGCCCTGAGTGAACACAAAGTACCTACTAGGCTACCTTTTAGAACCGCATGAAACCAAAGATGACAAACTCTTTCGTGACTTACCCGTTGGCACAACCGGTAGTGCCAGTTCCCCTTTGCACTACTGGCAATAACGGAAACATTGCATTCCCAGAAGAAGAGTGTTTTACATTTTTTTCTCAATTTTTCCTAGTTGGGTCTTCGGGAAGAAAAGCTTCCCTTTCGCACAACCGGTAGTAGGTACTTAAGGTAATATCAATTCCCCTTGGCACTACTGGCATCGCTTGCTAGTGTCATAGGGATAATATATTTCCCTTTGGCACAACTGGTAGTGCCTAAGGGAATAGAAATTCCCCAAGGCACAATTGGTTGTGCCATACAGTTGTGTCACGGGTAAATGACGAACTCTTTCGTTATAGCCTTGTTACAAAAATAAAAGTCAAATCTTAAAAAATTCAGGTCAATAATTTGTCAGATTTGATTAAAGAAAAAAAAAATACTTTATAGGAATAAAATCTAGTGTAAAGTAGATAAAATGTCTCTGCTAGCTTTGGATAAATGGTCTCGTTTGTTCAGGATTATCAGGCAACATGGAGGAGTAGGCCCCGCATTGTTAAAGTTGTGGAGAATGGACACCTTGAAAGTAAGTCGGCGCGTGACGTCTGGGCATAGTCTGAGTCGAGTCTACTTTTTAAAATAGGCCTAATAGTAGAGCCGGAGTTTTGGCGGGCACGCGGAAAGTGTCGTGTCGCCCCGTTGTATTTTTTTCCAAAACTAGTGTTTTTCAAGTGTTTATGTATAAAATGGTGGTGTTTTGTTCATAAAGTGCTGAGTCACAAGCGTGAGTGTGAGAAAATGATATAATGTGATGAAACATGGCTTTTCGTGTTGCTTCCAAACTCCATCGAAGCTTTATAGTAAAGTTGCCACTACTTTACTAAAGCATGACTGGACTTGACTTATATGGACTGGACTTTGACTATAGCTATTGCTACGAGGCAACTTATTTAACTTAAGGAACTTAGAAAAAAATAAAATAATAGACACTGGCAATGCTCCTTGAAGCGTCTTAAGGATTTTCAAAAATGTAAAAAGTATATGGAAATACTTCACCGTGTCAGATACCTATTGTAGTTTAGATGCCCCAACGTGTCTCTAATACCGAAAGAACCTAGATTCATCCGCCGACTTCATCGACAAATAGCTTACCTACTAAAACATCTAAAGTTTGGAACCGCTTGACAAAAATTGCTATATAAAATTTACTTACAAAATAGTATTAAATCTTAGATTGGTTGTGATTCAAGAGCACAGATTGTCTCGCTCGGAGCAAAAAGAAATACTGTACTTAATAAACGAAAGAGATTGATTGTAGTTACTAATGTGTTGGATATATCAGTATTTTTATTTACCTACACGTTGAACAAGGCTAGTCTTATAACTTAAAATTATTTTAGCGAAAAGCGCCTGATACAATTCGAATAGCAATACGCATAGCTTCTATTAAATATAAATAGGAATTTATTGAAAGTCAAATGCAATAGCTATTTATGTTTTAGATACAGGAAAGTAAAATCGCTGTGATTCTTTTTATTGTTACGATTTATGCTAAGTTTGAAAGTGGGTAAAATACAACACGATAAAATTTTAAAAGCGACATCTAGCGGGAAATAATGTCAGCGCTAGGGGTCGCAAAACGGGATCCCGGATTTCGAAGTTACCGGATTAGGGAACCAAACGAATGACGGTTTGCAATGCGTATATGTATATGTACCTATATTGTAAGTAAGCATTAAAAAAAAGTATTTATGTATTCTATCAGTTATCTGACTTCCATAGTACAAGCTTTACTTCGTTCGGGGTCAGATGGCGCTTTGTGTAATGTCTTACGATATTTATTATTATTATTCATCATATCACAAAAACTACAATTTGCGAACTCAATCTAATGTTATTGTTTTGTCTAGAAAATAATCTCTAATGTTCTTCCGCAGAAATTCTACATTTAATAACTAAACTGATATAAAAAGGCAGCATTGAATACTAGGAAATATTGGAAATGCCGGTTTATAATGGTTAAAATAATGGAATGGTATCGTGCCGCCTCTAAAAACTGACCAAAGAGTTCGCGTTATTTTACCTTAATAGTACTATGCTCTTCTGTAAGAGGGCGCTGCCAAGCTCTTTTACCGATGACAGACGAGTGCTACCGAGTTTCACTTTGTACTTCACGTCCTGGAATTTGTTGCTTTACTCTGGTATTTTTTAGGCTTGAGGGAATTGAGCAAATTTGTAAATTGGTCTGTGGGACAAGAATCCCGGATGAAACATTTTTTTTGGTCCACTATTGCTCATATTATTATGATGATAAGTGACGGTGTGGTCGAAAATGGAAAACACCTTGCCTGGAATGGAACTGGCTCTTAAGTGAGGCTGTCGGAACACAGTGTTCGGCTAATATCCCACAGCTGAGCAAAGACTTCCCTTTCCTCCTTCCAGACTGTCCGGTCTTTTGCTTTGGTGGTTTTGGCCAATTGAATTTTGGTGTCCCAAACTGTGTTGACCTTTGTCCAGCGATTGTTTGAAATGCGATAAACGTGGCCCGCGCAGTTCTACTTAATTCTTTGTGGATTTGTTTTGACTTATGAATTTAATTGTACCTTATGACAATTTAATTTTATAACAATTTATTATGTAGACTTAAATCATCGGATCAGGGAAACCCTGTGAGAGAAGTCGTGGAATGTAAATGAAAATAAATAACTAAGTAGGTAAACTTGGCTTGTGTAGAGGTGTCTATACACTACTTGCTCAATGAAATTGTAGGTAGGTACTTATTTTGGTGCAAATTGTTATCAATAGGAGAGTTTATTTTATTTTTTTCTAATAAAATGTTCTAGCCACTTTGTTGTTCTAGCAATTTTTATGATATTAGTCCATAAGGTAATTCCCCCAGTTTGTTTTCGAAGACTGAATGTTATATTGTAGTAAACTTTTACTAATTTATTAATAGGAAGGCAAATACATGGGAAGAGATTACATGGAAAACAGGTATTACGAAAACAAGAACTACATGATAGGGCGGAGCCGCTGGGTGGAATACAGTACCAACGTCAGATTCGAATACGAAGCATCAATGGTTTGTATTCTTTTTTAAAATTTAAAGGTTGTAATGATGACAATGTGAATTTAGAAAAACCTTTAAGTGTTCGATACCAAAATGTATAAATAAAAATAATATATAGATTTACAATTAAAAAAAACCTACTCAATGACCGTTAGACCAACTAAACGCACTGCTCCAATGAAACAGCGAGGTTTCGGAGCAAACGAAAATATCATCGATGTAGGTATACAATTTTCAGATTTTTGTTGATTTTTTTTAAACCGCTCGATAAATTCCGATATTTTTTTTAGCGGAATCTATCGAGTTTATGGTAGATATACCAAGCAAGAAAAGAATCATCAAAATGGCGGAATGCTCGCGAACATAAATACAAAAAAAAACATTGTCGAATTGAGAACCTCCTTTTCGAGTCCGTTAAAAAGGGCGCTGATTTATTTTCGTAGCATTCGTTCTTTTGTTATCTTTAACTTCTACTGTTTTTCTCAAATTGATTTGCTCATCCCTTGGAAGTGATAGGTAAGTAGCAGGTACAAAAAACTGCTTGAGGTTTTGCCAGGTCCCCCCGGAATGGCATGGCTGGCTGCATAATAAGACTGACCGACTGCCGTGCGAGGACTGGGCCAAGTACTGCCTCAACTGCTGTTCCTGGTCGCGATGCTGGCTGCTGCCTCCGGAAGAGAACATGTCGGGCACCGAGCAAGCTTATTATCCCTACAACACCACGCGCCCCCGGATCTACGTCTGGGATGGTGAGCATTTCTCTTTCTTTATCAGCTTCCGCGAGACTGTACATACTATTTATTTCTCTTCCTACATCCTAACAGGATTATTATTAGAATGAGAAAATATGCAAGTACCTACCTTATCTGTATCTAGTCTGGTAAATAAGGTTGTTGTATTATAATTATATTTAATAATAACAAGTAAAAATTGATAATTAAAAAACCGAATTCATGCCCTAATACGGTTTAGGTTTAAATATTTTACTACTTAATCAATATTAAAAAATATTCTATGGGACCAATCTGAAAGTACAGACCTACATAATATAATTTAAATGACAATAAGATTTTTTTCATATTTTTTTTTATAAAAGACTGAGTTCTGAGTTAACGCACATAGATATAACAGAATTAAGAACGCCCCTCTTTTTTGAAGTCGGTTAAAATAAGTAGGTGTTAAATACAAAATTAATAGAGACTGAGACAGTGCCTCTACTAAACGTACATGTTATTTTTTCCTTGTACTAGGTATGTAATAATAGATTGGGGGTAGGGGTACATAAATGCTGTCCTAAAAGGAAATCCTAACTAATATTATAAATGCGAATGTCAGTCTGTTTGTTTGTTTTTTACGCTTTTACGCTTAAATTGGTCAACGGATCTGGGTGAAATTTTGCATGTATAGGTAGGTACTTTAGGCTCTGGAATAAGACATAGGATACTTTCATCATCATCATTATCATCATCCATCACCACGCAGGTAAAACCGCGGGGCGCAGCTAGTTCTAAATAAATTAGGCAACGCCTGGAATTATAATAAGTGTGTGGTTGGTCTGGGATTGCGGAGGTTTCAAGGAGCGTTATTGAATGAAAGTCTCTGAGTATCTCGGTGGTGGGTTGACAAAGCACGGTGCTTGCCTCTTTCTAAAAAGAAACAAACTAAGAGATCCTTATATTTCCAGGTCATTCCATCTGCAACCGCCCCTGCATGCCCATGAATTAATGAACAGAGAGTACAGTCAGGTGCTGAAACTTATTAGAAAAAAGTATAAAAAAATAAATGAACGTCCGAAATAAAAATTGTTACCTGATCTCCTCAGATAATATTTTTGTCTAATTCGGTATGTAAAGTTTTTTTTTTGTATTTATTTTATATTTTTTACTGATAGGAAACTTTATTTTATGAAACTAATTTGAATATTTTGGCTTTCTATGCGGTAGTTTAATTCTAATACATTTTCAAACTTTTTATAGTTATGACGTCATAACATTGGCTGAATATGTAAAATATGTACCTTTTTTAGGCACTGAAAGAATCCTTATACAGCCAAGGACATGACGTCATTAGAAGTTAATTGAAAGTCAAATTTATTTTATGTATTTTATTAAAATAAACCCCGTCTCATAGTTTAAAGAGTTTTAAACGGAAAAATCATGTACAGGAATGTAATATTTCGAAATGGTTTTGGAATCAGCAAAGTATTTTTTTTCTTTACATACCGAATTGTAAAACTATAAAAAGTACGAGGTAAATATTAAAATTTTAAATAGCTCCTAATGTACAATTGTATTATATATGTCAATAATATCTTGTGTATTTGGTATTATTTCGTAAATTTGTTATTAAAGTGTACTATAAAATAAAAGATTTTCAGCCTCATGTATTTTTAACTATGTCTGCTTATTAGCATATGTGTTTTATCTTTGTATGCTTGTGAAATGTATTTCATTAACAGACTAATATCCCTTTCAAGTAAGATTAAAATCTTGTATTATGTTTCATTCTTATAATAGATCCTATTCTAAGCTAGGTGTGTTTACCATCTTCCTCACTTAATGTCAGGTGAATTGTTGTCAAACACTCATAAAAAAATGCTTAAATTTTTATTAAAAGATTTCTGTCATTCAAATAATTTTGATTGACTCTACAAGTTTATACTGACTCTACAAGCTTATTTTTAATAACTATTTTGTTGCTGATTGTACATAATATCTACTTATTTACTATGAACATTTTGAATAGAAGTTATTGACGCATGCCAAGGTATATCGAATTAATCAATTTACTGAAACAATAGGTACCAGGAGCTAGCGAAATTACTGGACTGTTGAGACTAATCACCGAAAGTCTCGAAAGTAATGAGCGCCAAAGCAGCGATGCCTCAGACTTTGTATTGTTACTCAAAGTTCTGTGTATTGCTCATGGACATGTGTTATCTCTTACTATCAGGAGAGCGTATCGTTCGTCTCCTTAATTTTACAACTAAGTGTATTTTATAATTTGGTTTAGTTGCGAGTGTTTCAAAGTACATAGATACTTTGGCTTTGAGAAGCCGTTTCACAAGTGTTAACAACATTATAACGAACGGAACTACAACCTTAGAACGAAACTGGCATCGATCACAAGTTCGAGCTTAAAAAAGAAAAACTGTGCAAAACCGTACAGTTTGACCGTGTAAAGTGTAAATAGTTGAGCACGTCTTTTTTCCCATGAAAACGCCGCTCGTCGCGCCGAAAGTTTGTATTTTTGTTTAAAAAATGGTGCGGTGTGGCCGTGGTTCGTGCCTCGACTGTAATGGGCGATGGGCGTACTTGGGCGTCACCGGCAACTCCTTCTGAACGGCTGTTCTGGGGAGCAGGCCCTCAGTAGCCCGCCAGTCGTGGCGAAAGACGCGCGCTGTTATGTTATAGTGCTAGTGTGGTGGGGCACAAGCCCAAACATTCGAAAATAGAAAACGAAAACATTAACCCCCCAATGGGAGTTTACGAAGAGAGGGGAGCGATGCATTGGGTAAGCTATTTTTTATTAAATTTTTATAGCACAAAAATCACAAATTTTTTTTTTTAAATGTTTGCAATATCTAATAAATTTAAATATAATAATGTAATTTTTTTTTAACAATTTCAGACTTATTTTTTAATGGTCTAATAAGACCTCAGTTAACACTAACAAAATAATAGTTTTTACTATAAGTAGGACGGCCGGTTCCATTCATACTAATTGTAATTTAAATACCATACACATCAACATATATTTTTGTATAATTAAAGCGGCGTCTTTGAAACTTTTAATTGTTATTTTTTTTATTTGTAATAATTATCTTGTAGTATTTATTAACACTTACACAAAAGTTTTTGTTAATTTATATTATACGTATATCTATTAGTTTAATATGCTACGTTCACGTCTAATACTATGTTTACATGCGATGGTACGCAAATATCTATTTAATATCACTGTATTTTCATTCGGAATTTCTGTCACATGGTTTATAACGGTCAAACTGTTTTTGATGTGTTTATTTATTTTTTACATTAATAATAATTACAGTCCAATGCAACTTTCAAACATTTATAAATAATTTCGACTCCTAAATTAGGTAGGTATAATTTTGTAGAAATGTACACAGTTGTCCAAAAATAACTGAGACAGATCTACTTCAGACTAAATCTAGGCCTATACCTATAGTAAAAATTTACATTGAAATTTCATTTTACAGTAAATAGTTGTCATTTAAAGAGCAGTAGGTTTTTTGAAATAGTTTACGTTGTATCACACCCTGCCTGATGTTATATCCTGCAGAATGCGGTCTAAGACGGAGTACGCCGTATCCTGCGTTTCAGCCCACTATTCCAAAGAAATCGTATTTCTACGGAACAGAGTAAATGACCTAAGGCTACCATAGTATATTTAGAAAGACAAACTTCGAAACAAAAGTGTGTTAGCTTTCTTGTTGTGTTTTCCAAAAGCTGTATACCCACTGAACGATTTACACTATGGATTGCCCAGTAGTGAGATTAAAAAGATATTCTACCGCCAGCAAACTAGCTAGCAAACTTTCAAGGGTTATGAGTCTTACCTTTGATTGTCTCGGAAGTAATGAAACAAGGCAGTGGTGCCCTGGTCTTACTGTTTTGTTTTGCTACCTAATTTGGGCCTTACAAAAGTTGCATACAGTTAACCCATGCTTAGGGTAGGACATTAAAGGTGTTGATAGAGTATTTTAAACATTCATCAACTTAAAACAACGGCTATAATTAAAGTTTATTTATTTTTTTAATCAAAGAACTTGAGCCCTCTTTAACAGTAGGTATGTATTCGATCCCAAAGAAGTAGAAACGCGATATAGCGTTCGAAGCTTACGAGTCTGTTCACAAAATCCATAAGCACGAAACTTCATTGCATAAACTAAATATAGAACAATTTATTTTTCATAAAATCATTATTATTCGTCAGTGAATGTACAGAAATACAATAATGGGTATGAAATGGACTTCCTCAAGAGATTGCTAGGTATTTATCTCTTGTTCAGATTAATCGTCCCAACGTAACCGATGCACTCACATAGTAATAGGTAGGTATAATTAGGTATACTCGATTTATTTTACGCCGCTTTCGGTAGATTTTTTCTGAGTATCACGCACAATTATCACTAGGTACAATCTTTATTTGTATCGGTTTGTATTTTTATTTGGTAAATGTAACATTTATTTTCATTTGAAAATGTTTCAGTACATAATTCATTTTGTGGGGTGATAATTTTCTTGTTTGATAAACATTATCACATTTTAATGTTATATTAATTAAATTTTAAATAATGCGAAGGTTTTTCGTTTTGAGTTATATATTTAATTTGAATGTATTATAAATTATTTATCTTTATCTACAATACCTATAGGTGGTAGGTACATAATTTGTATATTTTTTAAAGTGACTGTAGATATTAAATATAATGTATTTGTTTATACTTAAATGTATTGTAAATATTTGTATCAGATAAATAAAAAATAAAAAAAAAGTCATGAATATAAATATAAAAAAGCCGATTGGAATCTAGCCTAAATGTTTATCAAATTGCTAGAAAATAAAATAAATACAGGTTAAATAAAACTAGCCAAGTGCGAGTCAGACTCGCGCACGAAGGGTTCCACACCATAATCTATAAAAATGGCAAACAAATCACGTTCGTTGTAGTGGAGCCCCCCTTAAATATTTATTTTATTTTTAGTATTTGTTATTATAGCGACAATAGAAATATATCATCTGTGAAAATTTCAACTATCTAGCTATCACCGTTCTTGAGATACAGCCTGACAGACGGACGGACGGACGGACGGACAGCGAAGTCTCAGTAATAGGGTCCCGTTTTTACCCTTTGGGTACGGAACCCTAAAAACGTACAAATCAATAGTGTTAGAATAATCACAACAAATATATATTAGTAAAAGATCTATCGCTCGCTGGTACTGCAGCTAGCGAAATTACAGGGCTGTTAAGACTAACCATCCAATGTTCCAAAGTAATGAGCGCCAAAGCAGCGATGCCCTGAACTTTGGTTTGTTACACAAAGTTTTGGGATCCGCTGTAATGGTCATGTACATGCATTATCTCTTACGATCAAGAGAACGTTACGTCCGTGTCAGTTTAACATACAAAAGTTACTTATTTCGTAAGATTATCTAATTACATCAAGTTCTACAATTAATTAAAACAGTAGATATAAAATTAATATTTAGCTAGCTGCGTCTTGTATTTAAACTGTGAAGTTGAATTACGAAACGTTTAAAGGAAAACTAGTATGGAAAGCCCATTCGTTACCCGCGACCGCCGGCGGTAAACGCCGCTCTAGGCTCAAATTCCACGAAAAGCCCGCTCGCTTCTCGGAAATGTGCTGGGAAACTGCAAAATCCGAATCAGTTAACGTTGTTCCTACATTTTCGCGATTGAAGCGATAAAATATAGCTTTTTTGCCTACATAACGCTCTTTGTTGTAAAAAAAATAATGATATATGTTTTTCGCAGTGAAAGGTTATTTTACCAATTTTCCTCAAATGTGCTCATGTTTAATACAGTGCGCTTAAGTTAAAAGCAGGTTACGAAAATTGATGCTATTTTTAATTTAAATCCAATAAATAAATTTATTTTGTGAAACTTCGGATCTGTTGATTTTGTGCACAACATCATAGTGTCCGAGGTAAAGGATGTAAGGTTACTGTTAGTATTTTATTTAGATTTTTCTCCGTAATGTCTGGATTGATTTTAGTGAGATTTGTTATTTGAAAGCTTTCGACATTTATCTAGTACAATTTTAATGTTAAATGATGAACCTATTTTACTGATGATGTTTTTTGCATGATTAGGATTTCTATGTAAACTTCTTTGTAATTACATTTCATGTTAATTACAGAGAAGAATTGTTCTTACATTTAAAGATTTTATTTTATAATAACTATTCAATTGAAACTTTTTTTTACATACCAGTATGATTGAGCTTTGCTCGGCGTAAGGAAAATTTAAAATTCGTTTTCCCATGTATGACACCGATGTATTTAACCGATTTTTTTAACCCTAAAAACTCCCTTTTAGCAAATTTCATCGAAATCGTTAGAGCTGTTTACGAGATCTCAAAATATATTTACATATACCCAAATATTGCTCGTTTAATATTAGATTGATGAGATGATAGACAAAAATGAATATGATAGGACATTTCACACAGCGCCATCTAGCCCCAAACCAAACGAAGCTTGTAATATGGGAACTAGCTAGCTGATAGAGTACTCACACACTTATTTTTTGTTAATACATACTTTAGCTGGCGAACTGTTTAACTTTAATAAAATATGTAGGTACTTAATTTCATAGACAAATAAATAATTCATTCATTAAACATTTATTTAGCATCATAAATGTTTGTCCTAGGTGGGCATCGAACACACAGAAGCAGATCTGTTCTTAAAGCAGATAAACTACCAAATGAACCAACAGGACAGTCAAATTCGGTATTATTTGTCTATCTATACTTACTATAAAGAGGAAAGATTTGATTGTTTGTTTGTAATGAGTAGGCTCCGAAACTAATAGACCGATTTCAAAAATTCACCGTTTGAAAGCTACGCTATCCCCGAGTGACATAAGCAACTTTTTATCCCTGTATTCTCACGGGAACAGGAACTACGCGGGTAAAACCGCGAGGTGTCCGCTAGTAATATTATAAAGAGGAAAGATTTTAATGATTGAATTGATTGGCTCCGAAACTACTGGACCGATTTCAAAAACACTTTCACTGTTGGGAAGCTACGCTATTTTCGGTTGACATAAACTACTTTTCATCTCTGTATTCCTACGGGAACGGGAGCTACATGGGTGAAACCGCGAGGCGTCCGCTAGTTTCGTTTTAACGAAACTAGCGGATGCTGCTATTTTCAATGTACCTCTCTTAGTTGCTCTATATGTTACCTTTTGACGACTATATTACTGAACTGATTTTAGCAAAACATGATGGTAGTGTCTTAGGGCAGACAAGGATAGTTTCATGACTTATTTTCCTTCAGCTAATGAAAATACAATTAGGTAAAACGTCGATAAAACAGTCCGACTCGGCTAGTTAAATGGCGCGTATATCGCGGTTCAAGAGTCAGGGGCTACCAGGCTGAGGATACTCTTATCGTCAAGATACCTAGGTCATTGCTGTCTGGGACCTAGACATCAATACCCACAATTATAGTGACACAATATATCAGGTTACATTAATCGAATCGAAGGTGACAGAGCTACGTTTAACTGCGCTGTCGTTGGATTGGATGGATCTTTGTTACTCTTTCACGCAAAAACTACTGAACGGATTTGGATGAACTTTGGTGTAGAGGTAGCTGATACCCTGGATTAACACATACACCACTTTTTATTCCCAAAACATACGTATGTACGCGAGGACAAAGGCCGAGCGCTACCGCACTGAGTACGAAGTACCGGGCATTCAGCTAGTGTTCAATAAAAATAACTTGTTGTATTTCATGCAAATCTGTTTAGCCGTTAGTGTGCTGTGCCACTATAAATATTCTAACACGCAAACTTTCGTATTTATGATGTTAGTGCGAGTTATGATAAAGTATAGTGAATTTAAGTTTTTATAAGTATGTTTGCCATCGGAAAGAGACGATTGAGATAATTAGTGATTCCAGCGGTTAGTGAACCGCTAACGCATAACCGGGTATTCGGAGTACTTAAAGTTCGAGCTTCTATTAATTACCCAAACGGAAAACGGGTACCGATCGAAGAGTTTGCATAAAATTATGTATTACCTTGAGTTTACATTTCTTTGCCAACGATAGAGCGTAGGTGCAGCACTAAGAAAAACATTAACAAAAATAATTTCTTCAAAACGTTGATATCTCGTTAGGGTTTGTGAAATTTCTTTTTTATGCCTGTTGTTTAATTTTGACACGATTTTCTAGTTTTATAATAAAGTCGATTTTAGGATGCGGTGGCATAAGTAGTGGTTAGGATTCCCACTCAGGACAAAAAAGTATATGCCGATAAACGATTAGCAATTTTATTTATTGTATCTGTTTTTGTAAATTGTTTGTTTTGTTGCTGGTAATTTTATGTTTATTTTGTTTGTACGACAAGGGCTCACCGGAAGACCAGCGCTGGTCATAACACTTAGTATGGCCAGTATTATGCTGAGGTGAGCACCTATTTATATACAGCCCCCTCATTGGTAGTATATCTGCCTTGAGAGCTGTAGAGCGTGGGTTTGATTCCCACTCAGGACAAACATTTTGTGAATAAAAAAATGTTTGTGCTGTGTCTGGGTGTTCTGTATATATTATTATAAGTATGTATTTACAAAAAAGTATTTATGTATTCTATGAGTTATCTGACTTTCATCACATAAGCTCTGCTTAGTTTGGGGCCAGATGGCGCTGTGTGTATAGTCCTACGATATTTATTTATTTATTTGTTTTATTTTATTTATTTATTTTGTAACTGTTTCTCTCTGTTTGTTTGTTGTTTTCATATTGTGTGGTGTTACAAAATAGAAATAATTTTCTTTCTTACTTTCTTTCAAACGTTTATTCTATGTAAGTATTCTAAGTATGTCATTACAAAAATAAAGTATTGAAATATTCTATCATTCGTATAGTACAAATTTGAAGTTGTGAGCCACGTGTGATTTCTGTAGGTACAATACAAAACGATATTTTATTTATAAGTCTCATTTAGGTATCCGATTTCATTAAAATAACTTTTTATTTTAATTGGAACTGTAAACAATAGACAGATTACGTATACAGTATTAATAATTAACTTGCAACTGTTAAATAATAATTAATTGTACACATAGGTCATCAATTAAAATGATAAATAAAGAATAGACGTTAATTAAAAGTATTTGAAATAATAAGTTTAGCTTGTGTAAGATATATATTTTTACCCAACAATGCAAAATTTATTTTTTTGGTTAGTTGTAATGAGACGAACTTGATGCTCTTCTGATGGTAAGAGGTAACATCCACATAGGCACAGCCGCGCAGTTTCCAGTTTCCAGTCGTGCGACTTTTCTCAATTTTCTAACTTGATTGGAAAATACCTCGCGGTACGACCCCATGGCATCATCCCTCATTCTGATTATATAGGTTATATATTTGCTTGTTTGTCTGTCCGTGCGAAAGCTACACCATATTATGATGCCATTAACTTACTAATAAAAAATGTTACTGCCTTTTTCATTGCAGTCCATTAGACAAGAACAGCAGCTATTGTAATAAATAAATAAATAAATATCGTAAGACTTAATACACAGCGCCATCTAGCCCCAAAGATAACAAAGCTTGTACTATGGGAACCAGATAGCTGTACCTTTTTTAATTTTTTTTTCTTGTGATTCATGTAAAGCCCCCATGTAGACAGTAAACAAACATTTATGTCATAAATGAATAAATTTACATCTAATTGATTGATTCAGGCGTTACTATGCGGAAGTTTATTATGATTTTTCAAAGTACTTATGTTACATTTAGTTTATTTCCGCTCGGTTTTTTTAAAATCATTATTATCATAACATCATCTTAGTACAAATTTAAGCAATGACCATATGAGATTCGAATCCAAGCTTCCCCGTTAGGAATGGAACCCATCTTTTCATGCAATGTACAAAAGTCGTCATTGTTGCAGCAACAAAGCGAGCGGTATATATCATCAGCATACGAAGGTAGCGGAGAGCTCTCGCCGGTAGCACCGGCTACATCACCAGGTTCACCCAGAGACTGCACGTCGTGCCGGAAGCGTGAGCCCCCGGACGAGCCCCCGCAGCCTCCGGTCGACGACGCCTGCGCCGGCTGCGGCGCACGCATTACCGACAGATACTACCTGCTGGCGCTTGAGAGACGCTGGCACACGCCTTGCCTCCGGTGCTGCGAGTGCAAGATGCCACTAGACTCCGAACAGAGGTGCTACGCCCGCGATAACAACATACTATGCAAGAATGATTATTTCAGGTAAGTCTTCTCTTTTATTTCATTCAACTACAAACGATTTGTCAAAAACCTATTAGACACGAAACGCCATCTATTGATTTCACGTTGCACTACTTGAAGTGGTTCCATTAAAACAAAGACAGGGCCAGAGAGTGGCGCCCCCAACCGCAGACACTAGAAAATAACCCGTTTTACTGCAATACCGTTTTTGTATGTATTCGTAGTTATTATCTGTCTCTTATAGCGACATTATGCAAAACAATTATTTATATCCATTAATTTAGTCGCCTCTAACGGATTTTTGCACTATTATTCATTTTGGGGCAGTTGTTGTTGACATTATCTTATTGTAGGTCAGAACGACTATTCTGTAGGTTTACTTTATAGGCTAAAAGATTGCTAGTCTTCCGTAATATTTCAGGGAATAGCAACCACACACATGCTTACGTTTTTTTTCAACATAAGAAAAATCCGAGACGAACGAAACTCTCTCCTTATGGTAATAGGGGACGGTGTGTTAACGTTTTTATTACGGAAGACTAAACATATTTTCGTTTTCCCGCCTGACACAAACTTGGCGTGTTCGGGTTTGTGTCAGGCGGGAAAACGAAGATAGTAAACATGCTTGGCGAAAAATTTATCCAAAAACACAAATTTCCCATAATTTCTCCTAAACTACTGGTTCCATAAGATAAAACGTATAGAACAAAAAAAACATAAATGTTTTCATGACCTACAAATTTTATTCAAAACGTTTAATACATTACCAGATATTCTGCCGCTAAGCAGTAGTGTGTAAACATTACTGTGTTCCGATTTGAAGAGTACTGCGGCGCTAAATTTCAGGGCTGTTTAGACTAATCATCGGAAGTCTCAAAGTAATGAGCGCCAAAGCAGCGCTACCCTGGACATTGTTATGTTACTCAAACTTTTGTGTATCGCTACAATGGTCATGGACAAGCGTTAGCTCTTTCCATTACGATAAAGTATAGTCTGTCTCATTACTTTTAAAAAATATAAAAAAGTTAAGCCATGGGGCGATACATACCGCCTAAATATGTTAGGACATTTCACACAGCGTTTCCATGTAACCCCAAACTAAGCAAAGCTTGTACCTACTATGGCAGTCAGATAGCTGATAGAATACTTAAATAGTTTTTTTTTGTAAATACATACTTACAATACATACAGTACACCCAGACACAGAACAAACATTTGTTTATATCACAAAATGCTTGTCCTGGATGGGAATCGAACCTAGCTCTTGGAGCAGACATACTACCAATGAACCAACAGGGCTGTCATATAATATTCTGATACTTTATTAACTATTTGGTTATGTACTTTGATGTAAGCAATAAGTGTTTATCTGTTTATCTATAACCCTTTTGCGTATAAAACATATTCTGTAATCATTTCAACTTTGTAATTATTATCTCGGTTCAAAGATACTGTAGCAAAGGCTGGAAGCCAGATAGCAGGCGCATTGAGATATAATCTTCTGTTATATGCCTCTCAGCTTCGTAACCCAGAGTAGATCTATTGAAGTCCTTGACTTAAATAGATTTTATTACAATACATTTTTTTAAATTGTTGACAGGCTAGGTTAGCTAGGTTTCACTTAACATCAGGCGACCACAGCTCACCTGATGTTAAGTGAAGGTGTGGTCGAAGATGGTAAAGCACACCTTGCCTGTAATGGAACTGGCTCTTAAGTGAGGCTGCCGGAACACACCGTTAAGTGCTAGGCGGCAGATTTTTCAACTTTAGGGTGGTAGCTAGCCAGCAGAGTACTAGAAAGTACCCTGCCACTATACTATGGTTTTCTCACGATGTTTTCCTCCACCGGGAGCTCAAACTCGTTGTTGGGGTTTGAACCACACTCTTCGGCGTGCGATCCAACCGCGCTAACCACTGAGCTATCATCGTTACAAAAAATTGTTGGTCTCATTAACTTTACAAACATTTTAAATTTAATATGGGATATTTGATATTTAATAAATACTGATTTATTTAAGTACAGTTAATCGATCCAGGGAGACCGTACATGCAATAATTTCACGTATCAATTTGAAACTACACTTTCCTAATTTTAAATTTGTTATTTTTTAACATTTTTTTCAAGTTTTTTATTGACATATTTTACATTTGACATTATTTTTATATTGGCATATTATGTACTTTATATGACATTTTGTTTTTATTTATTGACATGTTAATCAGTGTTTTATAAATTTTTTTGATACACATATTTAAAATGATTTTACTAAAATTTGACTTGTAACATTAGTGTTTTTTTTATTTTTTTTTTATGGTTGACAGGCTAGTTGTTTTGACCACAGCTCACCTGATGTTAAGTGAAGGTGTGGTCGAAGATGGTAAAGCACACCTAGCCTGGAATGGAACTGGCTCTCAAGTGAGGAGTGTTATCAAAAAATATTTGTTTTTGTATTTCCGATTTCGGCGTTCGGCCCGATTTGTGTCTAGATACACGCGAGGCGTTGACTGCGAGAATTACGAGGTTGCGAATGCCCTGGCATGCCAATTCACACTTGTGAGAATCCCCGACTTAAAACTTGTTTTATAGTTTATAACCATATTTGAGTTATTACGTACCTTTTGTGTAGACTCGATACTCGCACTGTTTATATAAATATGTATCCAACTTGGACATAATAATATCTAGTATCTACATAAATGATTTTTAATCATTATGCAAATAGTTTGCATACTCGGATCGTAAAATGAATAGCCTTATGCCTCACAAAGGCACTCTTATTGCCGTCCATCTATGAATTGATTTTGATTTTTAACAACATTCATTTCTTTAGATTAAAAATAAGTATTTCTTTTTTTTTTTAATAACATTTCAAACAGCACTGATTAGGTGTTATGGTATTTTCATTTTGGATACGAAATAGTAAATCTTCTGCAGCGTTAACTTTGTGTTTGCCATATTTTGAAAGCTATGCTTTACGCTGTTTTCACGAATTACAATTTTTTAAGATTCACACGCTAGGCTAGGCGATTGGCCACCCGATGTTAAGTGGCTGTGTGGTCGAAGATTGTAAAGCATGTTCGCCTGGAATGGAACCGGCTCTCAAGTGAGGCTACCGGATGCTTGGCGGGAAATTTTCAACTTGAGGGCCGCTGTTTAATTTTAATTACTTACTAATTTATTTGTTAGTACCTATTGTAATGAGGATCACAGTGTTGGGGAACTTGAAGAAAATTTGATACGGCGGAGATGCGACTCCTCAGTTAGATTTGTGTGACTAGAATTGACAAGATTTGGAATGAGTGCGCCAGGGGAAGTTTGAGAATGAAATGATTATAAAGTCATGATCAATAGGCGCCATGAAAAGATGTGGAAGGTAAGATGCTTGGGGAGTGAATGCAGAGATGACTAATAGTAAAGTAGGGAATTACCTCACTCGGCGTCTATCCCGCCGAGTGAGGTAAAGAAAGGTAAATGATAATAATGTTTATTATAATGAGTAGATCAGCGTAAGAAATAGCTACACTTCCCTGAAACGTCCTGTATGAAACAAAACGTAGCCTTGACATCTGATCGAATAAACTGGAGAAAGGAAATCTTACTGTACTGCTTACAAGAAGATGGAGATCACGATAACTTGTAGTCGAAAGAGTAAACAAGAAAAAAATGCACATTTAAAAAAACATTAAGGTTAATTCACAGGGACAACAGGAATGTGCACATCAAAATTATTTACGAGTTTAAAATCTATGTCTCCGACAGCATAGCATGGACATGTTGGCCGTCACCAGGCCGTCACCCAGAACTAGTATCTGATGTAAGATTTACGTGCCAGTTGGGACGACCGCAGTTATCGCGGACCGGGAGGACACGTCTCATCGCCGACATCTCAACGGGGCGTCGCCGGAGGACGTGATGGCTCGACGCCGCCGCCGCGTCGCTTCGCTCGCTCTACCGTTATGTACCCAGTTTTAGGGGTGGCTTTAGGTCAATGACATTACAGCTAGTTTAGCTTTTTATATTCCTATGCTTTGCTGTTTGTGAAATCATAATGTTGGAATACGTAACGTTCGCTACAAAAAAATAATGTCGGAAGACAATTCACACAGCATCGTCTAGCCCCAAACTAAGCAAAGCTTGTATTATGGGAGCCAGACAGCTGATAGAATACATACATTTTATACAAAACACCCAGACACAGAACAAACATCTATGTGACAAACGGCTTGATGGTAGATCTTCTTAACAGAAAGTCATCTAGGTAGGTACGCAGTACCAGTTATTTTGCTGCCAAGCATTAGTGTGTAAAAATTACTATGTTCCGGTTTGAAGGGTACTGCACCTAGTGCAATTAGTTATAGAGCTGTTGCGACTAACCATTGAACGTTTGAAAGTAATGAGCGCAAAAGCAGAGAAGCCTTGGTACTTATTCTTCTTTTTCTTATTCAAAGTGGAGGCGATGAGTCCTACACTGACGTCCCGTTTGGTGCGTATTGTGCATTTCCCCCTACCAGCGTCTACCCGAGCCAACCCAGCTCCTTGAAGTACCGGAGCGACGCTCTGGGCCGCTAGCAAAGCCTAGGTACTGGTTTTACTACACACACTTTTCTGTGTATCGTTGCAATGGTCATGGACATATGCTATCTCTTACCATCAGGAGGGTACCTCGCTCGTTTCATTACTTTAAACATAAAAAATAGAAATGATTTTCGTAAAATAATTTATTTTACATTCAGATACATTTAATTGGCTCTATCAATACAGACAGGTTGCATTCATGAAAGCGGCTTTGTTTTCAGAATACTGACATAAAATTAATTGATAGGGGTTGGTAATTACGCCGAGTTGTGTAATACAGGCTTAAATCATACCAGACATCACAAAATAAGCTGTCTCAATAGTGTTTCAAGAGATCGGCACTGCGGGTCTGAGAAATAAGTTGCATGTAAATTATAACATAAGTCTGTAGTGGTAAAACTACAATTTCAAATAACATATAATTGACGCCTCGCGATTTCACCCGCGTAGTTCCCGTAGATAAAAAGTAGCCTATGTCAATCGGGGATAGTGTAGCTTCCCAACGGTGAAATAATTTTTGTAATCGGTTCAGTAGTTTTGGAGCCTATTCAATATAAACAATCAAATCTTTCCTCTTAATAATAATATAGATAGATGACATATAACTAAAAATATCGTCTGAACATTATGTAACCTAGTGCCCGTAGTTTTAGAAAAAATTGCACCACTTGTCAAGTTATTTTTCCATAATTGTTAACGATCTTTCATCGACGGAGTCGACGTGTGATTGAATTAACATTGGATACGACATTCCTTGTGTATACATGAACCTTAACGTTATTTTTTACAATAAGAGTTTAAATGAGTTATACAGTATTATATTATATATATAACTTGGTATTGATGGGTTAATCCTGTCATTAGCACTATAAAAACGTTAAAATGAACCGCATCTGATGGTTGGAAATGGGCGCAAGACCAATGAAGCGATGATGGTACGCTTATAAACAAGCAGGTAGGTACTTATCGAATAAAATTGTTTCGAATTAATCGAGAGGCGTGTGCACCCAGTCGATTATTATTATCGACGACATCGGCCGGTGTATCAATATATTAAATTTGACGCGTTCACTGACATGTTTTCATTCCGGTACGATGTCAAGAAAAATTGTCTTTAGCGATCCACAAAAAAGTATACGATATTTTGTTTTGCGTGTGAGCATGGGAATATTAAATACAAGTGTTTTCCTCACGCTTTTACGATGGCTGTTGTGGAATGGATTCCGTAAAAAGGGTGCTATAATAAGTAAGTAATGGGCCAGGAAAAATGTTAACAGATATTTCCTTGCTCGTGTTATTTACGTTTAGTCATTATTTTCTCGATCACTTTTGCTCAGGGAAATACAAAAAAAAGACTATTAAGAATTACATTAATTGGTAATTTGCCATAGCTGAAAAAGTACAGTTATGCAACTATAAAAAGTGCTTTACCTTTTTTAGTATAAAAACGTACTATACACTTACTTACAATGCACCGCGGTTTACAAGCTTCCGCATTTAAAAAAAATAACTCTTTGTCTCAGTGGTGTGCTGAAGTACATTCCTCTCCAGTGAGAAGTCAGTCGCGCGTTGACTTCGGTGGTTAGCGGTCGTCGTATCTGAGAACGAATCTATCAAGGAGCAAAAACCGGGATATAAATGTTCCACAGACATAAATTTTTACTTTTGAGATCTTAGGGTGCTTCAGGAAAAGCGAATGATAATATATGCGCGTACGATGCGTCGTCGACTTTTATTAGTAATTTAACAAGTGTCTCGTGGAAACGTCGTGTGATTTACGCGAACATAACGCGCGTTTACGATTGACGTTTATTGTCTTGCTGCTTGAATAGGGTTACCAACTCGAAATGTCATAGATCCTGACAAAACATAACTAAAATATCCGAAATAAAAAAAAAATGGTTCAGTTTTTATAAAGAGTATTTTAGTTTTAAAATGATTTTTTTTTTTTTATGGTTGACAGACTAGTTGTTTTGACCACAGCTCACCTGATGTTAAGTGAAGGTGTGGCGAAGATGGTAAAGCACACCTAGCCTGGAATGGAACTGGCTCTCAAGTGAGGCTGCCGGAACACACCGTTAGATGCTTGGCGGCAGATTTTCAACTTGAGGGTGGTAGCTAGCCAGCCGAGTACTAGAAAGTACCCTACCACCATGCTATGGTTTCCTCACGATGTTTTCCTTCACCGGCAGCTCAAGCTCATTGTTGGGGTTTGAACCCACGCCCTTCGGCATGCGAACCTACCGCGCTAACCACTGAGCTATCATCGCTACAATTTATTTCTTGAATAGCGGGCGCAAGGACTAATCTACGTGATGCAACATTATATGTAATTTTTAGCTCTAAGTTTCTAAGCTAGCGCGCTCTGTTTTAGATTACATCTGCGTTAGAATTTAGGCAATATGGCAAACAAATATAACTCAACAGCTTATAGAGCAAAAACATCTATCTTCGTACATTATTTCCTTGTCTGTCAAAAATCTGATCAAGTTATAAAACCATAACAAATGCAGATAGAACGTCCAAAATCCAGATGATACGTGTAAAAGTGCGGACGAGCGGTAGCCCTGTCTTGAACGGGTCAGCAGCTGATAGCGGTATTTGGGTTGGTTGTTTGAGAGGTAGGTAAAGGACGAAAGATAAAGCCGACCGATGCAATGACCCTCGCCTTAAGTACTTAGGTAATTACGCAGTTGTTTATGATAAATTATTCGGAAAAATAGCGAAAACAGCCTACCGCGACCTACATACCCAAAGCGCGCTCGCAGATCGAAGGGTTCGTACAAATAAATAATAATAAATATCGTAGGACATTACACACAGCGCCATTTGACCCCAAACTAAACAAAGCTTGTACTATGCAAGTCAGATAAGTAATAAAATTCTTAAATACCTTATTGTGTACATGCTTATAATAAATACAGAACACCTAGATACAGAACAAACATTTATTTATACCACAAAATGTTTATTCTGCATAATTCTATCATAATTTTTTTACAAAATGTTGTCTAGTACCACCGTGGTATCAGATATTATGCCGCTATACAGAATTGTGTAAACATTACTGTTTCGGTTTGTAGGGTACTGCAGCGAAATAACAGGGCTGTTGAGACTAACCATCGAAAGTGTCAGAGTAATGAGCGCAAAAGCAGCGACGCCCCGAAGTTTGTTTTGTCACTCTCAAACTCTCTCTCTCTCTTTGTCAAAGCTCTATGTATCACTGCAATGGTCAAATGGTTTATTTATTTAGATAGAGTTACATAAAAAGAAAGAAAAAAGCTTTATTGGTAACAGGTCACCAGTAAAATGATTGATTGCACTTATAAGATGTTGCAATAAAAAATGGAAATAAAAGTTACTTATTTACAAAATTCATTGCGCAAATAAAATCCCACTAATATTATACATGTGAAAGTTTGGATGGATGGATGTTTCCACGCAAAAACTACTGAACGGATTTGGATGAAATTAGGTATGGAAAGCTGAGACCTTGGATTAACACTTAGGCTACTTTTAATTCTGAAAACATGTAGCGGATAGCACCTTGTACTTGTATAAAAATATGTTGTATTACATTAAGTGCTTAGTATGTTGTTAGCATTGCCACACTGAGTAGCCAAAATCTGGTGTCCGATCTCTACATTCCGGTATCCCGACGCTTCCCCTCGTTCCTCGTATAGCTGTTTAGCCATCGCTTCATAGTAGGTACATATTACTTTTATATTAAGCCAAAATGATACATTCGTATCTTTATTTTTGCCCCTTGTAATTATCCGTAATTCTCGCCTATTTTAGCACGATATGAGGAGATGAGAATATTTAGTTTGGGTGCGCGTGTTAGGTAGGTACTTACCTACATAAGTTATATGAAATGAAATTTTTATTTGTTCAAAAACATAAAACAAGTAGTTAGTAGGTACACTTAAATAACATAATAACAATTGGCTAATTAATTGTTATTATTTAATTCCTTAAATCCTAATTATTATCTAGTGACTTTTTAAAAACGTAATTGTAATGCACCTAGACAATCTAGACTTGCATAGTTTTGGAATGCGATACCTACAGATAAAAAAAAATGTGTATTTGTGTTTATTGTTGTGAATATTATTATTTTATGTTGTGAAATAAATAAAATAGATAATAAATCCGAATAACAAAACGAAAATACGGATTATTGTCTTTAGCTAGGCGGCAGGCCCCATGTCAAGTCCTATATTCAATCCAAGCCGTCTGCGGCTGGACCCCCACAGACCCCAAATGGCGCAAGCACAAATTCTTGGCGGTTTATTTCCACATTTGCGCCTACGTACCGTTAATAATAAAGCTATAACAGTTATCATGATTACGGCATTTGAACAGTTTTATAATAAACCGTATAATGTAGGTATGTTCTAGGAGGCACCTACTAGCTATGTGGGAATGGATCGCCGACACTGCCATTGTTGGAAAGAGTTTGATCCATTTAGAACTAGTCAAATATATTTAGCGATGTCTCAACGCTATTAATCTATGTAGAATCTACATAGCCAGTTTTAAAAGGGGCATCGATACCAAAAAGTTTGATTAATAAATGTAGACCAAAATGGGACCTAGATAGCTGATAGAATACTTAAGTTGTAAGTAGTTAAGCAATGATTTGGTCCATCTGTTATTTTTAAAATAGCTTGTCAGTAAAATCTCGTGACAAGTTGTGATTGTAATCAGTGACATTTACATATGAAGTGTAATATTATGAAAGTTGATACATGTAAGGTTTACTATGGGTGATAATGATTACAGTTGAGTAGGATGACTTTGAGTTACGCATCGTAAGTGGTAAAAAACTATTTTTATTCTCTTTATATGCAGATTTTAAAGAATCTATTAATTAATATTCAGAGATTTGTGTTAAATAAAATATATTTGATTAGGAAATGATTACAAAATGTGATAACAAGTGAAATTACGATATTTTTTAATCAATGCAATTACTAATGTGTATTTTTTTTTCATCGTCAACTTGTCTTAAATCTTCAAGTCAAATTTGATGACAAATACGGAAACAAAATATACAGGGTTATATAAAAAAGCTTGAATTATTAAAATTAATTAAGCTTAATTTAGCTTAATTTTTTAAGCTTTAAAAATTTAGGTGTTCTATAAAAATCGTATGATAACTTACAATAGACAATTTTATATGTTTGACAAGTTAAGTGTATTACCACAGCTTACCTGATGTTAATTGACGGTGTGGTCAAGTATGTAAACACATCTTGCCTGGAATTCAATTGGCTTAATTGAAATTGAAATTAACTTACATACATTATTAACGTTTGCAGCATTTGCTCCTTGCAGTCTGAATTCATGCGCGACAGTAAATATTAAATATGAATAAGACCACTTATTTACACGTTGTATGCTTGTGAATAAATTATTATTTGATTTGACATAATTATGTAGGTGTATTATTGTATTGACATGTTTTATTGTTTTAGACATTTGAATGTTATTTTCGGACATATATGGAAATATGATTTGTAACTTTGATGTTATCAAATACAAAATATATGTAGAAAAAAAAATCGATTTTACTTTTTTATTAAAAATTTGTTCATGATGACTTGTACTGCTGATTACTTGGTGGTAGATCTACTTAGCAGGAGGTCATCTAGGTAGGTACTACCGCAGTACCAGTTATTTTGCCACTAAGCAGTAGTGTGTAAACATTACTTTGTTCTGGTTTGAAGGGTACTGCAGCTAGCGAAATTACTGGGCGCCAAAGCAGTGATGCCCTGGTCTTTGTGTCTTCCCTCAGAGTTATCGCTATGTATAGTATCGCTGCAATGGTCATGGACAGGCGTTATCTCTTACCATCAGGAGAGCGTCTAGTTCGTATGATTACTTTTTACATAAAAAAAAACCTCTCTTCTGCGTAGTAAAGGTACCCCAAGCTAATAGCTCTGCATAGGAGCGTGTTCACGTGGGGCGAACATCTATTTTACTTCAGTCATGGAGTGTAAAGTCCCAAGTGAAAGGCTCCTCGGTCCGAATCGTCGACGTCAAAGAACATAATGTTATGAACCAGCTGTGTATTTAAATATAAGACCTATAAAGCGCTCTGTAAGCAGGGTTATTTTGAAAGAGGATGATATGATGAAAGCAGCTCATTATACGGTTACATCTTTTATTTACCTTTTTGCGAAATGTACATGTAATGAGACGAACGAAACGCTCTTCTGATGATACGAGATAACGAGTGTTTAGAGTAGTAAAACAAAGTCCAGAGCATCTCTGCTTTGGTGCTTATACTTTGAGACTTTCCATGGTTAGTCTCAACAGTCTTGTGAATTCGCTAGCTGCAGTCAAACCCCTTCAAACCGGAATACAACAATATTTACACACTACTGCTTGGCGGTAAATTATCTGATACTTCAGAGGAACCTGTGAAAGAACAATTATCTTCAGAAATCACACAGAATAAGCGACAAACAAAGCTCCTTTCAGCTTAGTAGGTGCTACATTCTGTTTAATCCTAAGTGAATTATCCGCTTAACGGTCGTTTCAGTTACAACAGTGAAGAGGTTTTAAGAATATTCAAAATGAACTCCCGCTAAGTAATGCCTGAATCGATCAATTATATCCAATTACATAATAATTCTTGAAATGTTATTGTATTTTTTTACGGTAGAGAAAAACACAAAGTTCAATATAAGATTATAGTAGGTAAGAATGTATACAAAATTGTGGTGAGGGCACAAATAGTATATATATATATATATTATAAATGTACATAATTATATTACTGAAACTGCACTCTTTCAAATCGAATCAATCTTATTTTATTTATTTTACGCACGAATGTACACAACGTTGTTGTGTACATTATCGTATGACTAAAAATAAAAAGGAAAATAGAAAGTACATATATAGATAAATATCAAAACAATTACAGGAGCAGACAGCATGCAATAATAAGAATGAAATCAGTTCATAATTCATACAAAATTATATGTCAAAGAAATACATAAATATAAATAATATTAATTATAATATTTATTACATTTATTATCATTATTACTTTTTTTCTTATTATATATGTGTGTTCTGTAATTATTATAAGTATGTATTTACAAAAAAACTATTTAAGTATTCTATCAGTTATCTGACTTCCATAGTAGGTACAAACCTTTGCTTAGTTTGGGGTCAGATGGCGCTGTGTGAAATGTCCTACGATATTTATTTATTTTATTTATTTATAGATATATTATGTCCTACTGAAGAAGACATTAAAAAATCAATTAAACCATCAAGCTTGTCACATCAGATTCATAATATATAATCATTATTACACTGCGCATCTTTTACAACTTGGGTCAGCTCCCGTGGCGTGTTATCGTCTGATCTCAACTTCTCGGGTGTGTTTATGAAATTTAGATAATGTAGAATATATTTTTTATGTGTATTCCCACTGCGAGAGGGCCATGGGAATGACAGTGGCTCTATCAGAATTAGCTGCATTAATTATGCGCCCACGTCGACGCTGCCGATGAGTTATGCCTTGCACTAGAGGTGACATGGGAAAATTGATTGCGATGCCGTTGCGATGCTATAAACGCAGAGAAAGAGAGAGAAAGCGGGAAAGGGTTGTCTCTATGCGGCATATTAATTATTTTGTATCTCTTTCTCTCTTTTACTCTTAATTTATGAGTGTCTTAAAATCAAGAGTAAACAGGTTCTTTCTAAGTAAGCGTGTCTAGGAGGAAAGTCGTAGCACGTCAAAGCAGCGATGCCCTAGAGTTTGTTTTGCTACTCAAAGTTATGTGTATCGCTGCAATGGTCATGGGCATGCGTTATCACTTAGATCAGGAGGGCGTCTCGTTCATCTCATTACATTTACATAAAAAAACCCTACGATTTGAAGAAGTTGTCATTTTAATATCTTTTGATTAGACAGAGAAGATTTTTTTTTTTTTTTTTATAGTAGATAGGCTTGCGTTTGACCGCCATCCCGCCTGATGTTAAGCGAAGATGCGGTCTACGGTGGAGCACGCTCGCCTAGAAGAAACCGATTCACTCGCGACTTGAAGGTACCCAGACGATATTCATTGGGGAACACCCACTCGGGCAGCTGATTCCAATGTCTAGCGGTACGCATGAAAAAGGTGGAATCAAACCGCTTAATTCGAGCTTTCGATAAAAAGGGTTAAACTTTTCGACCTCTATAGTTATAGTACCTAAATGGTATAGAAATGAAAACAAACATTTGGAAACGTGTAAATAAGACGCGTGAGGCACAATTACTAATTTACGGATATTAGTAATTATATTATCCATAATTATATTATCCATTCAAGGCTAGATGTGCTTTACCATTTCCGACCACACCTTCACTTAACATCAGGCGAGTTGTCGTCAAACAACAAGCCTGTCAACCATAAAAAAAAACAAAAAAAAATATACCCGCGACGTGGATGGACGACCACTGCCACTTCTAGTGGGCAATATGTCAATGTTAGCTGTGCGCCGTTACTGTCGTTAACTTTGCCGCTGACGAACGCCGACCGCGGGTACCGTGAGTTCAAGTTTGACGATCACGGAAAATGGACGCGATTGCGGTCTTTTTAACTCGGCAATACGCCATGCAGTCGCATGAATATTTTGTGAACGCCAAACATGAATGGAAATGAGAACTATACGTCCCCCGGCCGAGAGTTACTCTAGGGACGAATCATTGGCAGCCTGATTTATTAAATAGTCTTAGACCTTAGAGTGTACACAACCATTGGTATATAGAGCTCGTTCTTATGGGAACAGTAGAGACGGGTGAGAACATCGCTTCATTTCGTCCGCTCGCGCTTTAGTCGTACGATTGCGCTCAGCGTTGGCACACGTTCCGAGTTCAAGCAAATATTTTATAGTAAATAAGAAATATCGATAGACATTTCACACAGCGCCACCTAACCCCATACTAATCAAAGCTTGTACTATGAGAACCAAACACTTGATAGAATTCAATCTGGGTGTTGTCAAGTCGCGAGGGAATCTATATGTTCTAAACAAGCGTGCTACATCGTAGATCGCATCTTCACTTAACATCAAGTGAGATGGCGATCAAACGCAAGCCTATACATAAAATAAATAATAATAACATACATTTTTTATTAAACAGAGCAAACATTTATCACTACATAAATGTTTGTTTACCCGAACAAACATTAGAGTATCGAACCTACACCCTATAGCTCTTAAAGCAGTAAGTTATTCTACCAAAAATGATCTAACAGGGCAGTCAGTAGTAGTAATATACATAGATATATAATTCATCTATCAAATGATTATCAGTAGGATTACTAGGCAGGTAGTTTATCGACATTTTCGCGCGTGGCGTACTATTAGCGCACATCCCTATTATTCATAACTACATATACCAATATAGTGACTTGTAACATTGGTGTTATCAATAAAGTATTTGTATTTGTATAACTGGCACCAGCCACCTGTCTATGCAAACCCCACTGAGCGTACGGCCAAATTAACACTCTATATTTTTGTGATTATGTACACTTTAAGTAGATGCCGTCTCTAGAAAATCAGTAGTTGTTTAATTAATATTAGTTACAGCCGACTAAACTGTTCTCACCTTAATGCATTTTAATTTCCATTAACAGCTCATCAGAGTCTATCAGATGGCTCAGATAAGCATATGCAAAGCAACTTAATTAACCCTCACGCTTACGGAATAATTGGACGGCCAGTTATTGCAAAAAAATATAAAATTTATTTTCTTTCATTTTATGTTAGGCCGTGTTAATAGATATTTATCTTATTAAGAACGCTACCCCGCATTACGCTTACATAAGTTGTTAGTTATTGGCAGCTGTTTTACTAATTAAACTGTTTTTAATAATAACAACCACCTTAAGATGCTTCATTCAAAATACTAGTCCATTAATAGAAAAAAAAAACAAGCAGCTAAAATTCTATGTATTTATTCACAAAAAGTAAAACATTTGCATTAATAGATACTTATTTAAAGTATCACACAAATATTTTTTATTAAATATGCTAGATTTTTAATTATCTGTAATTCTGATTTTTTTATATCATTGAGTAAATAAATTCGAGAATTTAGAGTAAAAACGGTTAGCTCCTCTTAAAAGCGCCAGAATGTTCATGGCAATAAAAACTTGACGTGCACCGCCAGGCCTCACTTCCACACGGACAAACTAATTTGTGGACATACACGTACAAAAATAAAGGGCAATGTGTACTATACTATCTATATAAATAGCATACTTACTATTCATATACATAGTATAGTATACAAATAGTATTATTATTTGTATAATACAGTATACAAATAATATGTGTAATAAATGTCTAAATAGATAGTTAACGTTGTATGTCAATTTTCACTAAGTCTAATTAATTAAAATTAAATAATACAAATTAAATTAAATTTAAACAATATAAAAATCATAATAATACAAAAAAAATAAAAAAAGTGATAATAATTCAAGGTGTCAAGAACCTAAAATAACGTTTGTTTGAAAGCAAATCATTGGAAAATATATCGATATTATTAATAGGTAGTGTTGTGTTGACGTGCCAGTCTAGCTAGAAGAGCGAATTGTCCTAAATTGGGTTTCTTTCTTTACTTTAAAATTATATGGAGCCTATTTCATCGGTTTCCAGAATATGTTTGATAAATAAATAATTCTCCGAAAGTTTCTTAGGCACTCATAGCCTGAAGGCTTGCGATAATTAAATTAGGTAGTTTGGAGCTCACTGAGCTCACTTGCCATAAACACCAATTATAGTGCACGCCGCTTCAAAAACATGTTGATACCGCGAAAAATGATGGGTCGTAGACAAACCGACAATCGTAATTCTTTGCTAAAGTCTGTCATAATTTTTCCAGTAGACCGTGTCGTCATAAAACATGTTCTCGCAACAGAGGCTTACGTGGTGTTATTGCTGTGTAGTAGAAGTGAGAATTGCTTATCAAAGTTTTAGTAATGTAAGGTATAAAAATTATTTTCCCGCCGGAAGCTCGCGTGACGTCACGGATGATGCGCCTGCGTCTCGGATTAACCGAATAAACTCCTTCAGATCACGCGACTCGCTTGGTGGTTTTTTTATGACACTACGGGTCAAGACTGGCCAGTAAGAATGTTCAGCTAATATAAATAAATAAGAACAAACACACCTACACTGGCAAATGCACAGATAGTGCGACGCCAAGTCCTCCTCAGAAAAAATAAGAAGAAAAAAAAAACAAACACTAAGAACCAGATAACTGATAGAATACTTTTGTTATTATTTTAGCCCACTTTGTCCCACTGCTGGGCAAAGGCTTCTCTCCCTCCCTTCCACGCCTCTCTGTTTGGTGCTATTGAGGTCCACTCCTTATTGTGGGCATCGAGCTCATCTTTCCACGGTCTTCTAGGCCGGCCTGGTGACCGTTTCACCTCCGGACCCAGTCGGTGGTGGTTTTGATAGAATACTTATATACTTTATTTGTAAATATATACAGAACAACCAGATACAGAGCCAGATAAGTATGTATATTCTATCAGTTTTCTGGTTCCCATAATACAAGTGGCGCGCACACACACACACACACTAGTTAACGCGGGCGCAGCTAGTTAACTATATATTTTCATTTTTTCTTTTCAGTGATTGTGGTGAAGGTTTAGATTGCCATACCACTTTTATCTGTGTTGACACTAAGATTGCTTGCTTATATTGTGGGGTCCAAAATGTTTACAGTCATGTTGTGGTGACCTTTGGTCTGTGGTCGTATGGCATGCGCCAAACGTGTCTCCACTTCATCAGCCTTGTGGTTTTGGATCGTGGTAGTGTTCCATAAAAGTTTAGCTACAAAAAAAAAAATATGCGCTAAAAATGTGTTATGCCAAAATAATTATGTATAACTTTATGACTCGTAATATTATGCGAATGAACCGGTCACTCTATTAAGTTTACAAAATAAAGACCACGTTGATAGTACTTAAATAATACACTTTGAAAATGAGTAAAGTTGATAAAGCAAAATGTAAACGATGTAAAAGCAATTTCAATTAAATTGATGTCTCTTAATTGTAATTGTTATAGTGTTCAGTATCTTGCGAATGTAAATAATGTGATAGTAAGTATGTAAGAGGCAATTAGTGCACTCTACTCAGAGTGATTTTCGGCTTTTCGCTTACAGTTACTGACCATCGTTTTCCAAATACCGGAATGGCAGTTATCTAGCGATGATAGCTCAGTGGTCAACGCGGTCGAATCAAACCCCAAGCTGCCGTTGAAGGAAAAAATCGTGAGGAAACCGTAGCGTGGTGGTAAGGTCCTTTATAGTACCTACTCAACTCCTCAAATTGAAAGTTTGTCACCCAGCACTTAGCGGCGTGTTCCAGCAGCCTAACTTGAGAGCCAGTTCCATCCCCGGCTAGGTGTGTGTATTACCTTCAATCGCACCATCACTGAACGTCAGGTGAGCTGTGGTCAAACACCTAGTATAAAAAGATGTATTGAGCCGGAGGAGGTCATTGCACCAATCAATGTCAGTGAATAATAATAAATATCAATTTATTCTGCGATATCCCGAGGTGAAAGTTCGTAATGATGAGTATAACGACTTCTTCTCATCTCAGTATTCCCGATATGAGTAACCTCGCACTGTCGTTTTTAAATTTCGATATCTATTTCTGTTTGTTATTAAACGGTTCAACGGATTGATCTTAATGTTTGATAAATAATTACAGGGGTAACGTAAACTCAGGTTGTACCTATTTATATAAGATATGGATACTTTACCTACAACAAATGATTGGTTATCGTCACTGTTGAACATTACTCATGTGATCCGCTTTGAAAACAAATAACCAGGGAAAATATTCCGCTACCTAAAAAAAAAACAACAACAAGATTAAAAATATATAGGCACTTTTAAAAGTAGGACTGAGATATATAACTTTAAATTTCTGTTGGACGTTCTTAGAAAGTTCTAAGCACGTAACTATATAAAAACATTACATTTAGTAATTTATTAACAATACGTTGTAAAACGCAAAAACCGCGCTAACAAAGCGAGATGTTTCGATTAAAGACTCGCATTGCATGTTGAAGATTACTGGAAACAGTTACTATATTATCATGTGGTAACCCCAGAGCAGTAATCCATTTCTTTATTATCTGTATTGCAATCTATTCTCGTTCATTCATAAACGATGTGTATCGTCTATGGGAGAACATTGTTTTATGCACTGGAAGTAGTACCTCTTACAGTATTTACAGTTTCCATGTCTATAATAAGCTTGCTTTATAGATCGTTTCACGAAAGAGTTCCCTTCGTCGTCATGTTGGTCGTTACGAAACCAGTGTTGCTACTTTTTCAGAAAGATGTTTACTCGAAATTAAGGAAATTTTAATGTCACTAACGTAGATACTATTTTTTAAGATCTGGTCCGAAGTATCGGCGGGAATCCAGCCGGATTGAAAATGACACCAGACCAGATTGCGGTCCCTAGTCCTATAGTTTTAATACAACTATGTATTTTACCTATATTGATATAATTGACAAGGTTGAAAAATAAAACAAATGTTTATGGTTATTTTTTATAATAATTGTGTTCATCTAATGGGCCAACACCCGAGATGTCGCTACCATCTGTATCATCATCAGAAGAAGTATCGTCACTATCGTTTCCTACTTCAATTATGAATCGGTCAATTTCTGCGTCTGCACGTACTCCATCATTGTAGTATTTGTCTTCAATATTCTTGACATGATCACATTCTTTTTTCCAATCTTCTGCAAATATGCTTAAAAATGCTTCTTCTGTTATTTTAACGATTTGACTTGCTTCCTGTCCAACATTTTTTTCTGCAATTCTTCTTTTCAAAAGACTCCATATGAGCTCAATTGGGTTTAAATCACAGTGATAAGGCGGTAGCCTTACCACTTTATGACCATGTTTCTCCAGTAACGTGTCTGCTTCGTAAACAGGCGGTTCTTTATGGTCTTTAATTATTTCATAAAGCTCAGCTTTTACCATCGTTGGTAAATAAGCGAGACCTTTACTAACAATTTTGCATCTGAGACTTCGTACTGTTCATTGTTGGTGCTTTGTTGAGTGCCACAGTATGGTAGGAAGCATTATCCATAATCACAAGCGACTGAGGAGGTAGATTCGGTAAAAGCTTTTCTTGAATCCATTTCATAAAATTTTCTCGATTCATATCATCGTGATAGTCTCCGGATTTAGACTGTGATTTAAAAATCAGCTGAGCGTTGGGTACAACACCGGTTTCACTCCCTGCATGGACTGTAATCCATCGTGGTCCTTTTGAGTCCGAAGATAAAACGCCTGCTTCTGTGTCACTCTGCCAACATTTACCTGCACAGTAAGTTGAATGAATGTAAGTTTCATCTAAATAAATGACTGGACGCTGGTCTCCTTCACGATTTTCTCGTAACTGCTTCAAATATCGACTACGCCAAGCCACAATATCGTACCTTTCCATCATAACTTTTATTTTTGATTTACATTTTTGGAAATAAAATCCTATCTTCTTCATTATTCGCCATAAAGTAGTGCGACTTCCCTTGAAATCGATATCATTTCGCATTTCATCCAGTAATTTGGTCAGCGTAGGTAATTCTTTTCTCACAGCATAGAATTCATGTATTTTATGTCGTAATGCACAAATTTCAAAATCATCCAGCTTAATTTGTTTATCGCGCGGCCGACTCTTACCAGGCGTCGAAATTCTTGTTGAAGTACTAGCAGCTGCTTCACCTTCTTTATAAATTTGTGTGACTGTTTTTTCTGATATACCTGAAAAAATAGTTTTTATAAAAAAACACCGTAAATGTTAAAATTAACTTAATAACAAATCCACATTGTTTTATTTATTTTGTAACACAATTGTTGGAAACACATTTTAAATTCAAAAACAATATAAATAAATAAGTACAATTGCTAGTTTTATATTTGAATTCTTTCTACATATCTAAAAGTTTATGTAGTTACTATATAATATTATAATTATTATATACATTAAGAAAAACGAGGAATAGTGATTTGACCTGCCTGGTATCACTATTTTACTAACCTGTCATGGCGGCGACACGGCTACGAACACATTCCAAAGGGATTATTGGCGCTTTGTTCCGTTTTTCACGTTCACAAAAACTTTTGACTTTTAACACCATCTGTCTTTCACCACTTTTTAGTGTTTTGGGCATGTTTAGAAATTTTTTACTAATTAAAAACTTGAAAACAATTAGAGCAATGAACAATGAGACTATCTGTTTGACGTTTCGACGAACAGGGCTGCCAACATGACGACGAAGGGAACTCTTTAGTGAAACGCACTTTAGTTTTGCTGGTGTAGAGTGGTCATCGCTCTCGACCATAGACTCGATATCACGATTCTCGCGCGCAGATTATGTCGACGGCAAGAAGCACTAAAAACGTAGGTACTCTTTTCTCAAAATCCAATCAAAACGTTTTGAATTTACTTTCATTGTGGGAACTAACAGAAAGGAAAGTGTATGTCTTCATGTCGCGACCGAATAGGACATAGATACGTTTATAGGAATTTAGACGATCGTCCTACATCGTAGGTTGCATATTCTTTAATTTTTAGCGAGATTGTGGTCAAACGTAAGCTTACAACATTTATAGGTGACAACTTTTCATGGTTTGTGGATTCACAGTTCCCACCACTATCATCGATTGAATTCAAGCGATTGAAGCCGATATCGCAATTTTTCCCCGGCGCAAGAGCTTCTGAAAATATGAACCAACTTATTTGTACAAATCCACATTTTTTGTCGACTAATAACTTTTTCTTATGTCTGATGTAAAAAATGTTATGTGTATAAGTAGGAGCATCAAACTTCTCTAGAGTAAAACAACAAATAATAAAAAAGGCTAAAAGTGTGAGTTGAACAGTTACTCAGTAAACAGGGTTCCGTGCCATCACATACAAACTATGTAAGTAAATTAAAGAAAACGTGTTTTTTTAATCATTTCGAAGGTAGGTAATTTCTATTACTCGAATGGCTAGCTACCATTCAACTTGAAAAAGCTCCAAACTACGTCTTTCAGTAGCCTCACTTGAAAAACAGTTCCATTTCAGGCTAAATGTGCGTATCATCTTAGATCACCTTATCACTTAAAATCTGGTGAGTTGTACTAGTGAAACACCTAACCAGTCAAATGTGAAAAATAAAGTTCGGAATCCTTATTCCAAGCGCGACTTACACTTGATTCTTTTGGCGGTTTTTTTATTTGTTACAACACATTAACAACTTAACTCTAGCTTAACGCAGTTTGAATTACAGATTTTACGATATAACTAAAGAAAATTAAACAACTTTTTATTTGAGTTTTTTTCCATTCTAGCCGCTAGGTTTAGGTCGCATTTTTCGTGATAATTATTTATCCATATGTACCGGGATATAAACTATTGGTGTTACAAATGTTATACAAATGCGTTTAGCTATTACAACGTGAAAAAATAGTTAACGTGCATACATAGAATTACAAACACAAATAACTTTATTGTTTCATGTAAAAATACAATACTCAAAGTTCTGCAATGGTCGAACAAGCGTTATTGAGAAGATGCTACCACCAGAAAAGCGTCTCGTTTGTTTCATTACATTCTTATCCCACTAATATTATAAATGTGAAAGTTTGGACGGATGGATGGATGTTTGTTACTCTTTCACGCAAAAACTACTCACGGATTTGGATGAAATTTGGTATGGAGGTAGCTGAGACCCTGGATTAACACATAGGCTACTTTTTATCTCGAAAACATGTAGCGGGGGACACAGCGGGGCGCAGCTAGTAAAAAATCTGTTTGCCAATCTGATCACATAGACATCGTAAGTTGAACGATAGGATTACGGTTGTCACCGCTCCGTACGGAACCCTACTCGGTATCGAGATCTGTTGGCACGAATCCCGCCGCCCATCAGCGAGGGCCGCGGCCGGCCGGAGTACCGAGGTCACAGGTTTTATGGGACCACCTTCACCTTATAATAAATTCCAGTTCGCCGGCAATTCATTTGCAATTTGCATAAGTTGATGCGATATTTTCTTTGGTTTATTTTAAACTTAGCTAAATAACTGGAGCGTAAAGATTTTAGGGTCTTTAATTTATGTAAAGGCATAACGCATGTTTGGTGAGTCGCAGCCAATTCTTTGAATGCACTTTAAAACAATAACAAATACTGTTGGGTTTTGTTAAAATTATATCTGTATTGTTTTTTGTGTGTAAGTCTATGAGTATTTGTGCCCAGAACTTTGAGTAACAAAAGTAAGTCCAGGGCATCTGTTTTCAGTTCGGAAGGTTGGTATTGCGTTGTTACCTGTTCAACTTTCGTGTGGTAGCTAGCCAGCTGAGTACTAGAGTACGCTACCACCATGCTATGGTTTCCTCACGATGTTTTCCTTCACCGACAGCTCAAGGTCATTGTTGGGTTTGAATCCACGCTCTTTGGCGTATGGTCTGACCGCGCTGAGCTATCATCATTACCATTTTATTCCTAAGCAAGTAAGTACAAATTAGCGATAACACCAAGTCACAATTCATATTGCAATATTTGTCAACTATTGACTTATAATATAGATTTATCATCTCGTCTAGTCCACGCGACACGTGAACAAAACGCTGGTCTATTTCGCTTAGCGTTTGAGTATTGCCATACAACGCGGCTATGGGGCCAGCGTTTTGGGAACTATTCCCATTCTATTCACATACTAGTTATTATTATTAGAAAGAAAGAATGAAAGAACGAAAGAAAAATATTTTTTATTTTGTAACAAAGAACACACAAATATAACAACAAATAGAGACAAACAGTTACAAAATAGGGGCTCACCTCAGCATAATACTGGCATATTAGAATGTTGCTTGTCAAATATTAAAAAAATATGTCAATATATTAATATGTGTTAAATGGCTTCTTATTTTTTTACCACGACAGTTAAAACAGCCGGCAATTCTTTATACATTCAGACATAAAGAAATTCTAAACAAGAAACTTGTAAAAGTTTTTTGTTTCAATTTAACTTTATAGTATGACAAAATAAAATCTAAGTTCTATCTTTCTGGTAGAACCAGATAGGCAGAATTTAGAAACCAGCACTTGCACTTGGCTGGTTTCGATCTCGCACGGATAATTTCAAACTTTGATTAGACAAGTAATTGTTATAGAACGGAGGTACGGAAACCTTAATGCGAGAGTAGGTATGACAAGCACTTGGCTGGTTTTATTTGTTATCAACACATTATTGATATGGTCGTACCTTGTACTCAAGCGTGCGCATTATTATTGCCGCCGGTACCTACTTAATATGTCATTTAGTTATCGGAAAGGTCGGCCGTGGAATTCCAAACGTCGAAAGAATTTCTTACTCTGTTTTATATACTACAGTCGTTTCTCATTTCTTCTATCACGTTATCTTATGAATCCTCACTATTCATTTATAAATGTGAAAATTTGTACTTTAAGTTATTAGGCATCAACAACTACCCTTTTAGACATATAAAAGAAAAAAAATATATATATCGTAGGACTATACACACAGCGCCATATAATATTTAGTACCTATTGTATATTTTTAATGTGAATAAAGTGGCAAACAAGCTACGGACCACCTGATGGTAAGTGGTAATTTTACGTTCGTCAATTAAAAAAAATACATTTTTGTTTCATGAAATCGCATAATATTTCGATTTAATTTATCGATAGGTACTTGAAAAAAATAATTGGAAAATTAGAAAGTGGCAAATTAAGTGCGACATCAATTCGAAAACGAATATTTTTATTTTATTTCAGGTATTTATTTAAAAATAAGAGATAACTCTTATTTTTAAAATTTTATTTATGATTACTTTATTTATTATAATGCGGCAGGTATTGCAATCAACAAAAAAAACAATAAATATCCAGTTTACTTGGTAGGTCTCCTTAGCGGGAGGGACATCCGCAGTACCAGTTATTCTGCCGCTAAGCAGTAGTGTGTAAACATTACTGTGTTCCGGTTTGAAGGGTACTGCAGCTAGCGAAATTACTGGGCTGTTAAGACTAACCATCGAAAGCCTCAAAGCAGTGAAGCTCTGGACTTTGTTTTATTACTCAAAGTTCTATGTATCGCTGCAATGGTCATGGACAGGCGTTATCTCTTACCATCAGGGGAGCGTCTCGATCGTCTCAATACCTTTTATTTAAAAAAAAAAGGTTAAATTTAACAAAATCTACAGATTCAAATACAGAAAAAGGACCATTGTTACATAGTCAAGGAAAAAATTGGGTATATAATGTAACAATACAATAATTTAAATGATCGCAGAGTCAATATTGCGGATAGCCCGCCTAAAACTACTAGGAAAAAAGTCTAATTTAAAATATTCGTACAAAAAAAAAGTTTTAAAATGATCATCAGTGAACCTAAAACACGTAATGATTAGGCAAAATACGTAACGCGATCGTATCAGAAGGTGAAGTCGATGACATGGAGGCAGTTATCGCGCGATAAAATAGCTCGTGCCAGTACTTCGAGTGCCGTCCGAAAACCACGCGGTTACTTGTGGAAACCGGCGGAATTTCACGCGGCGGCGGTGCGGTGCAGACGGCGTTATCGCGTCCGGGTCAGCTGGCCGCACGGTCCGGCGACTGCAAACTACCCGTAAGGCCACGTTCAGAACAAACGTGTCCTCAGCCGCCGACTTTAACTATTCATTGCAAAAACAGTTTAGCTTTCATTCGGAACGTTGGAACCCGAGAAACATGTGCCAAGAAACTTTTCCGAATAGGCAAAACAAAGCCCGACTTCACGTGGAGTGACGCTATTACTTTCTAGACGAATTTTTAAATGATGTTAATATTTATAATGACCAAGTATGTAACCAATTAATTATTTCTATTTTACTTTAATAATTTAATTTAAATTTATAATGTACTACTGTTGTTTTAATCAATTGATATATTTGCGCGGTCAGTTCGCATGCCGAAGAGCGTGGGTTCAAACCCTAAGCATGAGCTTGAGCTGCCGGTGTAGGAAAACATCGTGAGGAAACCATAGCATGGTGGTAGCGTACTTTCTAGTACTCGGCTGGCTAGCTACCACCCTCAAGTTGAAAATCTGTCGCCAAGCATCTAACGGTGTGTTCCGGCAGCCTTACTTGAGAGCCAGTTCCATTCCAGGCTAGGTGTGCTTTACCATCATCGACTACACCGTCACTTAACATCAGGTGAGCTGTGGTCAAACATATAGCCTATCAACTAAAAAAAAAAAAAGTTTTGCCAAACCCTAATGAGGTCATATGTTCTAAGGTATTAGTCGGTATTGTAAAAAAAATATTAAAAGTTGCAGGACCTGTACTTATGTTGCAATATAGTATTGAGTACCTTTGTAACGAATCACACAAGTATCAACTTGAGGCTCTCTACAACGTAGGTAGAGCTGTCAGAATTATCGACGACTCTAGGGTCACCGATACTCTAGAACCGTTTAGTTTGCGTTGAGAGGTCAGGGCTTTGAGCGTATTCTATCGCATATAAAACGGAAAGTGTTCTGAAGAATGATTCGATCTTATGACAGCACGATTCCATCACCACACTAGCCGCCATCGACTGAAAGCTCATCCAAATATAATAGATTCATGAAATCGCAAACTGAGCGATTCGCGCGATCCCTTTTGCCTACACTTGCAAATTGTGGAATGACCTTCCTTCTTCCGTATTCCCGCGGAGTGACAACATTGGGGTTTTTAAAAGGCGTGTTAATAGAATCTTAAAAGGATTGCTTACCATCAGGCAAACAGCCAGGTTGACTGTTTACGGTTTTCCTACACATGTTTAACTTTTGTTTAACCGTCACTTAACATCAGGTGAGCTGTGGTCGAACACCTAGCCTCTCAAACATAAAAAAATGTGCTTAATAAGATATTTTGATATTTTTAAATATGAATGGAAAAATTACCTGTGACTTTGGTGTTATTAATAAAAGATTTGTATTTGATTTTTTTCCGTATTTTTTTAGCCGCAGAATCCTGTATTGCCATTACCATTCATCACAATGCTAATTATCCTATTTTGTAACTGTTTGTTTTTGTTTTTGTGCTTGTTACTAAATAAAAAAAAATCTTTCTTTCTTTATCGGTTGGCAGCAGAATGTCTGAGGTCGGACCTGTCTAGACGATCTCTTGTTACGCGCCATCAATGTAACACCGATAGCGTATGAACAGATAATACACAGATCCCAATTGGAATTTGACCATTGCCATCCGTCCCTGCTCTCAGCTCTCAGCTGCGCGCAGCTTCTCTGTTATTCTGGGAAAGTGTAACTTGATGCTGTGAATCTACCGGAGCCGGGTTAGAGTTCTTGTTTGGTTATCCTATTTATTATATAAATAAATATTGTAGGACATTACACACAGCGCCATCTGACCCCAAACTAAGCAAAGCTTGTACTATGGGAGTCAGATAACTGATAGAATACTTAAATACTTTTTTTTTATTTTTGTAAATACATACTCAATACTAAACTAAATCACTAAACTCACTCATCTACTAAATAACTGTGAAAGTTTGGATAGATGGGTGGATGTTTGTTACTCTTTCACGCAAAAACTACTGAACAGAGTTGGATGAAATTTGGTATGGAGGTAGCTGAGACTTTAGATTAGAACATAAGCTACTTTTTTATCCCGAAAACATTTAGCGGGTAACACTGCGGGGCGCAGCTAGTTTAGTGGATATAAAATGCAAATACGCATTTATTCTATTCTGGCAATGGTCAAATAAATAGAGAATAACTTTTGCTTTAACTTTTTTTATGAGCACAAGTCTGATATTGGTAAACAAAAATCAGCTGTTCCATAGAGAAAGGTCGTTGACCCCGGATTAAATATATTTTAAATAAATAATATGATGTTCATATCGATGACCACAATGATCCTCTCTTGGCTTAGTTCAACCCAGACTATAGTTCCATATAATCCATTTATTGTAGCGATGATAGCTCAGTGGTTAGCACGGTCGGTTCACACGACGAAGGGTGTGGGTTCAAACCCTAACAATAAACTTGAGCTGCTGGTAAAGCAAAACAGCGTGAAAACCATAGCATGCTGGCAGAGTAATTTATAGTACTCAGCTGGCTAGCTGCCGATCTCAGGTTCAATATCCCCCGTCAAACACCTGATAGTATACCGGTGGTGATGAGCAACATTTCCATTCCAGGCTAAGTGTGTTGACTATCACCGTCACTTAAGTCACCAGGTAAGCTGCGGTCAAACACTTAACTTACCAAACAAAAAAAACCTATTTTCATTCGACTTATTGTTTTGCAGCAAAGCTGATTGCTTGCCTTCTCTCATTGTTACGAAGTTTTCATAGTAATCGCGACTTGTACACGCGTATATGCTTATGCACACGCTGCGAGTGGCTTTGGTATCTTTGTACATGAACGAGTGAACGTTTAGCTCATTAAAATATCCGTCTCACTTATACTACTTGAACTTGTTGATGCTCTGTCCCTCTCTGTCTAGCTGGATTAGTGACAGCTCTAGCCGGGGAGTCAGGCTGATTGAAATGTCAATTTTAAAAGGAAATCTAACTATCAAATTTTTATGAATAATTAGCGGACGCCTTGCAGTTTCACCCGCGTAGTTTCCGTTCCTGTGAAAATAAAGAGATAAAAAGTAACCTATGCCACCCGGGGATAGTGTAGCTTCCCAACGGTGAAAGAATTTTTGAAATCGGTTCAGTAGTTTCGGAGCCTATTCAATACAAACAAACAATCAAATCTTTCCTCTTTATAATAGTGTAGATTTGGCTGAAGGCTGGCCAAATGTAACATTTTCAATAGTACCGACCCAGCGTTGTGATCAAGTAAGTTTCTCTAGATTCCTAGAAATAAATCTCGTACGTACTAAGACGTAAAAGTTCAAAACTTCTGTGAAGTTTGTTACTTTTCTGTGGTTTCCTTGTGTCACTTCAGAACTTACACACTTATAAACTGCTCAAAGTTAACCAATGCATAGAATATTATCCTACCAATATTATAAATGTGAAAGTTTGTGAGGATGGATGGATGTTTGTACCACATGTTCTGCCGCCAAGCAGTAGTGTGTAAACATTACTGTGCTCCGGTTTGAAGGGTACTGCAGCTAGCCACATTACTGTGCTGTTGAGACTGACCATCGAATGTCTCATAGTAACGAGCGCCAAAGCAGCGAAGCCCTGGACTTTGTTTTGCTTCTCAAAGTTCTGTGTATCGCTGTAATGAAATAAAATATTTTGTTGTGTAAAACTATGTACAACTTAAGGTGATGGTGATGACAATGGTCACGGACAGGCGGTATCTCTTACCATCAGGAGAGCGTCCCGCTTGTCACATTAATATTACATTTAAAAAAAAAATTTCAAGCAAAAATGACTGAACAGCTTTAGATGAAATTTGGCACACATATAGTTTATGGTCAGGATTAATATATTTTATTTTATTTATTTAATATTACATGCCCCTTAATACCTATAATACATTAAAACATCTTATCTTAGTATATTAAGTATACAATTAGGTATTACTAAGTATTGAGTAAGTACCCTAGACTTCACACTAGGAAAACCTGTGTCGCGAAGTCTAGTATCTTCCGTTCCATGCTCGTATATACATAATAATCTTAACCTAAATTTATATAAAATATAAAAATGAAAACAAGTTTGTGTGTGTGTGTGTATGCGTGTGCGTGAGTGTTATAGAGAGTTTGTAAGTGCGTATGTATAAGTGTGTATGTTTGTATGAGTGAAAATATGTGAGAGTATATGTTTGTATGGATAAGGTATGGTATGACAAATATGTTTAGGTGGGTAAAGTTTACAATGTCGAGAATACATCAGTATAGTGTACTTTATACTGTAAACTGCACAAACTTTTTACACGCAGACGAAGTCGTGTGTGCACAGAGTGCTAAATAAATGTCTTGCCGATTGCCGAGAAATATCACGCGTGTAAATGAAAGTGGCTTTTAACATCGTCGTTTAGTTAGGTACCACCGCAGTACCAGTTATTCTGCCGCTAAGCAGTAGTGTGTAAACATTACTGTGTTCCGGTTTGAAGGGTACTGCAGCGAAATTACTGGGCTGTTGAGATTAATCATCGAGAGCGCCAAAGCAGTGAATGCCCTGGACTTTGTTTTGTTGCTCAAAGTTCTGTGTATCGCTGCAATGGTCATGGACAGGCGTTATCTCTTACCATCAGGAGATCGTCTCGTTCGTCTCATTACTTTTTACATAAAAAAACAACGAAATTAAGTAAAGATTTTAAGTTATCGCCGCGTTTCAGAGTAGGCCTCTATTTAGCTCGGTATTGTGTGTGTATTATGTCAGCGAAACTGGCGGCGGCTAGTTCTCGAGAAACAGGGGTGAGGGGTCATCGGCAACGCTACGTGTTATCAATTCCGCATAACACATAATAAAAATAAACCATTAAAATAATACACACTACGGGCGCGCCACGGTTTTTGACCGCCGTTTCCGGGATTAAAAGTTATGTGTTAAATCCAAAATATACGCTTTGCATTCTTAGAACCGGTAAATAAATTTTACTTGGTCGTAGATTTCCTTAGCAGGAGGTCGTTTAGGTAGGTACCACCGCAGTACCAGATATTTTACCGCCAAGCAGTAGTGTGTGAACATTACAGTGTTCCGGTTTGAAGGGTACTGCAGCGAAATTACTGGGCTGTTGAGAGTAACCATCGAAAGTCTCAAAGTAATGAACGCCGAAGCTGCGATGCCTGGACTTTGTTTTGCTATTTAAAACTCTGTGTATTGCTGCAATGGTCATGGACATGCGTTATCTCTTACCATCAGGAGAGCGCATCGTTCGTCTCATTACTTTTACAAAAAAAACCGCTGGGGTAGACGTGTTCTAGAGTGGAGATCGCGAAATGGCAAACGTAGCGTAGGACGCCTTGAGACTTGATGGAGTGACGATATACGTAGGACAGCTGGCGGTGGATGGAAGCGAAAAGCCGAAGATCGGGCTGAGTGGCGTGTCTTGGGATAGGCCTATGCCCAGCAGTGGACTAATATAGGCTGATGAGGATGGAGTCGTTTCAACGTAAATACGTAAATAATAACAAACTGGTTTTTTGGCGGGAACGCGGAAAGAGTCGTGTCGCTCCGTTGTATTTTTTTCCAAAACTAGTGTTTTATTCCGTGTTTATGCATAAAAATGGACGTGTTTTATTCATAAAGTGCCGAATCACAAGCGCGAGTGTGGGAAATGATATAATGTGGTGAAACATGACTTTTCGTGTTGCTTCCAAAACTCCATCGAAGCTTTATAGTAAAGTCACCACTACTTTACTGAAGCATGACTGGACTTGACTGACACGGACTGTACTTGCCCAAGACTGGACATTGACTATAACTATAGCTACGAGACAAGAAACTTGAAAATATGAAACACATGACACTGGCTCATATACTCAAGATGCGACGCCAAAACCAAAGAAAAAAAAAAATAACAAACTCTTTTTATTAGCGTAGCGATGATAGCTCAGTGGTTAGCGCAGCCGGTTCACACGCCGTAGGGTTCGGGTTCACATAGCAAGGCGGTAGACTACTTATAAGTAAGTAAGGTTACTGCTTACTGAGCCAGGATTTAAAAAAAATCGTTATCTATTCTGCAACTTACACTAGACAGTAGGTAGGACAATATCTCGACGTGACGTGGGCAGTTCAAATGTTATCAATATGTTTAATGTTATAATATTTATGTAAATATATTTATCAACTAGGTATATTTAGGAATGTAGGATGGATAAAGGCAAGAAACAATTTAATTGATGTCTCGTGGCTTGCTTTGCTTTTCGATATACCAACGACATGAAGCTACAGACGATCCAATCGGATGGCTGACCGTGAATGGTAACCACTCCACTCGACTTAGCACAAAACGGTGCAACCTGCCCAAATTCAATTAATTACATTGTTTGTGAGTCAATATAAATTTTGATTGGTAGTATGTCTGCTCCAAGAGTTGGGCGTGGGCTCGATTCCCACCCAGGATAAACATTTTGTGGTATAAACAAATGTTTTTTCTGTCTGGGTGTTCTGTATTTATTTTAACTATGTATTAACAACAAAAAAAAGTATACAAGTATTCTATCAGTTTGGGGTCAGATGGCGCTGTGTGCAATGTCCTACGATATTTATTATTTATTTAAAATTGTTAAATTACATGAAAATCCACGTCATTATTGTCGCCAGAACGAAAGATTGACAGCTTTGATAGCTCATTTGGTAGAATATCTGCTAGTAGGGGTTCGATTCCTGTGATAAAACTTATATGACTATAAATGTTTATTCTGTGTCTAGGTATTTTGATGTATTATAAGTATGTTTTTACAGAAAAAATGTATATAATTATTCTATCAGTTTCCATAGTTGAAGCTTTGCTTAGTTTAGGGCTATATAAAAAAAAAGTTGAAAAAGATCTAATATTTTATTCAAGCCAAGTGGATGGAGCCAAGTCTCCATCCACTTTCATCAATCTTTCCTTTTCCAATCTTGTTCAAGCGCAAGCGCGTTCAGATCTTCCAGGTCTGACCATCAGCATGACAAATCTACCTACGCCACTTAGTTTATAATTTCTTCCCTTACAAAACACCTGGTGTTAAGTGACGGTGTGGTCAAAGATGGTGAAACACGCTTTTTTTTATGTAAAAAAAGTGTTGAGTCGAACGAGACGCTCTCCTGATGGTAAGAGATAACGCCTGCCCATGACCATTGCAGCGATACACAGAACTCTGAGTAACAAAACAAAGTCCGGGCATCGCTGCTTTGGCGCTCATTACTTTGAGACTCTCGATGATTAGTCTCAACAGTTCTGTAATTTCGCTAGCTGCAAGTACCCTTTGAACCGAAAAACAGTAATGTTTACACACTACTGCTTAGCGGCAGAATATCTGGTACTGCGGAGGTACCTACCTAGACGACCTCCTGCTAAGGAGATCTACCACTAAGTAAAGTGCCTGGAATGGAACTGGCTAAGTGAGGCAGCCGGAACACACCATTAGATGCTTGGCGGCACATTTTCAACTTGAGGGTGGTAGCTAGTCAGCCGAGTAATAGGCAATACTATACCACCATGTCCACCATGCTATGATTTCCTCACGATGTTTAGCTTCCCCGCGCCGACCGCGCTAACCACCGAGCTATTATAATAATCGTTACATCATCCTTAAACATACTTGGATGTATACAACCCTCAACACATTAGCTCCGCATAAAGCTTGTTTTCAAAAACATTTGACCTATAAAGCGAGAGCAGATGCACTAGCGGAAGCTTTTTTTTCTGCTGGAAGTCAAGCTCTTACGCTATTGTAATAGGGGTGGTTCTTTTGTGTGTGTTGACAAATGTATATTGACAATTTTATTTTGTGGTTTGGGCCCATAGAGCCCTATTGTATGACGTCTCTATTTTCTGTAGAGCATTGAAGCGAAATATTGTCGTTTTGAGGTAGTCTCCAGTGTTGTAAAATACCGTGTTTTTTTAAATGTAAAAAGTAATGAGACGAACGAGACGCTCTCTTGATGATAAGAGATAACGTCTGCCTACGATCCTTGCAGCGATACACAGAACTTTGAGTAACAAAATAAAGTCCAGGACATCACTGCTTTGACGCTCATTACTCGGAGACATTCGATAGTTAGTCTCAACAGCCCTGTAATTTCGCTAGGTATCCTTAGTACCCTTTAAATAGAAACACAGTAATGTTAACACACTACTGCTTGCAGTAGTATGTTTAGTACTCTCTACCAAGTAAATCATATGTTTAAAATATTTACTTTCAGCCAACATCAACTATATATTCATAGCAGCCATTTGTAAGGCTTTCATTAAGAGGTTTACCGATATTTCAATCTGCAGGCATCTATAGGGACGTCATAAAGTCGAACGAATTACAGCGTTGTAAACCAAAGAGATTTGTCATTCAGATTTTACAATGCCTATTAACTTTATCTAAATGTATATTTTATTTGTCTCCATTTGCCTACCGTTTTGTTTTATTGCATTGTTAATGAGAAAACATTGAAAGCTTTTCGTGGGAATTGTTTTTTTTCTCTTATCAAACCAAACGAAATATCGACCTAAAATACTTTATTACAATATTTTAAAACCTAACTAATGGGACCAGATTTTTATTTACGAGTTCAAAAATAAAAATATGTATTCGCCATTAAATCAAAATTAAATATGCAAACTTCAGCGACGAACACAAAACAATTAATAAATGTAAAATTACATTTGTTGATTCATATATATATGTGTGTATTGTTATTTAATTATATGCCGCTAAGTATTATAAAATGTATTTGTAGGACCAACCAGCATATGCGTTTAGTCATTTCGTTAATTAAATAGGTACATTTGCATACATTTATTTATAACTACTCTTTTTTAAGCTACAGTTAATAAATGGAATAAAAAAGTATACTATTATAATGGTATAGTAGACCAATTACTACTTAAGAGATAAAAAAAAAATCAACTTTTCTTTGTTTTTTTTAATGGTTGACAAGCTATTTGTTTGACCACAGCTTACCTGGTGTTAAGTGACAGTGTGGTTGAAGATGGTAAACACACCTAGCCGGGAATGGAACTGGCTCTCAAGTGAGGCTGTCGGAACACACCGTTAGATGCTTGGCGGCAGATTTTCAACTTGAGGGTGGTAGCTGAGTACTAGAAAGTACCCTACCACCATGCTATGGTTTCCTCACGATGTTTTCCTTCACCGGCAGGTCACGCTGATTGTTGGGATTTGAACGCGACCTTCGGCATGCGAATCGACCGCGCTAACCACTCAGCTATCATCGCAACAAATTCGCTTGTTATTTTACTTGTTATTTTCTATTGATTTTATATGTTTGAGTCTTTAAAGATATTTATATGAAAGATGAGTCCTGTAATCAGCAGCATGTCAAAAATTGTCGAAGGCGATTGTCATGATTTAGTGATGAATGTTTTCGAAGTAGAGAATAATTTTAAAGGTGCGTAGCGTACTGATATCCAATTCCCATACGTGCATTTCCTATTTCACGTGAGAATAGCGTTCGACGCTGCGTTCTGATACCACGCTGGCAACTATTGTGCAAGTCGACCTCCAGCGGGCTTTGTTAACTTCGGAACTACCCCGGGGTAGAATAGTAGAATGGGGATCACAACCGAACGCCTCACCGGGTGTTTATTTGCAAACAGTGCGCGGGGACGCCCGCTGAGCCGCTCGGCGACCCCTCACTCGCATGTCGTGATTTGTAACTACTAACAACCGGTAACACGATCCCTGGCCCTCTCCTAAATACGATACTTTTCTACCAACTTGTGTGGAGGTACAGGCGGTGGCACGTAAACCTTGTTCCAGGTTAGTAATCTCTCTACTGAGTAATTATAAGATATTTTTTCCTTGTAAACAGTGGACATCGTGAAATCTGCATATGTATCGAGAAAACAACTCATTGAACTGTGTAAATACATCGACCCAAATCGACCAGTCGTGCATCAATAGTAGGAATACCGAAGTGGAATACTCAAAGCTGTGTTCCCATTACAAATAACCGTTACTTTATAAAACATCGACAATAATTAACTCGCAAGATGATATATAACATTTCACAAATTTGGGACAATAGGAAATCATCGAGTAAAACAAACACAACAAAAACCACTCGATCAACAAAGAATCACTCGAATACAACAACAGCTCTTCTCTCGCACTCAAAATAATCATTTATTTACAACAGTCAAGAGCTTTCCACCCTTTTATAATGTCTATAAAAATGAAGTGACAACTGGCATTTTTTCTTATGGATCTTGAACCTTATGGCATTACTATAAAATGTGGAATGTTACAATGTAGTGATGCGTAGTGATGTAACCGCAAGGTACACGCTTCGGCGGGCAGTTGATTGTTAAGGGAGACGCCGAGTACATCCGGGAGTTGCGATGCGAAAAATCGCATTATTTTGCTAGTTTCACGTTGTATTCAACCGATCAGTGTGACGCCTTTTTTATGTTATAAAAACTGTTGCATTATTATGTCCCATTGTTAACGATTTACAAAATAATATAGTAATAAAAACGTAAAGAGTTTAATTTTGTGTTTGAATAACTTAATGATACAATGCCATAAATTATGAGAGAAGCGAGGGTCTCAGAGTTTCTTGAAGAAATTTACGTTTGTGTTTATTCAATGATAACTTGAGAATTAACCTTCGTGAAATTGTACAATCGTTCGCAATAAGTTCATACAAATAAGTACATATTTACAGAGCAAAATTGGTTAATGGGTTGCGAAGATATGGGGGTCACGAGGTTATTAGATATCAACTAATCTATAAACCACTAATATTGAATCTAAACAAACTTTAATGTTTATTAGTGACAAACCTTTGTGGGGTACGTTTCCAGCAATCGTATAATAAAGACACAGAGCTAAAAAGACGTAAAATAAAACAACTATATAGTATTTGTCCTTCACAAGTTGGCGAGCTAGTGACATTTGCCCTTATCGACTCGGCTATTTGCTACGACAAATAAAATAAATACAAAGTATCGTACGATTAAATGCACCGTGGAAATCACTACGCAACGCTCGGTGATTACGTTTTCCGAATAGTCATAGTATCGCCTCTACCGTCTATTAAGTTGACTTTCATTTTAATACCGGCAATCCTGAAAATGCTTTTTCGGATTGTCACGTTTTTACTTCCTCGTATTGGATTAGCATGCTAAAGTCAAATTTGTTGTATTTATCTACTTTAGCAAAATTACGCAACTTTTGAGACTAACCATCGAAAATCCCAGAATAATGAGCGCCAGTGCAGCGATGCCCTGGACTTTATTACTCAAAGTTCCGTGCAACGGTCACCACAAAATGTTTATCCTGGGTGGGAATCGAAACCACGACCTTCAGATCTTGGAGCAGACATACAACCAATGAACCAACTGGGCTGTCAACAACATTTGTAGACGTTTGTTCGTTCCGTATATTTCTGACATAAACACAAGTTTTTATCCAATATGGATGTCTTCAAAACCAAAGTAAAAATATTGCTTCTAGGTAAGCATGCTCCATCCTAGACCATATCATTACTTACTATAAGGCAGAATCTAGTCACATTTGACTACATTGTGCCTGATGATTATTATGAATAAAATATTAATAAAATAATTTGTAGAAATATACATTAATATTGAGATAGATAGGTAACTATAAAAATGCCTTAAATTATACTACCTATTTACAAAATGTATACAAAAAACTTAGTCTAAAAATCCGTCAGGGTATGTGGCCAGAATGCTGGCAGCATTGCCACGCTGGATGGCAATGCTTAGCTTTTGACCAAAGTAGATACCAGCATTCTGGTCACCTGAAGCCTCCTCTAGACGTTTGGCCAGGTCCCGATACAGTTCGAGAGCGGCCGGCCCCCACGGACCTAAAGTTTCAACCCCAAACGGCACAAAAAGATACATTCTATCTAAATAACTATATTTGTGCCGTTTGAGGTTTTCAGCTTTAGATGCGGCAGCACCAACTTGTCCCGAAGTCACAGGAAGATGAGACGGCGCCAAGGTGTCGACACAAGTGGCGTCCCACACAAGAGGCCGTCCCATCTTCCAAGGGATAAGGGTCATCCCGTCGGGTCTCTTGCCGTCGTCACGCATCAGTCCGTTTGGTTCTAAAACTGATGGGACGCCGGCACTGACAAAAGCCTGACGGATGACGTCGTTTAAGCTGGCGTGCCGCGATATACGCCCAGCACTCTTGCTGCATGAAAGCGCGTGGTGGCCGAGGCGATCCGCTATTTCCCTGCACGAACAGCGATGAGGGACCTGGCATACTGCTCCTAATCTTAAGGACATGGCCACCCGGAAAGTGTTGTTATCTAATAGATTACCAACGTTTTTTGAAGGAAGTGCATGTAACCAAAGCCCTGACTCCCAACGAGAGACTGCAAGTAGGCGAGCACGCTCCGTAGTAGAAGTCGCAGAGTCAACTAAATCTTGACTTTCTAACTTACAAAGCGGCTCGTCCCACTGCCTTTGAGAATTCGGAGCTTTGGGTACGGACTGGCTTGGACAAGCAGCTTTCCAGCTTTCTAAAGCCTCAGTCAGACAGCTTATATTAAAATTTTGAATTGACTAACTATTAAAACTATATTGGTAACTATTAAATAAATAAAAATAATCAGTAATAGTCTGCTAATAATATGAATACAAGTATTTTCTAATTAAGCTTGTACATCTTAATCTTTATTAAATGAGAATTATACGTCACGATGGCAGCAAAATCAAATGTGAGTAATAATATTCCTAATGGCTGAAAGAATAAAGTTTAGAATTGTTAGAGGGGAAAAAACATTTTGCTTTAAGCAACATAAAAATTCTTTAAGGCTTTTGATATGGCTTCAATTAACACTAATATAAATGACATATGGTATTGAATGTGTTTACTTTGAGCGTCAATAAACGGTTGTAATCGTAAAAAATGTAAAGTTGAATAAATACTTGTGCAATGTATTTTGACTGTGACACCAATGGGAACGGGGGGTTAGCTCAGAAAAGGATAATTGGCTACTTTCAGAGGTATAGGGAAAATAAGTAGGTATATGTAATACGTAAAATCCAACTGCTAAAATTAATAATCTGTAATATGATTCTACTACATGGCGTAATATTTAATTGACATGTATATATGTTGACATACCTACCTTATTTTGACATTTTTATGTTGACATGTAATCGGTGTTCTAAAACTCATTTGATGACATATTTAAATTTTTTCAAGTGACTTGTAACATTGGTGTTATCAATAAAATATTTGTATTTGTCTTTGTATGTGTAATGATAGATACTCAGCGACATCTAGATGAAATTAATTAACGAAACGTTCAGAGGAGGCTTCAGGTAACCAGAATGCTGGTATATACTTAGCTCAAAATCTTAGCATTGCCATCCAACGTGGCAATGTTGCCAGCATAAAGCAGAACCGACTGCGCTAACCACTGAGTTGGAGTTTTGGCGGGAACGCGGAAAGAGTCGTGTCGCCCCGTTGTATTTTTTTCCAAAACTAGTGTTTTGTCGAGTGTTTATGCATAAAAATGGTAGTGTTTTATTCATAACTAGCGACCTGTCCCGGCTTCGCGCGGGTGTAATGTAGATACTAATGTGATGTATTATACATAAAAATCTTCCTCTTGAATCACTCTACCTATTACAAAAAACCGCATCAAAATCCGTTGCGTAAATTTAAAGATTTAAACATACAGACAAACAGACAAAAATAGCGACTTTGTTTTATACTATGTAGTGAAGTGCCGAATTACAAGCGCGAGTGTGGGAAAATGATATAATTTTGTGAAACATGACTGTGCGTGTTGCTTCCAAAACTCCATCGAAGCTTATAGTTAAGTCGCCACTACTTTTTAAAACATGACTAGACTTGACTGACACGGACTGTACTTGGCCAATACTGGACTTTGACTATAACTATAGCTACGAGGGAGCTTATTTAACTTTTAAAACTTGAAAATATGAAACACTTGGTGTTGGCAAATGCTAGAAGCGACGCCAAAACTAAAGAAAAAAAACCACTGAGATATCATCGCTACAAAAATTTTGTAAATTTGAGGAGTTTACAATATTTACGAGTAGGTGCCTTCATTATGATTAAACTGTTAGCCTTTTGTAGGTACAGGTGAGTAAGTACATTTATGAATTCTGAGAATTAACGGTATTTTACGAGCTTTGTGTGTGTGTAAGTGTGTTTGTATGTTTGTTAATTCTCCACGCTTAAACAGCCCCGTTGGCTCATTGGTAGTATATCTACCTTGAGAGCGTGGGTTCGATTCCCACTCAGGGAAACATTTTGTGAATAAACAAATGTTTGTTCTGTGTCTGGGTGTTCTGTTTGTATTATAAGTATGTATTTACAAAAAAAAAGTATTTATGTATTCTATCAGTTATCTGACTTCCATCACACAAGCTCTGCTTAGTTTGGAACCAGATGGCGCTGTGTGTATAGTCCTACGATATTTATTTATTTATTTAAACGGCGGCTCCAATTTCGATGAAATTTCGTATGGAGGTAGCTGACACCCCATAACTACCTTTTTTGTAGCCGATAACACCGCGAGGCGTGGCTAGTAATATAATAACAACATTTTTTCCCCACCATAGGTGCTGTGTTTAATATCGTACATTTATTATTTTTATTTATAGGTACAGTTACAATATAACCTGTTATTTAAGCTATAAGTTTGTTTACCTTCCACAGTTATGATTCACCATTCGACATTTTCATTCATGCAAAATACACATAGGTACATTTATATGCCATCTTTCGTTCAAATCAGCAAACCATAGTGAGATCTCCATACTAACGATTATAGCTCGTGGCGGCCAGGGTCAGTCTGTGAAGTTGACTTGCACGTCTATGTGCCTAAAGTTCTCGGTACGCATACATATGATACATAATGCCAGAAGCAGAGATCTTCACATCGCTGTCTATAGTTCAAATAATTTGAATACAAACTTATCCGAGTCGTCTCTTTTTACTAAGATTATTTTTATGTTTCACGTACGACGTTGAGATTGAAATCTGTCACACACTGCACATTTTAAAGAGATTGTAAATTCCACCTGTTTAGTGAAGCGTATTTTTTTGGGTGGAGCAATAAATTGTTGTTCTCGTTGAAATTATAGTTTATGATTTTTAGGTTTACCTACCCGAAGTTCTTCTTTTTCTTTGATTTTGGCGTCGCATTTTGTGCATTTGCCAGTGTCAAGTGTTTGGATATTTTCAAGTTTCATAAGATGAAAAGTAATCATAATCCAGTCTTGTTCATGTCCAGTCCGTGTCAGTCGAGTCAGCTTTAGTAAAGTGGCGACTTTACTATAAATGGACTTCGATGGAGTTTTGAAACACGAAAAGTCATGTTTCAACACATTATATCACTTTCCCACACTCGCGCTTTATGAATAAAACTCTACCATTTTTATGCATAAAGACGACAAAGCACTAGTTTCGGAAAAAAATACACTGGAGCGACACGACTCTTTCCTCGTTTCTGCTACCCGAAGTTATTAACCCTATTAGAACTTAGATACAGGACTCTTTTGTGACAGAATCAGCACAGCATCCATTGTCTGTTCTGCCTTTAGTCTTTAGTATCGTTGGACCAGTAACATGTAACAGCTAGTTATTTTATGGTACAATACATTACGCGTGATTTCGACCTGCCTAGCTCATTTGGTAGAAAATTTATTTCAAGAGCTGTAAGGTGTGAATTCGATTCCAATCAGAACAAACATTTATGTGACGACAAATGTTTAGTACGTTGTTACAAAAAAAGTATTAAAGTTTTTCTTGTACTGAATAGGTTGACAATTATTTTTTTTTACATCGGACTAGGCATGCGTTTGGCCACGATCTCTCCTGGTGGAAAGTGACGATGTGGCCGAAGATGGAGCACGCTTGCCTAGAAAACACCTATTCACCTTCTTCTTGAACAACCCCGGATTGTATTTTGTTGGAAACACAGACGCTGGCAACGAGTTCCACACATCAGCAGTTCTTACAAGAAACGTGTTTTGGAAAAGTTTTACTCACGTTTTGAAGACGTCACGTCCACATCTTGAAGTCAAAGCAATAACGTTATATTCTATTCTAATGTGTTAAAACCACGTCAGTTTCCATATACACCCACATTTCTAATAACCCATACAGTAACAACCTAATCTCCAATGACCCATGCAGTAATAATAGTTACTGCAATTATTATTCTACCATGATACATTATACGGATATTTGTATAAAAGCCATTGTAATACTAGGTTTCATGTTTTTTGCACACTTATTTTGTATCTCGTTTCATTGCGCAGTGCAAATGACTCGGAAAACAAATACCATATCGTTTTCATGTGGAATAGAGGGGCATGATGTGAGTTATACGTCTTACAACGTTAATTTATTACATTTCTGTTAAATAATCGTAAATTAATACAGTTTTTTAAGGTTACTTTTACAGCTTAAGCTTTGACAGGAGTTTTGGCGAGAACGCGGGAAGAGTCGTGTCGCTCCGTTGTATTTTTTTCCAAAACTAGTGTTTTGTCGAGTGTTTATGCATAAAAATGGTGGTGTTTTATTCATAAAGTGCCGAATTACAAGCGCGAGTGTGGGAAAATGAAATAATGTGGTGAAACATGACTTTTCGTGTTGCTTCCAAAACTCCATCGAAGCTTAAAGCCGCCAGTACTTTACTAAAGCATGACTGGACTTGACTGACATGAACTGGACTTGACCAATACTAGACTTTGACTGTAGCTATAGATGTAAGACATGAAGTATCGCAATAAACCGAAGACGAGGCATTATGGCTTTATAGCTTTAGCCTGCCGATAGGCCAATTTAATTAAAAAAAATAATTACTTTGACAGCCTTGTTGGTTCATTGGTAGTATGTCTGCTCCAAGAGCTGAAGGGTATGGGTTCGATTATTTATTATTTATTGTCATAAACAAGTTGGGGCCCAAGGTTTCACCTGCGTTTTCCGTTATAAAAATTGCTAATACGTAAATCCAGAATAGGTATACTATGTATGTACCTAATCCGTACCAAATTTTATGTAAATCCGTCCAGCCGTTTTTTTTAATAGTTGACATGCTAGGTTTTGACCACAGCTCATCTGATAAGTGACGGTGTAGTCAAATATGGTGTTAATCCTAATCTGGAACGGAACTAGCGCTCAAGTGAGGAACACACCGCTAGGAGCTTGTCGGCAGATTTTCAAAAGGGCTACTATAAAAAAATTAATGCTTGCCAGTTAGTACCTACCTACTGTATAGGAGAAGATACTTATGTAAATTTTTGTGCCTAAAAATATACTAGGTAGGTGTATAAAAAACTACTATACTGACATCCCGCTAAAATTAAATATTATTATGTGAAAGTTTGGATGAATGGATGGATGTATGTTTGTTACTCTTTCACACATAAACTACAGAATGGATTTGGATGAAATTTGGTATGGAGGTAGGTGAGACCCTGGACTAACACATAGGCTTTTTATCCCGAAAACATGTAGCGGGTAACACCGCGGGGCGCAGCTAGTTTTAAATTAAGTAACAAACATTTTTGAAAACAAAAATGCTACAAATTTTGTATCGTTATTTTTCATAATTTTTTTTTCAGTTTTATGGTATCTCGCACACGTTGCCGACATTTATCGTATGTTTCTTGCTAACTAATCGAGGATGACAAGGATGTTCTTTTTACACTGTTGGACTTCTTTTGCAGTAATTAAATTCTCATCAGTGTAATTCGTTAAGACACACGATGCTAACTCATGTGGCCAAATATATTGGGATTTGAATCACGTCGGTCGTAAAAGTAAAAAGTTGATTGGCTGCACACAGCTCACAATAGGTAAACTACTAATAGTTGATAGATCACCCGCGCGGCGAACTATCAACTATCTATAATATCAACTATAAAATAACTATTCTGATCGGTCCAGTAGTTTCGGAGCAAATTCAATACAAACAAAAAATCAATTGATTCTTCTTTATAATTAGTATATAGATACAGTACATCTAGACACAGAATAAACAGTCTATGTTCGTTACACACATGTTAGCCCTGAGTGGGAATCAAACCACACCCTTCAGCTTTCGAAGCTGACATTCTACAATTGAGCTAATAGGGCATAGCAGCCATTTGTACACGTTGATTGAATTTCCCATAGAATGCATAGTAATTACATCTTCGCTGATTGACGCCCAGTGGCGTGACTGTTGCAGATCCAGTTTAACCCCAGACTGGCGCAATTAATAAAGACGTCAACTAGTGCTGGAATTATTACCAGCACTATCATTTAATGCATCCATGAAGACAAACACAGAATTAATATTGTATTCATGGGAACGCTGAAACTCTCTTTCTCATTTCGTGTTGCTCTATCTGCATACTGCTAGCGAAAGAAAAATACAATACAGTTTGTAACTGTTATTAACCGTTTTATTGAAGAAAATGTATGTAGTAAAAAGACGAACGATATGCTCTCCTGATGGTGGGAGATAACACCTGTCCATGACCATAACAGTGATACACAGTTCTGAGTAGCAAATCAAAGTCCTGGGCATCACTGCTTTGGCACTAACCATCGAAAGACTCAAAGTAATGATACTTTGAGTCTTTCGATGGTTAGTCTCAACAGCTATGTAATATCGCAAAATATCTGGCACTGCGGTGGTACCTACTTGGAGGATTTCTTACTAAGGAGATATACCACCAAGTAAAATTGGTGTGGTGAAAATTCGTGAATGAGGATTCATAAGTTGTGATACTATTTTTAAGAGATTCGTTATATTAAATTCCGTTTAGATTTCTATTTTTTGTTTAATATGAGGGGGGCCGAAGTTCGACAGACGAATTTGCGTAACCGCCATAATTTTTGTTCCATTAAATGAGCCCTTATTTCATTGACATCAGACTGATGATTGGTTGCATTAAACAAAGGGGTAAAAAGTCGGTATATAAAAAAATAATTAAAATCGTTATATGTAGGTACTAAAACTTAAAGATATATGGCTAATATTTTTTTTGTTATAATAATAATTCTCTAAATAATAATTTCCGAATATATGTTTTTGGCCATCACTAGTGGCGGTGACTCCATCTATCGGTGACGCCCAATCAATCACTCTCAGACGGTTTCGTCGCCCATGTGTCACGGCCGAGTATTTTGCCCGGCCACGGCTGTGGGATTCCGGAGTATGCCACCCGTCTCGGATGTATTTACTATTCTAATCATTGTATCACATTATATTATAAAGTGAACAATAACATTGACCTCTGTATGCATTAGCTTCTATTATCTCTAGCAACAGATTCTCAGTAAACAGTTTCCTTGGCTAAGTATCGTATCTTTAAATGCAACAAACTAGTGTAAATATCGTCAATTATTCACAGTCAGTTGCGGTTGTGTTTAAATTACTCCTATCCTTTCAACTTTAGGTTCCAATACAACCTTTCTACGAGGCGTCGACACCTGTCTTTATATAAAGTCTTATGATATCGTCTCTTAAACGCCAACACTTAAGTGCTATTAATAAATAAGTGTCACATAGATCGTTTTAGTTCTATGACGGTATAACCAGAATTTTAGGTACACGCAGATCTTTCAAAATTAATACGAAAGACGATCGATCGTACGACCGACGCAAACACAAATAGAGGGGCACATGTTTGTTCTTGTTATTTACCGATAGCCATGTAATACCTATGTTTTTATTCAAGGTACTTTTGCATTTGACTACACCCTGCCTATTTCAGAATTATTATAATAGTTTCAGAACTGTCTGCTGATACAGTTATGTCAGTAGTGCATTGCGACAACCTTGTCTATACTATTATAAAGAGGAAATATTTGATTATTTGTTTATATTGAATAGGCTCCGAAAATATTGGACCGATTTCAAAAACTCTTTCACCGTTCGGAAACTACACTATCCCCGGGTGGCATAGGCTACTTTTTATCCCTGTATTCTCACGCGAACGGGAACTACGCGGGTGTAACCGCGAGGCGTCCGCTAGTGCTATAATAAAACTAAAATGGGGGACAACTTTCTCATTTTTTCTTCAAACTCTCCATTCAACTCGTTATCAGAGCCATTGCAACATGGCCAAATGTCGAGGTAAATAAATAAAACTAATTTTTTAGTATTTTTTTTGGGAAGATAAAAATTGTACAGACAGACACCCAAATTGTAGTTCGCGGGAAACACAGACGCCGGCAGAGAGTTCCACATCCTGGCTGTGCGTATGAAAAATATGGAACCGAAGCGTGTAGTCCTTACGTGGGGAAAGTACACCATGTGGGGATGGCACTTTGGCCGTGTCTGTCTAGCCGTTAATTTTTAAGTTTCGGCAGACTAGTTGGGATACCGTCTGTCTTCCAATCTAGAGGTTCTGTGTTCAAATTCCCTAGCAAGCACCTTTGTCTTTTCCAAGTTATATAAGTATTGGCCCGGACTGAAAAGGGGGACATTTATAAAAAAACAGGGCTAATTCGGAGTCATCATCCTCTCAGCTGTAGGGTACCCACTGTTGGGCATAAGCCTCCCAAATTAATTTCCATGAAGACTGGTTGGAAGCGGTCCTTTCCTGTTCCCTTCTTCATTAGGTCGTCTGTCCACCATGTGGGTGGATGGGTGGATGTTCTTCGCTGAGCTTGCCGGTCCGTGGTCTCCACTCCAGAACTTTGCAGCCACAACAACCATTAGATTCGGAATAAAAAAAAATTATGTAGTACTAACTGCACCCCGTGGTGTTACCTGCTACGTGTATTCGGAATAAAAATTCGCTTCGATTTCGGCTACCTACCAAATTTCATCCAAATCCGTTCAGTAGTTGCGTGAAAGAGTAACAAACATCCATTCAAACTTTCACGCTTATAATATTAGTGGGATTATGAAATTTATATTAGGAAGAAATAACTATTATTACCGACGCGGGTCGAATCTGGACTAGATTGGCAAAGGACCAAGGCAGATGGCATGACAAGAGAGAGGCTTACACCTAGCAGTGAGGTAAAGAAGGCTGTAGATGATAATGATGATTATGGTTAGAAAGAAAACGCTAAAGAGTTGTCGTGAGGCTTCTATGAAGAGAAGTAAGTGTGGCTCGCCCTTCGTAACGCAAAGGGCGCATACCGAAGCCGAGCCGACAGTATTAGGTATCGTTATTATCTCGGTTGGATTGGCGTGCAGTATTCGTTTGGCGTCACATATTAGCTTGCTGGTCGGCGCGCGCTATTGTTGTTCGAAGCATAACAAATCAGGTACCTCGCGTGAACTGTGGCACGTTCGAGGAGCGGGCGAACTATTCGGCATCTGATGCCAAGAGCAGCCACGTTTGCCCCTCGTTAGGCTGACGCGGCCGCGGATCGCCGATGATCGTTCGCTTTAAATTCGTCGCATTGCAGTTTTATTTTTCACTCTTGAGGGTTTCGTGTTCGAAAGGGTTTTAACGGTACTCTTAAAAGTTACATACTAGATCCCTTTTTTATAAATTATTTATTTAAACACACAAAACAAATTACAATCAATAAAAAACTAGAGTTGAGAAAAGTTGGTTCAGAGCGGGATTGCAACTCAGACCATGTGTGCAATGTTGGTTTAGCGTTTAAATAATTATCATTATGAGTACAGTTTATCTATATAGGTTATCTATTAGCTAGGGGTCGGACTGAGCCAGGCGTTTAGGACATAAAATATTTTTGATATAAGTCCTAAATTTAGGAGAGAACCTTTACCAGGAGGTTGTTTAGGTAAGTACTATCACAGTACCAGATATTCTGCCACTAAGCAGTAGTGTGTAAATATTACTGTGTTCCGCTTTGAAGGGAACATTATATCATATTACACTAGCTGCGCACCGTGGTGTTACCCGCTACATGTTGTCGGTATAAAAAGTAGCTTATGTGTTAATCAAGGCTCCCAAATACCAAATTTCATCCAAATCCGTTGAGTAGTTTTTGCGTGAAAAAGTAACATACATCCATCTATCAATCCAAACTTTCACATTTATAATATTACTGGGATTTAACCTACTACATCTGGCGATCTTACAAAATTGTCGAGACTAACCATCGAATGTCACAAAGTAATGAGCGCCAAAGCAGTGACGCCCTGGACTTTGTTTTGTTACTCAAAGTTCTGTGTATCGCTGCAATGGCCATAGACAGACGTTATCTCTTACCATCAGGAAAGCGTCGCGTTCGTTTCATTAATATTACATTTAAATAAAAAACAATCTTTTGCATAAGTAAGGAAAAGCAGTTGTGATTGTCAGTTTATACAAAAGACTTTCCAATTAAATGATTTGTACTATTATTTTATTTTCGCTTGTATATTGTGTAGTGGTTTTAGACCCTCAATATGTGAATCCTACTGACTCTTATTCGGTGTCTTTTTTATATAAAAATAAACAAGGCATGTTTCTAGTATTTTTATAGAATTTTATAAAAAATCAATATTCATTTTAATATTTTAGCATACCTAAATAAATATCATATATTTTTTTAATTCACAGATATAATCATACATATTATATGAAATGTTACCTCAATATTCATCTTGGATTTTATGTACTCACGTTCAATAATAATTCATATCCTCAAAATTGTTTAGCAAGAAGATCGAATTATTTATTTTATTTAAAATTATTCGCTCGATAGAGACCGGGATGCATGACCTTTGTCAACTTTAATTACATTATTTTTTTTGATCGTATATTAAAATTAAGAGCTCTAATGTATGTTGAACTTTTAATACCTATTAGCGTGGGACCGCAGTTAGGTCTGATGAGAAAAGTTGGTGTGAGCAATCATCACGCTCGCTAATAACCACTAAGTACTCACTAGAACATAAGAATAAGTAGGTACATCGCACCACAATTAAGCATAACTTACGAAACGGGTCCGAACAAACCTCGTTAGTTATTTTTAAGTTACCATTACGATGATAGGTACCGTTTTGAACAGCTACAAATTGTTCACCACTTATCATTACATCGACGATGTCCGTAATGAAAATTAAATATCAACAACGCACAACAAATACAGAGAACTCGTACCAGCGGCCACACACTAATTTCGTTACAGCATTTTGTGGAGATACCCACAACTTAATGGCGGAATAATTTGATGAATGAATGAATGAACGCTAATTGCAACGTGGACGAATAAACTAGCAACGTGGCTCGCACCGGAACGACTATCACGGGATCGGCGCAGTACCGTGAACACTTCAATCGTCTTTAAGCACAATGCCGTAAAACATTCTGAGGCGAATTCGCAAAATGCCTTTAAAGCTACGACTAATTAATTCAATTTCCTATTTGCTTTTGAAAATTATCGAACAGACAAATGTTCACACTAAAATATATGTCAAACGTATTTTTGTCTAGATGATGAATATATGTAGTGGCTTATTATAATTATAACTTATGCTCTTCTGTAGCGATGATAGCTCAGTGGTTAGCGCGGTAGGTTCGCATGCCGAAGGGTGTGGGTTCAAACCCCAACAATGAGCTTGAGCTGCCGGTGAAGGAAAACATCGTGAGGAAACCATAGCATGGTGGTAGGGTACTTTCTAGTACTCGGCTGGCTAGCTACCACCCTCAAGTTGAAAATCTGCCGCCAAGCATCTAACGGTGTGTTCCGGCAGCCTCACTTGAGAGCCAGTTCCATTCCAGGCTAGATGTGCTTTACCATCTTCGACCACACCTTCACTTAACATCAGGTGAGCTGTGGTCAAACAACTAGCCTGTCAACCATTAAAAAAAAACTACTATAATTATAAAAAAAACACTAGTAATGAGTATTAGTAACGAGCGCCAAAGCAGTGATGCGCTGGACTTTGTTTTGTTACTCAAAGTTCTGTGTATCGCTGCAATGGTCGTGGACAGGTGTTATCTCTTACCATCAGGAGAGCGTCTCGATCGTCTCATTACTTTTCACATAAAACAAAACCTCCAGATACGTCAGTTACAATATTCACCGTGGGGAAGCTACCCTATTTCCGGGTGACATAGGCTATCTCTGTATTCCCACGGGAACGGGAACTACGCGGGTGAAACCGCGAGGCGTCCGCTTGTAAACTATAATACACAATACATACTAATAATACACACGTTTCGAACATCCAGTATATAATCAGGATAATCCTATACATCATTCCAAGTTATAAATAAGTAAAGATAAGTAAAATTTAAAATAATAACTAATCTAAAAGGCCGCTATCAATGGGATAATTATTTTAATCAAAACACAATATCATCCAAGAGTCGCTGTATGGAATCTTTGTTCTGAATCATCGTGCTTGTATGATGGCAACACCACGAAAAAGTCCGTACTACTTTGAGTAGTTCAGGTTGCAAATCGCACACTTGTTTTATTTTATCTGAACGTTTACAAGTTTCCTCAAAAAGTTCTTCTCCAAAAAATTCTGGTACGAGTATGTAAATAAATGTACATAAGTATGTAAATCCCGAAGGGCTGACGTACTCGACGCAAATCCCTTCAAAGTTCCACGGAAGTCACGGTTAAATGAGGATACTCATTGCCTTTCTGCGCTGCGGGTGCTTCTAGCTTTTATATTTTTATTTTGCACATTTCAATATCCTAACCTATAGTGTCTTATATGTTAATTACTCACGGATGGTAGGGAGAGTTACGTAGCCCGAGAGCAGGGCCGGACTGTGTGGCCAGCGGGCGATAGGATCGCGCGTGACCACGGCCCACGAACTTCGATAGCTTCATTCTGAATGCGGCCGCCGCCCCACTGCCCGCGGCTAGCGTATTTACATAATATAGTTCTAACCCGATGTTCAATTAGGATTTGTCTCTACGTGAGGAATAGAGCCATTACTGTTATATCTCTCGCCACACGGAAACAGTCTGCGGTGATGAACAATTGTTACATTTATCTACGTAAGATAATATTATAATCAACACTAACAGATTATAAAGCGGAAAGATCTGATTTTTTTGTTTGTCTGTTTGTATTGAATATGCTCCGAAACTACTGGACCGATCTGAATAATTCTTTCATTATTAGAATGCTACATTACCACTGAGTGACATAGGCTATTTGAGTTTTGTTTTCCCATGCGAAGTCGGGACGGCCCGCTAGTTGTTAAATAATGATCAACTCAGTCAGAGATCTTCGGGCGGTATGTTAAATTCTCATCAATGGGGTTGAGTGTTCTGGTAGCCATTTCTCATTCTAGGCTAGACGTGTTCCCCATCTTCGACCACACCGTCACATCGAATGAGCTATGGTCAAACATCTAGCCCGTAAATTATAACAAAAACACTAAGGCTAGCCATGATGATGTTACTCTATATTGATAAATTGTAAAGTTTGTTGTTGAGAAACTGCACCTACGGGACAGAGATTTCATTCAATTTTGTAAATGAATATCTAAGCCCCTTGTCAACGTCGTGTTTGTACAAACTTCTAGCGTTTACTTGACCAAACGCTGTCGTATGCATTGTCAATCAATGTTGGGACACCGGCAGTGTGCTGGGTCCGCTGTCGGTTGACATTAAGTATTAACATGAGCTTTTAGATTGCCTCGAGACTTAATCAGTCTATTGGCAATTACGGCCGTTTTTTTAACAAACTCAAAAAAGGTTCTCAACTCGACTGGTATGTTACGCGATCATTTCGTCAATCATGAACCGATTGTCGTAATTCCTTTTTTGCTTGATAGATCATACTTTAAGGTCACATATAAATTTTATCGAAATCGAATAAAAAAACAACAAAAATGTTAAAATTGTATGCATCGATGAAATTTTCGTTTACTCCGAAACCTCGGTGCGTTTAGTTGGCGTAAGAGTTATGGAGTCAGTTTTTTTAAATTGTAAATGTAGGTATATATTATTATGTAAAAAAATGTAACGAACGAAACGTTCCCATGATGGTAAGTTATAACGTCCATGGCCATTGGAGCGGTACATAAAACTTTGAAGAGTAAATCATAATTCGGGGTATCGCTGCTTTGGCGCTCATTATTGTGACTTTCGACGGTTAGTCTTAACAGCCATGTAATTTCACTAGCTGCAGTACCCTTCAAATTGGAACGCAGTAATGTTTACACACTACTGCTAGTGGTACTGCGGTGATACTTACCTAGACAAACTCCTGGTAAGGAGATTTACCACCAAGGTTTTGTGTAGTAGGCTAAAGACACAGCTAATAGAGAAATTTGTCCAGCAATAAAAATGAGATTCACATAAGACGTATATATATAATATTAATCCAGTGCTCTGCAGGCCAATATTTTTTAAAATTCCTGTTCGTTCGGGTAAGCAGTGAGCAGACATTTGAAATATTTCGAAATAAATACATATTTATTTTCTAGAATTCCGCGACGCTAGCACTGGAGCTGCGTGCTTGGCACATTGCTGTGAAACTGAGAACGTTCGCTGTGGAATTCATAAAATGTGCAGTTAATTTTAATTGTGTAGGAAACATCCTTCCATTTTTTATCGAGTATTCTATTCTTACATAAATATATCTTTCGTATAATTTTGTTTGAATTTGATGAGTTTAATGATGAAAACAAACTAGAGAATGTAAAGTTAGGCGCAAGGCGTTTCCTAGTTGACAGCCCCGTTGGCTCATTGGTAATATCTGCCTTGAGAGCTGTAGGGCGTGGGTTCGATTCCCACTCAAGGCAAACATTTTGTGAATAAACAAATGTTTATGACAATATGTATTATAAGTATGTATTTACAAAAAAAAGTATGTATGTATTCTATCACACAAGCTCTGCTTAGTTTGGGGCCAGATGGCGCTGTGTGTATAGTCCTACGATATTTATTTATTTATTAATCTATAAGTATAACGCAGTAAAATTATATATTTAATGAAGTTGTAGTAATTCGTGGTAAAGGTAGCAACGCTCATCTCTGTTTCCCGCTACTGATTTCTAAAGAGCAATAAACTAGCTATCTATTCGATCCAAAAAACTAAAGTTCCCGGAGGAATTTCCGTAACCTCTTTATTTATTCAGTTCAAGATCACGATAGAACACTCGAGGTATAGGGACCACACTGAGACAGCTCACTCCCCGTATCTCACTCACATCTTGGAACTCTGGCCTCACTTTTAATTACTATACTAAAAACATCAGACGTTTGTGCTTGGGATAATATTTTAGAGTAGGTACATATAACTTTTTTTTATTTAGTTATTTATCCAAGTTATTTCATTTTCTTTGTTTCAACTTCCTGCTTGTATTACAGTGTATTCCGGGCTTGTTTTGTTGTGGTTATACAAACCTCTAGTTCTCTGTTTTCCAACGATACAAGTACCGGTATGTTCTGGCGATTTTGCCAGGGCTTTTTTAATGAGACGAACGATACACTGTCTGATGGTAAGTGATAACGCATATCCATGACCATTGCAGCGATCATCCTGAGCAGCGATTGAGCTTGACAGCCCTGTTGGCTCATTGGTAGCACATCTGCCTTAAGAGCTGAAGGGCGTGGGTTCGATTCCCGCCCAGGACAAACATTTTATGTATCAACAAATGTTTGTTCTGTGTCTAGGTGTTTTGTATGTATTATAAGTATGCATTTACAAAAAAAAAAGTATTTATGTATTCTATCAGTTATCTGACTGCCACAGAACAGGCTTTGCTTAGTTTGGGGTCAGATGGCGCTGTGTGTAATGTCCTACGATATTTATTTATTATTTATACACAGAAACAGCAAATCAAAGTCTGCGGCATCGCTGCTTTGCCGCTCATTATTTTGTGACTATTGACGATGAGTCTCAACAGCCCTGTAATTTCGCTAGCTGGAGTACCTACCCTTCAAATTGGAACACAGTAATTTTTACACACTACTGCTTGGCAGAGTATCTGGTATTTTTGTGGTACCTATCTAGACGACTTCTACCACCAGCTCTACTCTATTCTATTGCGACCAGTACTTACCTTTACAAAATTACGCGTATCAATAGTATTAAGCCGAAAGGAGGTCATTGTACTCATAATTATCAAGAACTTTTACTCTTTTAACTGAACCTGAAATCGTAACCATATTTATTGTCGGTAGTAGTTTTTTTTACGCAATTTCAAGGTCACGTAAAGGATGCTCATAATGATGATTATAACGAGCTCCTTTCCGCTTAGTACTACTGATATGCCTAGCCCCTTCAAACACTAATTGTTAAACTTTTTCTCCGTAAACAATAAAAAGTCAAATAAAAAAAAGGTTGTCATGGGATTACTTACAGAAGTGAAAACATACATTTGAAAGAAGAAGAAACTGGTCTGTCGGTGTCGCGAACCCATAACTTTTGCCCCTACCAAAAAAATCGCTCTACATGGCTTAAGAAGTTTTCACATCAAAAATAAGTTAGTAGATGAAACATTTGCCCATATAAGTGTGACCAAATAAGTTCATAATAAAAACAGAACATAATGATCAATATTCATATATTGATATCAAACCTCAAAAACTGTTGACATGTAATTTTATTAAGACATTTGAAAGAGATCGAATCTAAACATCGACACGGAGACAAAATGAAACGCGATGTGCAAATTTGATTTATCTGTACGGGACAATCAATTTGTAACACAGAAATTCTTTGGAAATATTTCAATGTTTTATTTGAAGAAGGTGATTATTATGTTTATCACCAGTGGTCGGCCGACAGTAACTGTTACATATAAATTGCCAACTCTGTCATAATTAAATTTGGTATCGAGATCTGCAAATATAATTCACACTTTATATTTGAACTGAGTAGAATTTTGAGCAAATTTTTCTCGGGTTCCGTAGCAAGTAAACCCGAACGGCGAAATCATGAGGGTTCCAGTTATGAACTAATCAGTTATTTTAGGTCATTTATTGACTGCCTTGTTAGCTCATTTACTAAAAATGTCTGCTTCAAGAACTGTAGGGCGTGGGTTCGATTCTCACCAGGACAAACACTTTTTTGACAAATATTTTTTTTTATGTTTGACTGGCTAGGTGTTTGACCATAGCTCGCAGGATGCATTATGTTTATTTATGCGATGATAAATAAATAAATATCGTAGGACTATACACACAGCGCCATCTGGCCCCAAACTAAGCAAAGCTTGTGTGATGGAAGTCAGATAACTGATAGAATACGTAAATACTTTTTTTTTCAATATGTAGAATTTCAAATTATAACGACGTTCTAAAAAAGTTCTATAGGTCTAAAGAGACGTTATCCCGATGAACTTCCTCATGCTGCAAATTAAGTTAGTTAAAACAGTCATTTGGACACCCTTCATTATTGACTGTCCACGCCGTGTGGACACGGACAGTTAGCGTCCTGATTTTTAAAACACTTACTTAACATTGACGAAGAAAGACTGACAGAGGAGTTTTGGCGGGAATGCATGAAGGATCTCAAGCTCATTGTTGGGGTTTGAACCCACGCCCTTCGGCATGCGAACCGACCGCGCTAACCACTGAGCTATCATCGCTACAAAAACAAAGCATAACCATTTCATTACCCTATACTTTAAAAATAAATTAGTGTTGCAATCTCAGATGAGTGAAAAACAGCCCTGTTGGTTAATTGGTAGTATGTCTGCTTCGAGAGCTGAAGGGCGTGGGTTTGATTCCCGCTCAAGACCAATATTTGTGTGACTAACATCGATGTTTGTTCTGTGTCTGGGTGTACTGTATGTATTATAAGTATGTATTTACAAAAAAAGTATTTAAGTATTTTGTCAGCTGACTGGTTCCCATAGTACAAACTTTGCTTAGTTTGGGGCTAGATGGCGCTGTGTTAAATGCCCTCCAACATTCATTTAATATTTAACTTAAGACATCAAATTAGAACATATTTCGTATTTGTATTTGAACAAGAAGGAAATTTATGTATCGGATATTATTTTACAAGTTGTACAAAATTAAATTCCCGGGTGTTATAATCATACCTTTTATCGGGAAAATATGTGAAGAAATTTCTAAACGTTTGTAAAAGAAATTCAATGAAGTGTGTAATTTAATAATACATATAATAATACTTATTAACTATACAAGCCTGGGTAGCTGAAAAATCATTTTCAGTATGAAAGACAAGTACAAGTTCTTTGATAAAGATCAAATTAGTAATTTAACACACATGTCGCAGGCAATTTATGTGATTCCCGCTTTTTACAAACGGCGTCGTCGGTTGTCCGTTTAAAACCCCGGGTTTAAAACACTTGGATTTTTAAAATATGCTGTAGGTAAATTGACAACTTGTTCAATTTATACTATTAAAAAGAGGAAAGATTTGATTGTTTGTTTGTATTGAATAGGCTCCGAAACTACTGGGCTGATTTCAAATATTCTTACACTACTAGGAAGCTACATAGTCTCCGGGTGACATAGGCTACTTTTGCCGCGGCATTTTGTAAACGGCATTTGAATTGTCCATCAAATGTTGTGGCATTTTATCACTGTATAAAATGCCACAATATTTGATGGACAATTCAAATGCCGTTTACGAAATAAGGCATTTTACAATTTGCCTTCGGTATATTTCATAACTGTGAGTGTTTTTAAACGGACGACGCTGTTTGTAAAATTCGGAGTCATACTAATTGGCTGCGATACAATTGGAATAAATTAGATCAAAAACTGTGTTATTTACAGGTTTTTTTAAATGTATAAGTAATGAGACGATCGTAACGCTTACCTGATGGTAAGAGATAACGCAAGTCCATGGCCTTTGAAGCGATACACAGAACTTTGAGTAGCAAAACAAAATCCAGGGTGCAGTGTCAGGTTTCTCGTGAGTAAAGAATATACGTTGTTGAACAGATTGTACGGGTCGAAACGCTGTGCGCGGTGCAGTACGACAATATCAGCGTCTGAGCTGGTGATGAGGGCGCGAGACCTGGTCTTCCATGTGCACTGCTTCTCTTGCGCGCTCTGTAACACGCCCCTCAACAAGGGAGATACCTTCGGCATCAGAGACTCGGCGGTTTACTGCAGGTAACCTTGAGAGACCTCCTTTTCAAGCTTATCTCCCTTTTTTTTATGGTTGACAAGTTAGATGCTTGACCAAAACTCATCTGTTGTTTAGTGGCGGTGTGATCAAAAATGGTTATGCACACCTAGCTGTAGAATTGGTTCTCAAGTAAAGCTGACGAAATACTCCGTTAGATGCTTGGCGCAGCCGAGTTCTAGAAAGTACCCTACCACCATGCTATGGTTTCCTCACGATGTTTTTCTTCACCGGCACTGTTGGGGTGTTAACTAGGGTTGCCAACCGTACCTACTATAATACATAGTAATGTACTGTATTTTGGGTATAGTATACTGTTGAAGAAATATATATTTCAGTACAATAGATCAATGTACAGTATTTTGCGACACTAAAACTAGTCAAATAAAAAAAAAACAGATCCCGCAATTTTTGAACGTGCCTTTCGTTCGACAGACGTAATGAGCGTGTGCATGTAAAAAATATAACTTGGTCTATTTTTTATTTTTCCCTACTAAAATACTATATTTTTGAAGCGAACTATATTTTTATAACTTAAAAAAACATACAAAAGAACTATGTTCAGACCAAAAAATGTTGGCAACCCTTGTGTAAGCCCACGCCCTCAAACCACTGAGCTATCATCACTACATAACTTGAAACGGCTTCAAGCTCTCAATGACCAATACCACCAAAAACAATGGATCGACAAATGGACGATTTAATTGTATGACTTTGTTGCAGGCTTCATTATGAGACTATGCCGGAGTACGGCAGTAACATGCCGATACCGGGGCCCCCGCAGATGTGCCCGGGCCCGTACGCGGGTCCTCTGCCAGGGCCGCACTATACCCCCTACCCGTCGCCCGAGTTTGCTCGGATAGACAGCGAAGTTCCTAAAGGCCCCTATTTTAACGGAGCTGCAGCGCCACCACCTCGGCAAAAAGGTCGACCTAGAAAAAAGAAACCCAAAGACCAAGATCTCATGACGGCGAATCTCGGTGAGTCATAGCATTAACAGTTACGCGCCAATGCGAAATCAAGCCTCTTTCGTGCCTCAAATTACTTTAATCGTAGCGCTCTCCGAGAGGACCTGGCATTTCTACTAAATGCAAAATATCCGTCGATATGACCGGCGATACGGTCCAGCGTGTAACAGTGTCGCATTGCGTGCCGCCATTTTGTTCAAATAATATCGACACAGATTCCTTCCTCCGTTTCGCCGACAAAACGCTTGTACAATTTTATTAACACATTAAAGTCAAAACTGCACTTACCTTCACCAGATTATCAGCGGCGACTTCCCGTGTACGTTTTTTAAAATACTTTTTTTCGAGATATCGAAACCAGTCCGTTTATCTGGCCGGCAGCGCCGGTTCCACCGGCGAGGCGCGATGTGACCTCACGAGAATTTTTGAAATTAGAACGTTGAGTAAGCGCGGGACGACGCGAAACGAAAAATGATCCCATTCGAGAAGCAGCTCGTCAGACAACAACATTGAAGGAGATAAAACCAGCGGACGTGTACGCCACTTGTGTCTAGGCAAAAAATCCGAGCTGAGCTCGTGGTTTTTTTGCGCTCATTACGTAGTCGATGAAGCACACGCATTAATTGAAATGAAACACATAAAATTACTACAAACACGGTTGAATGGTCGGTGGGGACGACTTCATCGGGAGTCGTGCGCTGTGCGAGGCACGGGGGCCGTGTGTTGTTACAGAGTAAGTTGGTTCGAGCGCGCAGGCTGCTCCAAATTCTCCTGTCGTGCGGGGTGTTCTAAAATAGCGCAGGAACCAGTTCCTCACGTGTCCCTCGAGGGCTCGCGTGTGCAGGACGTGTGTTCACCTTGCCGCGAACCATTCCAATGAACCGTTGCCGCTGTTCAGACCCATTTATTAGCACTGAGTTAATATACTAATGATAGTAATGTTACGATATAGTTGAAGATGGTGGCTAACTAGCTGTTACTTCTCGAGGTCGAAAACTGAGAGTATACCTAGCTATGATCTGTAAGCGCGATTTTGAAATCGTGAAACAAAAATCAGTTGTTCTTTAGACACTGTTCGTTGACCCCGGACTCAATGTATTTGCTACATAGCTGTTTTTTTTCAGAGTTGTGGCTATAGTCTATATTGTTCATAACGATGGCCACAATGATCCTCATTTGGTTTACACTTAGTTCAACCCGAGCTATTGATCCATATAGTCAATTTATTGTAGCGATGATAGCTTAGTGGTTATCGTGCGCGTTTCACACGACGAAGAGCGTGGGTTCAAACTCCAACAATGAACTTTAGCTACCGGTGAAGATAAACATCGTGAGGAAATTATAGCGTGGTGGTAGTTGACTTTCTAGTACTCGCCTGGCCAGCTACCACCCTCAAGTTGAAAATCTGCCGTCGAGCACCTAACAGCGTGTGCCGGCAGCCTCTATCTCGAGTCAGTTCTATTCCAGTTCGACCACACCGTCACTTAACATCAGGTGAGTTGTGGTCAAACGCATAGCCTTTCAATATAGCTCGATGCCCATATTCAATAACATTTCTTATCTTAATGATTTAAATTAATATTTTGAACTCTACATTAATATAATATTTTCAAAAATATATCCTTACAGGTAACTTGAAAATTAACAAATTACTGTTATAATTTTCAGATGAGAAAAAGATTTTCCCACGTTTACATAAATAATTACGTCACATTTTGAAACAAAAACTCCGTAAAATCAATTTTGTACGCTTACATATTTTCAGAGCTCTCTTAATATCGTTTCATAAGATCATTAAGATTTCGTCTTTGGAATATGGCAATATTTTAGCGATTATCAGCTGATCTCAAGACATATCTAATTTTTTCTGTGAGTGTACTTGGGAATTAAATTCACAACATTTAATTAAAATTGTTACAACGCGTGAGATACCTAGTCGATGTTGAAATGTTTTCTTGGCGTTTGCTTTTCTTGACGTGGTATATTGAAACATATTTGGTAAATAGGAATACGTTACAAATACTAAAAATTAAAAACTTCTATTTAATTACAAAGTTTGTAGCATATCTAGATTAATGTATGAATTAGATTCCAGGTTGTTTTGAAAATTTTAGCTGTAAACTACGAAAACTGTTAAAAGCTAGTGACAGTGGTTAATTGACTTTGTTTTTAATTTCTGGTGTATAGAGTAAGGAGGAGTTAATTTCTTTTACTAAATATATGTACAAACAAATAAATACGCGCATTATATACCACGCTACATAAAAATAACTGAAAAACAGATTGGTGGTCTAAATTTGGTGCAATAAGACTTTGGGAAAAGGAAAAGGATTATCACTCTGTTAATAATAATAGATTGCGAAATCGCTGTAAAAAATTTTGCTGTTTCATTGAGACATGTTGTCTCTGGACCAAATGTAAGGAGAAGCATTTTTTTCGCGGCTTTAGTTTTGTGCCCATAGTAAAATTTATTTAGAATCTTGAATACAATGACACCTTTTCGGTATACCCTAAGCTTAAAACCCTGTATAGAATCCGTTTTGTAGCTATATTATTGCCAATTTTTGTTTTTGGTGAATGATTTTATCATGAATTTTGATGTTACTTAACGAGTAAAGTGGAGTGCGAGAGTAAATACATATTATATTGTGCTAAAGTAACCCAGTTGACGTCCATTGTTGTGGTAAGATGAAAGCTAACACGATTAAGACAACGACCCATTGTGTACATTAAATATCGTAAATACACGTGAGAACATTGTTTGGGGCAATATTTCATTTTTAGAATTCCCTGCCGTTGTCTGTGGGATTGGCGGCGTTATTTATTATTTCTCATCAAGCATCTTTATTGACTAGAATATGATTTGTAATAACAAATTCACTATTATTTATTACTGTCACTATATCAGAGTTTCGTACCTGAAAATTGGCTCGTAGGCTAGACATTGCTGCGGACATTCTATTCGTTATAGCTGTCCAATATTTATGGCTTACCAAATGTAAAACAAACAAAGAAATGTATTTAAGTAAACATTTTTTTTTATATTTTACTCGCTAGTTTTTTTTTATATATAGGTATGCTTGCGTTTGACCCCAACTCGCCTGATGTAAAGCGAAGATGCGGTCTACGGTGGAGCAAAACCGATTCACTCGCTACTTGAAGTCACCCAGATTGTATCTATTAGGGAACACCCACTCAGGCAGCAAATTCCTTTGTTTAGCGGTAGTAGATCTCTTTAGCAGGAGATCGTCTAGGTAGGTACAACCATGGTACTAGATATTCTGTCGCCAAGAAGTAGTATGTAAACATTACTACGTTCCGGTTTGAAGGGTACTGCAGCTCGCGTTTTTTTTTTTTTTTTTTTTTTTGGTTTACAAGCTAATTGTTTGACCACAGCTCACCTGATGTTAAGTGAAGGTGTGGTCGAAGATGGTAAAGCACACCTAGCCTGGAATGGAACTGGCTCTCAAGTGAGGCTGCCGGAACACACCGTTAGATGCTTGGCGGCAGATTTTCAACTTGAGGGTGGTAGCTAGCCAGCCGAGTACTAGAAAGTACCCTACCACCATGCTATGGTTTCCTCACGATGTTTTCCTTCACCGGCAGCTCAAGCTCATTGTTGGGGTTTGAACCCACGCCCTTCGGCATGCGAACCTACCGCGCTAACCACTGAGCTATCATCGCTACAAAATTACAGGACTGTTAAGTTTAATCACCGAATGTCTCAAAGTAATGAGCGTCGAAGCAGCGATGCCCTGAAATTTGTTTTGTTTATATATAAAACAAACAAAAATAGTACAAAACTTAGGCCTTGAATATCGTTTTGTTCTGTTTATCGCTGCAACGATCAAGGACAAGCGTTATCTCTTACCGTCAGGACAGCGTCTTGTTCGTCTCGTTACTTTCACATTATTATTATTCAACGTTATTTATCTTATTTTTTAAATTTTGCACATTAAATATTTATAAAACATATATAATATAAAAAACTTAAATACTAGGGTGCCGCCGGCAGCGGGGCAGGGCTCAAGCTGCCGGTGGTCAGGGCTGCAGAGTGAGGAACCTCCTCACAATGCGCGCCGCGTCAAGGATCACTGCCTTTAGAAGCTGACCCTTGACCCAACCGTCTAGCGAGTCTCTTGAGATGTCTCTTACTATTATTATATTTATTATTTTTAGTTGTGGTAGATCTCTTTAGCTAGGTAGGTACCACCGCAGTACCAGTTATTCTGCCGCTAAGCAGTAGTGTGTAAACATTACTGTGTTCCGGTTTGAAGGGTACGGCTGTTGCGACTAACCATCGAAAGTCTCAAAGTAATGAGCACCAAAGCAGTGACGCCCTGGACTTTGTTTTGTTACTCAAAGTTCTGTGTATCGCTGCAATGCTCATGGACAGGCGTTATCTCTTACCATCAGGAGAGCGTCTCGTTCGTCTCATTACTTTTTCCATTAAAAAAAATCTATTTCTTTTTTGTTGAAAATTTTAATTGTATATAAATTACTGTTATACATTTAGTTACAAACAATAAATAAGAAGAATTATGTACTCATAGTATAAACATACTTGAATTTAAAGGCATGTGTTCGATTCTACCTGTAACGATCATTTATATAACTCATAATAATGCAACATATAAAAATGTCAGCTTCCAATACATTCTCTCCCTTGTTAGTCTCTAGTGTCTTCTATGTGCATTCGTTTTCCGTAACAGCCGCTCGATTATGGAAATCCTACCTTTTATCCTACCTACCGTCCCTTACAAGAAAATCACAGTCACTAAACATTTCCAAGAATTGATTGAAACAACACTACCTAGCCTAGAGTCTTAACTGTTGTAACAAATTTAGCTGACAATTATCTGTTTTTCAGTTAATTTTATATAGCATCGTATATAATGCGCGTATTTATTTGTTCTTACACATTATTATATACTTACTATATGTTTTTTTTCTTATTGTGTTACATCTCCCGCCTGTTTCTATCGTATTTTTCTTTTCTTGGTTGCCTGGAAGAGATCGCTGTTAGCGATAAGGCCACCACTTGTGGCACTAGTTTATAAGATTCTTTGTTCTCTGTACTCTTTTCTCTTTATGATGTGCACAATAAAGAGTTATATCTATCTATTATTATTATGCTTGTTTTTTTAATGTAGTAATGAGACGAACGATCTTCTGATGGTAATAGATTACGCCTGTCCATTCAAACTAATGAACCGATTTGAATGCAATTTGGTGTGGAGGTAGCTGAGACCCTGGATTAGAACATAGGCTACTTTTTATCCCGAAAACATGTAGCGGGTAATACCGCAGGGCCCAGCTAGTTTATTAATGTTTTATGCTACGGAACCATTATCGAGTGACGAGTGAGTGCGACCCGAACTTGTCCGGTTATTTTTTTCTGTGGACAGGTCAAGGTAACTATTCAATCATTGAGTCATTGATAAATTCATATCTGTCCACAATAAAGTATTGCAGTCTGGAATGACTACTTTTTACAATTCTCCGCTAGTTCCCCCAAAAGAAGGCGGGGCTTAAGTAAATCCGAATTTTACTCTCTATAGGGTGACTCACCCCCTATAATAAGAAACTGAAACACGATATACAAGCCTGTGTTGTAAACGGTAATAAATCATCCCCCGGATAGGGGCGGAATAAATTTTTCTTTTTTGAATTTGTCCTTCTAAGAGTTTTTTTTTCTGGTGAGTAAACTTAATGAACGTATATCTTGAATTCTATCCTGAACTTTAAAAATGCAGTTTCTCGGAGATCTTTCCATCTGTGACTAGCAAGCGACATTTCAACTCGAGGAATCGAGAAAAAAATAATTAACCAGTTAGTAGAGTACGAGTAGCAGACCAATAAGAAATTAATGGTTATACGCACAATACAAACTGATAATGTATTGCATTCGTTTCAAGATCTATGGAGCATGTGCAAAATACCGGGGATTCGATTGGCCGACTGACGTTTGCCAGAAAAAGTTTAGGAAGTTATGTCGAAATATGAAATCGGTCAAGTGTGCGTCGACATTGCGCGCTTAGAATTCCGTACCACCGCGATACATGGATTACTATTCATGAGTATTTTCTTTGGTTCAGTTTGGACTTAAAGTTTGACCTACGTCTGCCATTCGAGTATAAATTTTTACTCTATATTAACATATTTTAGTCTTACCCTTTATCCCTTGGAAGATGGGACGGCCTCTTGTGTGGGACGCCACTTGTGTCGACACCTTGGCGCCGTCTCATCTTCCTGTGACTTCGGGACAAGCTGGTGCTGCCGCATCTAAAGCTGAAAACCTCAAATGGCACAAATATTGTTATTTGGATAGAATGTATCTTTTTGTGCCGTTTGGAGTTGAAACTTTAGGTCCGTGGGAGCCGGCCGCTCTCGAACTGTATCTGGACCTGGCCAAACGTCTAGAGGAGGCTTCAGGTGACCAGAATGCTGGTATCTACTTTGGTCAAAAGCTAAGCATTGCCATCCAGCGTGGCAATGTTGCCAGCATTCTGGCCACATATTCCTTCTCTGACGGTTTTTTAGACTAAGTTTTTTGTATACATTTTGTAAATAGGTAGTATAATTTAAGGTATTTTTTATTTTGTTTAATAAATCTTTTGGTCTATATTCATTTTACTTACATAAGCTTTCATTTATTTAGTTTTGGATGGGTAGTATGCTCGCAAAACAATAATATTTAGGTACATGGCTGTACTGATAGGACCAACTAGGACCTGGTAGTTGTACAACTGTACATCTTTATTATGTATTTCGTAGCTCGATAAAGAAATCTTAAAACTAATTTCTTTTTAATCATTGATTTTTTATGTAATTGTAATGAAACGAACGAGACGTTCCCCTGATGGTAAGAGATAACGACTGTCCACGACCATTACAGCGATACACAGAACTTTGTGTGACAAACTAAAGTCTAGGGCATCGCTGCTTTAGCGCTCATTACTTTGAGACTTTTGATGGTTAGTCTCAACAGCCCTGTAATTTCGCTAGCTAGTTTGCACACTACTGCTGGAAGAATATCTGGTTACGCGGTGGTACCTACCTGGACGACCTCCTGCTAAAGAGATCTACCACCAATTAAAATAAACTGTCCCATATTCATATCAAATCTAATTATTTTGTTTAGGTATTACGATAAACGTTTGCTACGTTTATAGTAAAAGCTAAGAATTGTATTTTATTTTATACAGCTTAATAAAATACGTATTCTGCGAAATGTGACGTAAATTCTCCGAAATAAAACAGTTGTATTCTGCGAAAATCATACTCGGACACTATAGCTCAATTACATTCGAATAAAAAAATAAACGAGTGAGTAGACACATTAGTAATTAGAAGCAGGCGGCCTGCGCTCGGTAATACACACACACACAAGCTCACACACTTTGGTTTTCAACCACTAGGGCTCACTGGAAGACCAGCGCTGGTCATACCAGCTTATCATGACCAGTATTATGCTGAAGTGAGCCCCTGTTTTGTAACTGTTTGTCTCTGTTTGTTTTGGTTTTGTGTTTGTATTTGTTACAATTTATTATCTATCTATCTATACTATTATAAAGAGGAAAGATTTGATTGTTAGTGTTGAATACGCTCCAAAATTACTGGACCGATCTTAATAATTATTACATTAATAGAATGCTACATTATCCGTGATAGACACAGGCTACATTTTATTTCAAAAATAATTAGGGATCCGCATGGATAATTCAATAATGTAACCCAAGATGTGAAAAATTTGAAAAAAATCCCTTACTTAGCATATGCTGCGAAAACTATTGACAACAGAATAAAGTGTCGTTTAAAATTGACAGCTACAAGTAAGTCCGCAATATCATATGTCTAACTATTACAGTTGTCATCTACATCTACACTAATTATAAAGAGGAAATATGTATTTGATTTTTTGTTTGTTTGTATTGAATAGGCTACAAAACTACTGGACCGATCTGAATAATTCTTTGATCATTAGAATGCTACACTATCACTGAGTGACATAGGCTATATTTTGTATTCCTGTGCGAAGCCGGGGCGAGCTGCTCGTATAATTTTTGTTTTTCTTTCTAATAGAGATTCGTTGAATACTTTTTGAATGCGGCCCCTAAAAGCGATGCATTCACCAGCATGATAATATTTTTTGTAGACGCATTGTAAAGAATAAATGCAATATGCAGCATTTGCCTAATAAGAGCAAGAGTCACCTGTCCAGTAAAAGATTAAGCGATTATAATTTACCCACAATGCAGGCGTTGACTAGAGCGCAATAAATTTTATACAGCACTGTATTGGACATTCAGCATTGCCGCGCAGTCGGCCGGAGCTGCTGCTCCCGGTATAGGCCGGGTCGGTTTTTGTCCAAGCGACCACTTTTGCGAACCAGTGACTTTTTATCCTACAAAGTTTGGTACAAGTTCTACGATCAAAGACTCGATTCTTGAGTTGTACGATTAAATTTACGCATACAAACATGATTTAAAAAAAATGCGTTTTTGAGTGCATTCATTTGTTTTTAAATCGAAAGGTTTTTTTTCATTTATGATGAGAAGTTTAGGATGTCGTACGGTTAGATGTTCGTAATTTTTTTTTAACTAACTTTCTTTACAATGTGATAAAAATTAACTTTTCATTTATGTTGTTGAATATTCTTCATATCCTGAGAGCATTAATTCTTATTCTATTTTAATTAATTTCAATTTATTCTTATAATTCAAAATTAAAGCCCACAGTTAAGTGAACCATTTATTAATATAAATACAACGAAAGTAAATAATTATATATCCGTGCAAACCTAAGTAACTAAAGATATAAACAGCAAAAACTTATAAAACATAGTTTGCACTCAATGAAGCAGATTCAGCACTGAGGCAGTTAGTTATCTTAGGAGTTTACAAATTAATTAACAACAAAACGCAACAATTTTTATTCCTACCAACTGTATTTTCCCATATACGCAAATAAATGTTTATTTATTTATGTTATGATGATTATGATTACAACAATTTAGTTTCCATTGGCGAAAGCTCTGAATACAAATACAAATACAAATATTATTTTGATAACACCAATGTTACAAGTCACTAACTGTAATAATATAAATACAGCTTTTTGAATTTAGTTTCCAAGTCGGTTACATTCGTATACGAAAATTGATTCGTATGGTTAAAAAATTGTACCCCATATCAATTACAAGGGAACGCGATTGCGTAACGCAGTGAAAGGTGGCTAGAGGCGAGGCCCTGTCCCACGCCTCTACGTGAGAAGCCAGCTTGGCCCTAATAGTAGCCCACGTATGCGTTACTTAAAGATACGTACAAGAATTTCGGCGTATTTAGTAAGTAGGTAGTACTTTCCTGTGGGTGATGTCGATGGCGCTCAATGATATCAAGACTCTGTACTCGGATTTCGACCTTGTTTGCACGTTTATTACATGGCGGTTGCAAAATTTTTGTTAAATATTCGTGCGTATCAAACGTTCATTTTAAAAGTTTTTCTCACACTACTACATAAGATAAAACCCAAACCCGACTCTTTCTAACAAGTTTTTAAAACTGAAAACACGACTGCCATGCCAAAAATGAACTAAAAAATTTCATTCACATCTGAAAACAAGTTTAGTACGGCGTCTTGTTTGTTTTTAAAATAGTTATAATGATACCGCAAACTTTGAAATCTGTTCAGATATTTAATTAAATATGTAGTTAAAAATTTGTACTTTACCGTAATTGCAAGTAACGTTCACCAAATCTACGTAGAAATTATAAGCCCAACACAAGCTAATCTATACTATTATCATACATAAAAAGCATTTGTAATGTTTCAAAATATTTTTAGACAAGTCACATTATGTGCTGAAAAAAATCTTTCATTTACTTTCGCCGATGGTGCAGTTTCCTGATTACACAGGTATATAGGTAGTATTATTTAACGATCCGTCTACAATTAACCCGCACCTGTAATATAAATTTTAATAATAAATTGAAAAACCTAGCCGATTAAACCATTTAATCTTCGTCCTCGTTCTTTAATAGTTTGTAAAGAACATCGTACGTTCATAATCTATAAATGAAGCACTAAGGTGTTAATCATCATTATTGTACTTGTGAGCGATATAATTTTATAGCATATTTCTTATGTGAATAGCTATAATAATGGAGATACAACAATGTAATATGACATTTTTGTTTGTGATTATTCCAGAGTAAACTGGTTTTTTTCTAGGGAAGCGTGCTTCATCTTACGACTGCGTGTTCAAACGCAAAACTATATCAAATAAAAAAAATCTAGTTTAATAGAGTACAGGATGATTTTTATGTAAAAAGTAATGAGACGAACGAGACGCTCTCCTGATGGTAAGAGATAACGCATGCCCATGACCACTGCAGCGATACACAGAACCTTGAGCAACAAAACAAAGTCCAGGCATCGCTGTTTTGGCGCTCATTACTTTGAGACTTTCGATGGTTAGTCTCAACAGCCCAGTAATTTCGCTAGCTGCAGTACCGTTCAAACCGGCACACAGTAATGTTTACACATTACTGCTTAGCGGCAGAATAAATGGTACTGCGGTGGTACTTACCTAGACGACCTCCTGCTAAGGAGATCTACCACCAAGTAAAGATGTGGACGAAACAAGTAGGTATCATCCAAAAGCCATTCAAAATAAGCCGCGTTAATTTGACGCTGCATTACTGCGAAGCGGCCAACGTAAAGCCAAAATAATCCGAAACACGGAACGAAATTGCGACCGCTGACAAGACTGATTTTTGTACTACCTTTTATTAGTATGAAATTTTGTATCTGTGCTTGTATAATATTATCTGTACCAAGCTATAGTCAGATATCAATTAAGACAGACAGTTGCAATGCTGTATTGTAAAATTTCATGAGCAGGCCCAATCAGCATATTGGGCCTGCACGCTACTGACCAGTTTGTGACTTTTAAGTGACACGTTGCTAATTCGTTTGTTCATTTCTGAAACTAGTTCCATATCAGTTGCTTATGAGAAATGCAACGCTCACACGGAATGTTTGTGTATTGCATATCTTTAAAAGACTAGGTTACATTATACTTTCCGACATTCGATTGGTATCTTTTTTAGAATGGTCTGGAAACTTTTTGATTACTATTTAAATTCTAATTGTATTTCACTTATATTGTTCTGCTTACGTGATTAACGCCTTACGTTGCTTAGCTTATCAAGAACGGAAGTTCGTGAAGCATGTACCAGGTCCATAAGTTATAAAATTATTATTTTCTACCTAAGAATTATTATTTGGTAATTTTAATATCGATTGTATATTTAACAAGCACACGTTATTTTATAGGTTGGTTTACAATTGTTAATTGATTAAAATAATTGTGCGGGTCAATAGGAAAATCGATAGAAAAACATTGCCACACTTTCAGTTCGAGCTTTGAATGTCTCTGAAATTAATTTTTTTAACGTTTACTCACCATTATCAATGATTTTTATAATAGGCACAATTCGTATAAAAAAAATATTTCCTTTATTATTTACTAACTGCACGCTGCGGTGTTACCCGCTACATGTTTTCCTTTATTATTTACTAGCTGCGCCCCGCGGTGTTACCCGCTACATATTTTCGGGATAAAAAGTAACCTATGTGCTAATCCAGGGTCTTAGCTACCTCCACACCAAATTTCATCCAAATACGTTAAGTAGTTTTTGCGTGAAACAGTAACAAACACGCATCCATCCAAACTTTCACATTTATAACATTAGTGGGATTACTTACTGAAACCCATACTAAAAGTTGCTTATAATGTTGGGTACATTACCTGCCGTACAGCTAAGTACATTCCAAGCTTAAAATATACTTTTTTATATATTTATTTTTGTTGTGAGTGGGAATTGAATCAACGACCTGCAGCTTGTAAGGCAGAGCAATCGACTGAGCTCCGAAGCAGTCAATAACTTTGATAATATAACTTTTCATCGCACCTGGTGCATCGTATTTAGGCCCACGAAGGTAGTAACGTTTTCGTCACCGGCCGTAAGCTGTCGATCTTCCCTAAAATTTCTAACTGGGTGACCATAAATTACGCACTAACGGGCGGACAGAAAAAACTAACGCTTCCTACTTCAATAACGGGACCGAAGTAAATTATACCCGGTAATGAAGTTGTCACATCTGCCCCGAGCTCGACTCCTCGAGCGTCACGTGGTATCTCCCTTTTTCACCTTTTGTTTTTAGTGTTTTCTACCAGCGAGCGTTCGGTTTCGTTGCGGTACCGCCATAAATTTAATATAGCCGCGACTACGGCCCGGCGAGATTTATTTCCTGCCAAAATATGTGGCCGGTATTTTTTTCGGCTTCGGACATTACGGGTAGCGTCGACGATCATACAGATAGGCTGGCCGCGTTCTCCCGCCGCCGGTAGTTGGTTCGAAAAAAGATTTTCTTATTTTTATTTTATTGGAACAAAAAGCTCGGAGACACCAACTGTTTCATGTCTTTTTTTAACACCCGATAAAAGATAGTCACGAATGTTCTGTGAATGGTGCTTATTAAAAGGGTATTTATTGTGTTCAGGCTGTACATTGAAATGTGAGGACTGGGCGACACAAGCATCGGTGTTGCATAGGCTATAACATCAGGAGGCCCGCTTGATTGATTGTCTCTATCTTTTTATAAGGAAATATGTAAAAAAGAAACAATTTTGTTTGTTATTCAGTCTCTTACTAGTGCATCAAATTTGACTTAGAGATAGACTAGCGGTACTATCGATTTCTGTTTATTTTTTTGTACACAAAAAAGTCTAGTAGGTACTTGTATTCAGTTAGTAGGTATAATATTATAACGCTGTACAAAGCTACAATCTCGTTATATGCATGCTCAATTGCTCAATGAACTATTACAAAACAATAGTCTATCGACTTCAGTTTAGTTTTACCACGCTCTGTGGAACTAAACATTTAGGTAAATTTATTTCTTGGTCATTATTCTGCAAAATCAAAACCAAAAATATTTATTCTAGAAAATACTACTACTACTACTACTACTACTACTACTACTACTACTACTACTGCTACTCTTGATATACTTACCTATTTAAATTATAAATAAGTATGTATAAGGTAGGTTAAGGTTAGGTAAGCTAGATAATTCCGCAAAAAGGCATTTGACATAGTTTAACGATTGTTCTTTTTTTATTATAATTATTTTATACATCATTATAATTTTTTTTATATGGAAAAGTAATGACACAATTGAAGTGGTCTGCTTATAGGATATAAAGCCTGATCATGACCATTGCAGCGCTACACAGAAGTTTGAGTAACAAAAACAAAGACCAGTGGTCTTTGTTTTGGCGATCATTACTTCGAGACTTTCGATGGTTTTGATGGCGGTGGTTTCATTTATTAATTTTAAGACATAACAGTGGCCGTCTGTAAACAAGGTCACCCATCCGAACAAATACAGGATTATTCGTTACTCTATGTCTAAATATATATAAATGAAATGATGTTCATTGGTAAGCGTATCGCTTACAAAAATGTCCGTTACACATTCTTATCTTCATATAAGGAAAGAAAAAAATTAAATTTTGAAATCTGTAACTGCGTCGCGGAGTCGGCCGTGTGTACGTAACGGCTATTGTTTTCCTTTAGCGTATTATATTAATGTCATAATCAATTTTGAACAATTTAAGACGCCCTTCCGATTTCCTTGTTTGCAATCCTCACTCATCGTTACAAATTGTTTGATCCTTTAGCTATCGAGTGGAGTAATTACATTTCGGATGTAGCTGATAGATAGATGCATCCTCTGACTTTGTTAGCAGCAGTTTTATTAATTGCCTCGCACTATGAGATATAATTTACACGAACAAATTGCCACGCTCCCGTGGCAATTTGTTTCACATTTCACAAAATTCGTGTGTTCGCAACAAAATTTGGAAATATCGCCTGAAAATTGGAGATTTATGAAAAACTAGCGGACGCCGCACGGTTTCACCCGCGCAGTTCCCATTCTCGTGGGAATACAGGGATAAAAAGTAGCCTATGTCACCCGGAGATAGTGTAGCTTTGAAATCGGTCCAGTAGTTTCGGAGCCTATTCAATACAAACAAACAATCAAACCTTTCCTTTTTATAATAGTATAGACAACGGCTTAGCATATCATGACATGTGCTACTTTTTATCTCTGTATTCCCACGAGAACGGGAATTACGCGGGTGAAACCGCAAGGCGTCTACTAGTAACAATATAAACAACCAAGCACCTCTCATATAATTATTCCGTTCACATAATATGATTTAGTTGTTGTAGGTAGTTCAGGTGCCATGTAGGTATGTTAGTTATTTTTAATCTAGTTTACCCTATTTTGAGTAAAATATAAATTGAAAACGATGTTAACTATATAAACCAAGCGTGAGTAGAGTTGAGAATACCTAACTTTTAACCACGATGGAACGGAGACGGTATATGTGTTTGGGGTGAGAGGATGTTTGTTTGTGCAAAAACTACTAGTCAGATTTTGATGCAGTTTTCAATAATGGGTTCGGATTTGATTGGTGCATGTTTTTAGATAGATGTTACGGTGACAACTCACTAGGGGGCGCTGCAGGAAACATTTATGCAAATCCATGTTGCCATTTTTCTCTAAGACTATTAGATTGATGCAGTTGTCAGTTATGGGGTTGGGTTTGATTGGTGCATTATCTTAGATAGGTGACAATAACTTTTTAACCATTGAGGGTTTTAAAAAAAAATTATATTTGCTTTTTCTTATATTGATAAAGCAGTAAGTTTTACTGAGCAGCGTTTCAACAGGCTAAATGTCATGAATCAATTTAAAAAACAGCTTTGTTGTTTGTCGGAAACTTATGAGGCATGAAAATGTGTTAGCTAAAATTCCAATAACAGAAAGGGACTTAGATTGGTTAAGCGCTAGATTTCACAATTATAGTATACGTAGTATAGCTTGCGTTCGCGACTACGCCCACGTTGTCTTAGGAATTGGGTTCTGAGAGAAATTAAACGTGTAATTAATGAAAGGGCAACAGTTTCATCCGTCATGAAACTTGCGCTACTAGATCAAATGATTAGATGAATATTAAGTACCTTTTTCTTTGGAAGTATGTTCCGTAAGGTACATATATACCAAATTTCAAGTGGATGCGTGCTGTAGTGTTTTCATAATCCTACAGGAGCCTAACATTTTCCCGGGATAAAAGTACCCTATACGTTAATCCAAGTAATAAGCTATGTGTGTGTGTCAAATTTCAACCAAATCCGTTCAGCCTGTTTTTGCGTGATTGAGTAAAAAACATAAAAATATCCAAATATAAAAAAAATAGCAAAAAATTCAATTAATATAAAATATCTCACGCAGCGACATCGAATTCCAAAAGACGCAAAATTATACTAACCAGATAGCTGATAAACATATTTATTTACCTATATACCTTATACTTGGTTGCTTATACTGTTAAGGCCAGTCATTCCTTTAGGAGCGTGAACAATAGTTTTTTATTCAGGAATTTTTAAAATAACCGAATTATTTTCAAATTTTGACATAAGTTTATCCTGGTTCAGCACCTAAACAATGCTCTAAATGAAAACTTACCCCAAGAAAAGAGATGTTCACTTTTCTGTAGTTTTAGTTTTTGGTAGTCTAGCGTCCGCGCCGGTGTGATTCATCACAGCATCTTATCAATCGGGATGAGCATTCCTGCAGATGCGTACTGTGAAGAACTGAACACAATCATGGAGATGCTCGCACATCTCCAACTAGCTTTGGTCAATAGTTCGTCTCCGCTGCTCCTGCACGACAACGCGCGACCTCATAATGCACAGCAGACGGTCCCCGAATTGCAATTTCATAGGTAAAGTACTGTTCACTACTGTTTTTATTTTTGTATTTGGACCGATTGCAAACTTGTCACGTGTTTACTTACGTAGTTAGCTAACGAATAAATGAAAATAATATTTCTTATGGATTCTCCGTTATATAATGCTCTTTGACTAAGTCTGCTTCTATTCAAGAGCTGTTAAAAAAACTTTGAGGCAGACCAGAGAATTGAAAGAGCTTTTGTTTAACCATCAACGGTATGGCTTCCAAATTTAGGGTAAACAATATCCCTTTATTTTAAAAAAGAAAAACAAGCAAGTTTACATCTAAATGGAATATAATGTTTACGTTATATAATTAAAACATGAAAATGGCATAAAAAAATACAATTAATTGAGATATTTATTTTCCTGTTCGGACTCAGTGATTTTTATCTATAACAATGTACTGAACAGGTGCGAACAAGATGATTGTATCTCTGACAAACTATCAATATTTTTTAAGATTTAAAAGCCTGAATACAGGTTTGAACATTTGCTTGTATCAAACATAATTATATTTAGTGAATTGTCCAGAGCTAGGTGATATGATATTAAGAGAGAATAAGCAAGTTGAAGTGGCAGTGGGCAGGGCACATAGCACACAGAACTGATGGCTGATTGGGCTGCAAAGTTCTAGAGTGTAGACTACGAAGCGGCAAGCGTAAGGACGTCCACCCACAAGTTGAATAGACGGCCTAATAAAGACCGCAGGAACGCGCTGGATGGGGGAGGCCTATGTCCGGCAGTGGACGTCCTACGGCTGGTGATGATGATGATGATGAGGTGATATTAATTGATGATAGTTGTACAATGAGTACAACTTTTAAATTATAAACAAATCAGTCATTTTTTAATATCATTCCGTTTATCCTTGACCTAATGTATTGAGCAGCGGTTTTTTCTGCAATTTTGGAATTACGTCAATCTTACCGTACCAATATAAAGCCGATGCCGATCGTAAATTAAAAATATAATGTTCTAGGAACGTTCCCTCGAACCGCACCCGCGGCGTGGCCACTCTATAACGCAGTCATGTCAGTCGCTTAATGTGATATCCATGTTAGTTCATTTCTTAGCCGCCGCTATCTCGCGCGAGACATCTGTATCGGTGGCACAGCGACCTTACGGCTTTATATCGGTGCTTTTATTTATTACTCAGAATCAAACCTCTTTCGAATTAAGAAGTTCAGAAAAAAACTCAACGTTTTTTCCCTTGATTCGGACCTATCCTTTTCATTGTTCACAACCACAACGATGTGGAGACTAAAGCCCTTACTTGTAAACCTTGTGTAAAATTATAACGACCTGTTTTGTTTTCACACATCGTCCAGACAATGTTAAACATTGATTAATTTTAAAGCAACGATTACAAGTAAGGCTTTTAATGTCACAAAGTTTTGTTGAATCAAGTAACGAAAATTATATTATACCTCATTCAATGAGCATTTATTTTGTACAGTTCAACTGCAGAGCAGTTGAACTGTACAAAATACACCTTGTTCACTACTTCACAAAACGAGTAAACATGACACGATACGAAACTAAATCGATTTCTTAAAGTATATTTTTTTACAATTGTGAAAAATAAAATAATCATTCGTATTGGTCATTCCTAGCTACATGGAATTCATTTTACTTAATGCATAAATTCAACGATAAAGTAAAAGAAACAAACCAAATATTGGATTAAATTATTACGATAAATAAATAACTATTCGTTAAATAATTAAATTCTCAACACTATGGTAATCAACTTCTGTTTTTATGTCATAATGGTTCAATAAGACGGAGAGACATCGAAATCTTATGAACTTTTTTATTAGTTTTTATTAATTTATGATGAGAAATAAAAATACTTTGGCAGGTACAGACATTAAAAGCTATACGATCGTAAAATTTTTGTTTAGCCATAGGGAGCCTATAAATAGTGCTGTGCTGATATTTATCGATAATGATGTCTTTACCTATTCATTAAGTCGCTTCACCTTCTTAGATGTCTGTCAATTACAAAATGACGAAATGTAGGTACCTACGATTACCTCTATGTCTCAACGGTTACGTATCTGTCTTATTGCTGATGTTAAAATATTACTTTTAAATTTAAAATCTGCTCAGAATCCAATACCTAGAGCATATTTTTTATCCAGAAATCCTAGTGTTGAACTTTCAGCTTTTTAGCTAAGCTATATTTAACACACTCTCAAATGGAATACCAGTCATATGGAAAACGAAAAGTTGTTACTTTTGTTTAAATGTAAAGTACTAAGACGCTTTTCTGATGGTAAGAGACAACGCATGCTCATGACCAATATAGCAATACACAGAACTTTGAGTAACAAAACAAAGTTCAGGGTATAGCTCTATGTAGTTTAGCGCTCGTTTGTATAGTTGCTGTTGATACTAACCATCGAATGTTTGAGGCATTCGATTATTAGCAGCCCTATAATTTGGCGCTCATTACTTTGAGACATTCGATAGCATAGTTAGTCTCAACAGCCCTGTAATTTCGCTAGCTGCAGCACCCTTGAAACCGGAACACGGTAATGTTTACACACTATAACTGCTTGCCGGCAAATTGTCTGGCACTACGGTGGTACCTATCTAGACGACCTCCTGCTAAGGAGATCAACCACCAAGAAAACTAATTGATGTAGTGAATAAAATTAAGTTTTACACTGGTATACGTATATTAGTTCTTTTTTTTAAAATTCGTCACAAGTTCACTTCACTAAGTTTTTTTAATATTTGGTCATAATCTCGATGTCTGTTTGATATCTATCGACGTCATATAACTCTACCGTTTTAAGTAGTAATAACATCTGAAATATGAGCATCGCCGTGCGTTCGCGACGCGGCGCGGGCGCTCCTCGAGAAGCTTGAGTTAGGGCTGCCGGTAGCGCCTCCCGCTGACATGTCATTCGATACAACACTAATGTCGATGGATTTAATAATTTTCCCTTTTTACACCCGACGGGCATGCTGACAATTCGATGCTTTTTATTTTCAAATACACTACAGCGCGGCAGTGTTATTTGACTTTGTTTATCGAGCGATCAAACCCTAGATTTATGCCTCGTCACTCGGACGATAGCGCATAAAAACTTCACCGGACGAAGCGCTATCTTGTAGGAAATCTTATTTTTTGCTGACCTTAAACATGAATGGTGTGTACGATTTATGAGATCACAATGATCTTTTTAGCCCGCCCGAGTTTTTTTATGTATTTTTTGTCGGTCCTACGCGTTATCTCTATACATTTTGTGTCTCAATCTATTAATAATGTCTTATTTTAGCGGATGAGACGTTTTGTGCTGTGATGTTTATCGATAACGAAATATAGACCTAAGCCTATCTCTAAAATGGGTTTAAGGACATTTTTAACATTTTTATTCAATGCCTCTCGTAACTCGAATTACGGAAATTAATAAAATACCGATTTAAATGCTAGTTCCCTTATTTTTTCCGAGGACTTTCTGTTTGAGTGAGACACTATCAGGATTGCACGAACGCCCGAAGCGTCCTCGTAGTCACCAGTTTATTTAGAGCTTCCCTGCCCCGAGGGTTATTTACTTCACCGATCGGGAAGGGGTATTTTCGCGTATCGAAAGGGACTCAATTATATTTGTTAACGTGTTATCACTGCAGAGTAAATCAAGCTGGTGAAGGCAAAACGGGCCGTCAACTAACCATCGCGGCGTCTCGATCGGTGTAAAGGCGCTCATGCTAGCGGCGGTGTTTAATAAATAAATAAATAAATAAATATTTTTTTTTTACCAAGAATAATTATCAAATGTGTAGAAAATAAAATAATGTTATTTTTAACGATTTTAATGTCGGTTTGTACATATTTTTTTCTTAAACAGGTTTACCTAAAAGTCTCCTCTTAAAAGTTTTTTAGGTTATACTTATAAAAATATGTATACATAGCATTTATTTCTTATTGAGATTTTTTTTTATTTTCCTTATTATTATAAAATTTACATTATAGTTATTATCTTTTTTGGATGATAGCTCAGTGGTTGACCACACATTAAAAAAAAACATTATATTTAACTTGTATATTCATACGGAATAGGACAAGTACGGTGTTTTTGAACAAAGCGAGTTTTATAATAAATTATAAAATCGATAGAATTGATTTTGTCGATTATAATATTATGTTACGGTAAAAAAAAAGAAAACTATACCGCAAAAATCGCACTGCTGGTGCTGATGATAGACATAGACAATACTTTATTTGTAACATAAAACACTTTTCAATACATACAAAAAGAAATAACAAACATACATATACTACTTATGATCGATTTGCTTGTACTATATTGTTTATAGTCGCAGTGCTGGAAGTTTGAAATCTCAGTGCATTTGCGCGAATCGGGTGCAAGACCATTAACTTGCGAGTAAAGTGCTCCAACGGGTCCTTGCATAATTACCGCCGGGCTAATTGTTCTCGGGCAAGCTTCGGAACGAACCAAATTGTCGCGAAAACTCACCGTGACATTTATGTAGGCACTTCGGTAAAAGTTTTAAAACCTCGTTCTGTTGTAAAAGTGATAAGTAGGTATATAATATTTTTGTGACTAAATAAAAATAAATATCGCAGGACATTACACACAGCGCCATCTGCCCCCAAACTAAGCAAAGCTTGTGCTATGGAAGTCAGACAACTGATAAAATACTTAAGTACTTTTTCTTTTAAAATACATACTTATAACAAATACAGAACACTCAGACACAGAACAAACGTTTGCTTATACTACAAAATGGTTTTCCTGAGTGGGAATCGAACCAACGCCCTTCATCTCATGAAGCAGACTTACTACCAATGAACCAACCGGGCTGTCGTCCAACAAGTGATACTATGTACATTTTTACATTTAAGGGTATATGGTTTGGTAGATAGGCTTTTGGACCTCGATTCTGATCGTACTTAAGTAGAATTGATATATCTTAACATCCTACTATTACTTACTATTGTTGTGTAGTGCTTATTGAAGGAGCATTCCCTAGACGGGCTCTGTATTAAAAAAATTCGGGGGCCCGTGAAGTAGCATGCCCTTAACAGGCCCTGTATAAAGATTTGTCGGGGGCCCTCTTTCATTTCATAGCTCTGCAGGGGTTATGTTTATTTTGACTTTTTTTTCTTAAAATTGTTAACGAACATAATATACAAAGTCATCGTACAAAGTCTAGTCCTGGACGTCCATTGCTGCCGCGGCCTATGAGTTGGGGCGTGATTGTGGCTAACATTTTACGAATTTTTGGGACCTCCTGTGCCACGGGGCCCTGTATTATTGACACGGCTGATACGGCGGTTGCAACGCCCCTGGTAGTTGTAGTGGTTGTTAACAGACATTATATTTGTACTCAGACATTTGCCCGCCCTGCATGGGCCAAGGAGAGTGAAACATTTTTTTATTGTATGTACATCTACTATAACTTTTTTTTCAATTTAAATTTTTTATATTGACAATGTTTTTTGTAATGACATATTTTATATTTGACAATATTCAAGTGTTTCAAACACAACAATAAAAAATAAAAATACCTACACAATTTTTTTGATCTGAATACCTTTACTTATAATATAAGTTTATTTCATTTGAAATGTTATATATTTTCAATTAATAAGTTTTAGGTTAGTAAATAAAATTCATAAACTTTGCTCAAATATACCAAACCTATCTATTACATATATATTTATTTTTATATGAAGAATGTATTCAACGATATGCAAATTGTTGTCGACTAAACCGGGAAATCGAGATAAACCAAGCGCAAAGCATCCCAGGATCCGTCTATTTTGTTCCAGCTCCGAAATCTTAAGTCTTCATTTAGGATTTTAATGGCAAGTTGCACACAATTGGACTAATCTTTGAAAATATGTCACTTGTGTAATTTACTACCTACGTTCAAAGTTTGTCATTATTTTGTCATACTTATAAACCGTAGCATGTGGGTAGAGTTGAAATTGACGCAATACTCACAGCGTGCGTAGACATTTATCCTGATAAAAGTATTAGATTCCGTATCTCGGAATTTAAAATACTCGTATTTAAAATACTTGTGCTCGTTGTATACAGTAGCGTAATGAGGGGAAGGGTCGGGTAGGGGGTTTGCCCCAGTAGTTTTAAGGGGGGAATAGAATACAAATTGGCATAACACAATAAACATTATGATGATTTGAACAAAAACCACAATTTTGTTTATAATAATATAATTTGATCTACATTTATATTTTTAACTAAACTAAGTATAAAGTTTATCTCGTATATGTTAAAATCTGGGAATCCCACATCGTAAGGTTTCTGTACGCATTCCTTCCTCGTTGAATGTCGTTCCTTCATAAATAAACAATATTAATAGAACGATGTAGTACAAATAAAATAATACAAAATTTACAATGAAAAATAAACCGACTCCATGACCCTTAGATCAACTAAACGCACTGCTCTAATGAAACATCGAGGTTTCGGAGTAAACGAAAATATGATCGATATACAATTTTTTAGATTAAAAAAAAAATGGCTTGCTCGTACCTCTGAAGTGTGATCTACCAAGCAAAAAAATAATCATCAAAATCGATTCATTAATAATTGGTGGAATTATCGCGTAACAAACAAAAAATAAATACAGTCGAATTGAGAACCTCCTCCTTTTTTAAGTCGGTTAAAAATAGGCCGTCATGGAGACTGAAGGAAGGGGGCGGAAGGAGTTATTCCCTAAAAAAAAATCACTTGTAAACATCTCTTCAACACAACGACTAGGCGGTGACCATTTACTAAAAGGTCTGCAATTTTCCACAATAATCTACGAAATACTAAGTAGGTATGAAATACAAAAGTATAATTTTTTTTTTCCCCTTCTAATGATGTATCTGTTTTTTGTTAGATACCCCATTGCTATTACAATCTAGCCTAGTTAAGACATTAGTCTTTAGTAATTTTAATGTAACTTAAATTTCTAAGTAGAGTCTAATCGAAGAATGCGTCCATTAAAACTTTCTTACTGTCTCTATTAAGGGGAAGACACTTGGTTCATGTGTTGTATAATATGTAGTACTCACTGCACTGACATTACTAACTTAATACACTAATTCAAAAGGTTTTGTCCTTTTTAGTCTTCTTAAAAGTATCATAATATCATTATTTGTGTATATTTTGCGCGTAGGTATGTACTATATCTACATTATATTGTATGTTGATACATTTTTATCTTTATTGCGCTGCAGTCGTAAAAAGAACATTGACAATTTCCATAATTGCGTATACACATGTTAAAATGCACATTATCATCACGAGTAACTGATATAAAGTTAATTAATTCAATTTATTCGATAAAAGTCGATCTGGATCCCATTAACCTTACTTAGGTTAATGACGCGTTTTTATTCGTTTTCATGCTTAAATTCTACGTGAAAAAGCGAATTGGCAATGCGACTGTGCGAATTGATTTATTCACGTAAAATTGAATTCTAGATTGAATGCGTTGTATATTTCGCATGGTTGTACGTTAAAATGTTGCAAGTTGTCATTTACGTCAAATGTGCAGTCGAAAACATATTTTTGTCAAGAAAACAAAAAGAGTTAATGTTAATTGTTTTATAATGTGATGAAAACATTCTTAATTAAGGTGGCACGATTTCCATACAAATAAATGTTTGCTATTTATGGACAAATGGAGCATAATTTTACAGTGAAATCATAGCTCAAATAAAACAAATAAAATCATAAATTATGAATTTATTTTCATGCATCAATTTGATTTTATGCGAATAATCTACTGTTTTATTCAAGCAATTGTGATTTACCGCAAATAAAGACCAAAATAAATGCCAGTAGCTCTGCTTTCACTGTAAAATTATGATCCATTTGTCAATAAATGGCAAAAATTGATTCGTCTGGAAATCGTACCACCTTAATTAAGAATATTTTCATCACATTATAAAACATAATTATGACACAAGATTGCTTTGTCAAAAACAAAGTATACCTTTTTGATTGCACGATTTTTCTAATTCTGGTGCGTCAGTTTAAACCGTGCCAGGCTAGGTGTACTCTCTAAACGTTGTGGTTAAAACATCGAGTCTGTCGCAAAAAGACGATTTATACTATCGCACCAGTAACTCAATAATTAATCAGTTGGATATCATCCTCAGCATTCAGCAGCGTGACTGTTCTTCTCTAACCAGATCTGAACGCTGAATATCTGGAGATGGGTTTCCGCGGTGGCGGGCTGGGGGGAACGTCGCGCACCAAGCGCATGCGCACCAGCTTCAAACACCACCAGCTGAGAACTATGAAGTCCTACTTCGCGATCAACCATAACCCGGACGCTAAGGACCTGAAGCAGCTCAGCCAGAAGACTGGTCTGCCAAAAAGGGTTCTGCAGGTAATATGACTCCTTACTTTATTACTTTAAGGAAGTTTGCTGCGGTTGTCCCCCACACCAAGTTTCACAGAGTTACATATACAAAAATCGCTGAATGTGATTTTGTAAGAAGTGGATTTTGTATAAATTTTGATTTACGAATATATCAAAAATATTTTTGTTTTGTTATATGTACATGTTTTGACAACTAAAGTAAGTCTGTCGACATTATTAAATTCACAGCTGATAAATAACGGAGAAGTAAGAATTTAATCTCATGAGATGAATACGAAACAACACATACCTATTCTTAGCCAAAGGTTGCCTGAGATAAATTATTTTATGCGACAACTCAACTTTGTACTACCGCTAAAATTAAATCCCATTTTTTTCTTGCGTATATAATTATTTTTATGTTGTAATATGTATGTATACAATAAAGTTACATTATATTCTCGCAAAACGGAATTCTCTAAAATAATAAGTAAATAAATACCAACATAACGAACAGCGCCATCCCATCCTGAGCTAAGCAAAGCTTGTATGGTGGTCAAATAGCTAATAGATTATTTAAATACATTTTTTTTGTAAACACAAAGTCCTTAGTCCTTTCGTGGGAATCGAACCTACTCCCTACAGGTTATAGCTTATATTTTCAAGCAAATACACTACCAAAGATCCAACAGCACATGTAAATACGACATGGCATACAAATTTAATATTGAGACATTGGTTTCGAATACGTACGTGAACATTTAAACTTTCCCTGAATAGTTGCTTTGAAATTTGTTTTACAAAAGATTCGATCAAACGTCAAGCAAAAGCGCTTTTTCCCACATATTTTATTATGGTAACTTTACAATTATAGCTGTAAAAGTGATGAAATGCTTTACATTTAAGTAGCGTTCAAATTTGCTCTGAATTGTTTACCGTTTGACACATGAAGATAAGATTAAAAGTGATTAAAAATAACAATTAATTAAAAACTTGATATGGCAGCACGAATAATTTCAAATTGAAATACAAATTGTCAGTCGTCGCTTATTACTGATAGTGGCTCCTACTAATTAACATACATTTGGTTAGGTAGCTGCGTTTGTAAGACGACGAATGAAAACTTAAAATATTCTCAGATAATGAAACTAAGCCAGTTTTGTAACTACAGATCAGGGGCCAAACGCATTTTCAAATGCATTTTTAACTTTATCCCTTCTCGCTCTCTCAGCGATAGAGAAAGCGGGATGAGCTATAATGTAAAGTTAAAACGAGAATCTTAATTTGGCCAGTTTATTATCATTTCAAAAGATTATCATACGACAAGATGTCTTAGTATCTTCTTAAACATAATTTTCCGTGTACAATAATCACTGTTCCGAGTAATAAGAGATCGTCGCTTTTTGATAAACATAATAACACATTTACTTTTCGAATAACTCCATATGCAATTAGAACTTTTTTTTTAGAAATGGGAATGTGCGATTTTGCAAACCAAAAGTTGCATGTATGGACAGTATGGGCGCTGACTTGCCACGTAGAACTGCTTAATTACCTACTTAGAAACTATTTATATGATATATATTACATTTCTATTCAATGTCGTGATATTAATATTGTACCAAAAAAAATATTGCAGTTTGTTTCGGCAATCACACCGCACAGACAAAATATGTACAACAAGTAATAACTACTTAGGTTATTACTTGTTGTACATAAGGTACTGATAAGGTTTTGTAACAAATCCAAAGTGATGCACGAATCCTTGCTTTGGAACTGCATCGTGATAAATGACATGGTCTGCAACATGCGGCATAATGCTTGCATTACAAGAGAACGTGATGGAAATCTGGAATCCGAAACGTTAATAATGTTAGTAGTAAAACAATCATCATCATCAGCCTATCGAAGTCGACTGCTGGACATAGGTCTCTTCCAAGACACCACCCAACCCGATCTTCGGCTTTTCACTTCCATCCACCGCCAGCTGTCCTACGAATATCGTCACGCCATCGCCATCGGTCTCCACTCTAGAACACGTCTACCCCAGCGATAATCGATTCTGCGATAGATGTGTCCAGCCCTCACAACAAAACGTTAACAAAACAACAAAAGGTAACAAAACGTTAGTTACTTATGATAATTTTTACACTACTCAGACAAGAGTGTAAAAGTTTATCATACATACTTATCTAGCTTTTTTTCTACTCTTATTGTTATAATTGTATTGTTCATACTGACCGTAAGGTCAACCATCACACAATCATTTACAATCTCGCTCAAATTTCAAGTCAAAAGTCATAATCGTAAGCATCAGAAAATATTTTTGTATTTAAATCGACAGGGATGTCCTTGTCAAGATTTTGTCAAAAATTTGACTTCCAAGTAGTTCAAAGCATTAATGCCAGATTCTGGTTTATATTACTACTGGAACCAATAAAAGTAAGACCATTTCATATTTCCATTCCATTTTTTTGGCGAATAACAATAAACTTCTAATGGTCATCATTTACCTTTAACTCAGTGACACTTTTATCGAATGAAATACGTCTGTAAACATTATACAGTAAAGTCGTTTTCCGCGTTTAACTATTTCTCCGCTTACTTCTAAGCCACTCAACGGATTTTGGTACAGTCAGTTAAGTATTATTTACGGAAGATTTTTAAATACAATACAGATCTGTAATAAAAAATTAAATCAGCGATGCTGGGGCGCATGGCTACTATTTATGTTGTAGGGATTCATTATACATTGTGATTTGCTAGGTATATTTCTCGAATGTTCTATGTAAAAAAGGCAGGAATAAAAATTCCATTTGAAATCAGTTAAAGACACCAAATAAAAAACGTTATTGACGACAAACAAGATTTCACAATAAAACTTAAATTTGAGAAATCGCTGAGTAGAAAACAATTTTGTTAGATATTTTTTTGATTAATTTAGAGCAAATTCAAATACAAATATTTTATTGGTAACACCAATGTTACAAGTCAATTCCGTCAATTAAAAAATTTTGCATTTTGAGCTTTGGAATAAAGACCACTGACAGCGACTCACTCGGAGATAGCTATAAGTTGAGATTTACATTTTTGGGCGAATTAAAAGTGTGTATTTAATTTAAAATATAACACCAGTTTATTATCGAAATCGTTAAATAACTCAGTTCTCATTGGAGAGAAATATATTTTCTCAATATTCAATCGTTCCTCCATTAAGAATGCTCTCTTCATCCTGCCCTTATGAAATAATATAGATATAAATTAATCAATTCCAACGTTCACCGAAATTACAGCGAATTCTTAATGACGTTCAAGTATGGCGCTCTCGAGGCGGCGTTCGTAAGTCCGCGCAATAAGGCTCACATTCGTCTTATTATTCCGTAATAATCCAACTTGAATAGCATCAAGAGATCATGGCACTCCCCTCGGGTAATTCAAGTGTACGCTTGTTATTTAGTATTAAATTTGCGTGAAAGTAAGTAACGGTGTCTTATACTTCTTTTTTTTAAATAGAAGGCTGAAGAGGCCTTATCTTGGTAAGAGGTTTAGATTTAGATTTGAGTGTACACCAGTTTCCTTTAAAGATCATACAAAATGTGAGTTCGTATAATTTATGTAGATCAAAATCGGTGCTGACCTAAAACCAAGTAAAGGTATTTAGTTTCGGTTTGAATTCTGACTCAATCGTTCTTTCGATTGTGTCAATCGGATAAAATAAGTCGGAGCAAACTGGTAGTTGCAAGCTAATGCGATTTTAATGTAATCGATATCGCTGACTTGTTCCGATATCAATGCAATGCGAATATACGTTTAATTGATACTTGAGACGTAAAACCATGTGTTATGTGTTTTTCCGTGTGCTTGTTGACAATATAATATTTACAGGTTTTAAGTCTATTGTCGGCATTGGGACGTGCTTCTTACGTAAGTACCTAATTATCTGATTTTGCAATACCTCAATCAAAAAGTATCGTTAAATTGATTAATGGGTACTCTCTTAAAGTTCGCCTTTATGATTTTGGAGATAATTTGATCCATAGTATTAAACTGCTTGTGCAATTAAAAATACATGAATTCAAGTATTTTTGTTTCAAAACAGGTTTTACAAGAAATATTATGTACACTTGTGCGAATTTTCAGCGCCGTACCTCTTACATATTCTGGGTAAAAGTATAATGACATACAGACGGACAGACGGAGACGTCGAAACGTATCAATGACATCAATGTCTATAGGTAGCGGTAAGCTTACCATCAAGTCACCTGTGTGCTTTTAAGATAATGTAAGTTTCGTTATATAGTATTTTTTTTTCTATATAATTGTAAGATTTGTACATTTCTACTGTACATTTTGGCCTAGAAATAACATTACAATTTTTTTTTTCTGTTACAATAAAAGTTGGAAAAGTTATTTGAGATAAACTATAGTAAATAATTATAATAATTAACCCAAGCTTTAGGAAGCAGGATTGTGTTTTTTATTTGGTGTATTTGTACCTATATAGTGAAGATGTATTCAATTCTAAAAGTGTACCTTTGATATTATAGTTTTCAATAATAACATCTACACTAAGTTAATTGAATATTCTGAATGAGCGTCCATAAAAAGAATCTGAGTTATCGAACCCAAAACAATTCTCACCGTAGTTTCGACTGGAAGCAGTTGTCATCGATTGTTTCGCAGAATTCGCGTGTGGTGGCATAAAATTGCTGGTTTCGGTGGGTAATTGTACGGCAAGAGTGATTACAGACCAAAAATGGACATGGAACCATCGCCACAAGAGTCTTGAACACGATCTGCAAGTTGCGTGTCTCATAGATTGCCCACTGTTATGAAGTAAACTGACATAAATACTTCATCTCCTACAACTTACCTTTTATGACACGACTGCTTGGTACAACTCTCTTTTGTTGGATACTTTTATGCAATTATTTTAAAGAGATAATACGAATTAAACACACTACCGATGGTAAATGATAATGCTTGCTCATTTCAGTGGTACCTACTATGAATCACAAAACAATGTCCAGGGAATCGCTGCTTTGGCGCTTATCAATTGAAATGTTCCATAGTTATTCTCAATAGCCCTGTAATTTTGGTAGCTAATAAATAATAAATAAATATTGGAGGGCATTTTTAACACAGCGCCATCTAGCTCCAAACTAAGCAAAGCTTGTACTATGGGAACCAGACAGCTGACAGAATACTTAAATACTTTTTTTTTGTAAATACATACAGTAGGTACACCCAGACACAGAACAAACATCGATGTACGATGTTAGGCACACAAATGTTAGTCCTGAATGGGAATCGAACCCACGCCCTTCAGCTCTCGAAGCAGACATACTACTAATGAACCAACAGGGCTGTTAAAATGTTATCCAAGTACAACATTCTAAAAAGTACTTAAAAACAGAACAATCGAAACGGTTTGATTTCTACAACTTGCATAACAATAAAACAGCTGTATGTTCATTCATTTACACGTCAAATAAGGCGGAACCCACACAGGCAGCGGTCCGTTTAAAGTCTTTTGCCTTACAGCACTAAACTTTAGAGCACACACCGGCACATCTCTCCTAGTTAGAACTTCGTATTGGTACTAATTTGTTTACATTACGCGGCCCTTTAATATAGGGCTCCGGCTCCGGCTCCGGCTCAAAGCCCTTTGTTCTTCTAACTTCTAAGATATTAGTTACGCAATAATAATGCACATAAGCGTATAACTGATTTCACTGTCGTATCCACGAGTTTTGCTAGACATATATAATTTGTGTAAGTTGTCCGAGCCTCCGAGCCTTAAGCCGCTTAATTGATAAAGTTTGCTGCTTGTGATTTTTTGGAAATACACTAGCGGACGCCTCGCGGTTTCCGTCGGAATACAGGGATAAAAAGTAACTTATGTCACCCAGAGATAGTGAAGCTTCCCAACGGTGAAACAATTTTTGAAATCGGTCCATTAGTTTCGGAGCCTATTCAATACAAACAAACAATCAAGTCTATCCTCTTTATAATAGTACTAGTGGACGCCTCGCGGTTTCCGTGGGGAATACAGGGATAGAAATTAGCCTATGTCAACCGGGGATAGCGTAGCTTCCTAACAGTGAAAGGATTTTTGAAATCATTCTAGTAGTTTCGGAGCCTATTCAATACAAACAAACAATAAAATCTTTGCTCTTTATAATAGTATAGATAGATAATTGTGTACGTAGGTACGTGGAGTTCTGAACATCAGTTAGTATTTTTCCATCAAATTAGTTCAGGGAAAATGGAGTTGTGACGAAAATAAGAGAAAAAAGATCCAGTTTCAATTGAAACCCGGTAGTTTTAATTGAGTACCGGCCATACAGTCCACGAGGCTCAGTTTACGCTGGTTTCGTTACTGAAGCTGAACAGTTTGTATTGTACAGTAGGTATGCATAGTACGAGTATATAGGTAGGTATAGCTGTAGATTTGAGCTATATTCTGAAGTCACCGTGAATGAGATGACATTTTCGTAAACCCCTCCAATTTTAGGAGGTAGAATGCCGTGAGTTCCGACCCCGAATATTGATCAAATGTTTCCACCATCTCTCCCCCTGTTCGTTTCTCGCCATTTTGCCAATTTTGCTACTTTTTCGTTTTGCTTACTTGGGAAACTTTATGATACGCTCAAGCAGGTTTTTTTTTGTCAATAATGTCAGATTGTATATATTATGTAGGTATAGATAACATGTACTTGTACCTTTTTAAAGCTAAAAAATAAATAGTAAAGTTTCGTTTCATTTTCTTTCTGCAAAAAGTCTTGAGTGTTTAACGGATTTTAAAAAATAACACATGTTTTCCAAATGTAAAGAACGTCCTTTTTTATATACCTAATACTACTTATGTGCTTGCGGTTTTGACCGCGTCTTCCGAGATAAAAGTAGCATAATGTGTTCCAAGGAATTCCAGGGTATAAGCTGCCAAAATCGGTGCAGCCGTTTCATTGCGAAGAAGTTAGAAACGTACATACCAAATTTTTCATTTATTAGTGTTATTCTTGTATGATGTGACCATTAAACAAATGGGTTGTCTGATGATAAGTTACTATTGGGATAGGGTTGCCCAGATAATAGATATTTGTGTATGTTCGGTACCAGAATTAAGAATGTCGGTTAATTATGACGTATGCTATAATTTGATATAATAATTTAAGGTTTTAATTTATTTTTATTGTTTGACATACGAATTTAATTTTTATGACATTTTTATTTATAATTTTGTGACTTTTTTAATTTTTACGATAATTGTATGTAGACTAGCACCATCGCATTAGGGAAACCCTGTAAGGATGGTGTGAAATTAAGTAAATAATTAATACTATGTTTTAATATGTTTTTTTTATTGTTGTCCAAAGCTGGCCGGTGATATTGGTTTGGCACGTCGAACAGTGTTCAACCATATATTGAAAGTCTGAACGGTAATAAATAAAAAGGCAAGAAACCCGTGACAAAGCTGACCACATTCTTAGCAAAATGCATGTGTAATTTTAGTTCCCCATAAACCGTTATGCCTTAGCACTCGTACTTGATTACGCCGCAACCATCAAAAGAGTTATGATTCTCAATGAAACTATAAAACACGAATAGCCAGCGTGAGTATTATTCCATTTCAAACGGTGTATAAAGGAAAACATTTTTCACTTAAGACTATGCCAGTTGTTAATTCAATCACGTTTTTTTGAAGCAGTTTCTTGTAATTATATCAACTATAGCAAAGACAATCCTGATAGATACAATCTGGGTGTCCTCAAGTCGAAAATGAAACGGTATCTTCTAGGCAAGCGTGCTCCATCGTAGATCGCATCTCCACTTAACATCAGGTGAGATGGCAAGACTGGCCAACAAACTTATAAGAAATTTTGACAAAAAATAATCTTCATGAAAACACTGTTACAATGTAATAATTTGTACAGAACCCTTCGTGCACGTATCTAACTAGTTCTTTGCTTCATATTCATCCATAGCACCACAAAGTGCTAGCTCTCTTTCATAATTATTAACACTTCCATCTTACCCGCTGGAGCTACTACGCCAAAGCGGCCCAGTTTTAGGTTGCTTTTTATTTGGCAAATTTATTAATTACACTAGCTGCGCCCTGCGGTGTTACCCGCCACATGGTTTTGGGATAAAAAGTAGCCTACGTGTTAATCCAGGGTTTCAGCTAACTCCATAGCAAATTGCATCCTTCCTTCATTTAAATCCGTTCAGTAGTTTTTGCGTGAAAGAGTAACAAACATACATCCATACAATCTTACAAACTTTCATGTTTATAATGTGTATTATTAGTAGGATGTAAATATAGTAAATTACCAAAATTTATCTATCAATTCAAAGGTATTGCTATCGAAAAAATTACTTGATATTTTATTTTGTGCTGTATAACTGTCATGCATATTTTTCGCGGCCATAATCAGTATGGGTAAGACGAGTTTAGGTGAAATCTATTTAATTCTGTTCAACGATTTAACGCACTCAAATAATTCACTGAGGCTGAAACCAGCCCAAAAGATTTATGTCTTTCACCTTTTCAGTATTTACGAGACTAATTGCATTTGAAATTGAAAATTAAACCTTATAATGTGCGTACTAAAAGCGGCTAGAATTGAAATTTAAAACGCAAGAAAGCTCAAACGTTTGTCGAATCGTTGGTGTTTTGAAGTGTTCAGATATTCCCGGTGAAGAGGGTAACATGGAGGGGTATTATACTCTATTGGTATCTAACTCAAACACGTGCTTAGTTCTAAGAAAATAAAGTTTATTTTTAATCGCTTATAATAACACTAATAATGAAAATTTTACAAAAAAAATCAGCTCTATTTATTTAACGTAAAGTACACAAGTTTTTGCCTATTACTTTTGCTGCAAACATAAAACAACTTGAATTGGTGAACGATTTTTTAAAGTTGCCGAGTTAGTTCAATAAATAAATAATAATTATTTAAATTTTAAAGCATCATAATATTATATGTATATATGACGATAGGTGTGACAACTGGCGATATGGTCGCCAGTTGTCACACCTATTAATCAAGTTTGTACTGTAAGTTACCGCAAATAAAGAGCAAAATAAATGCCAGTAGCTGTGATTTCACTGTAAAATTACGCTCCATTTGTCCATAAATGGCAAAAAATTATTTGTATGAAAATCGAACCACCTTAATCAAAATTATAGATTTCCTTTTCTCGCCGAAATATAGATGATTTTTTGGTGAAATCACGGCAAACGAAGTACTTTTACTGTGAAAGGAAATCTGAAAGTGTTTTTTTTCCTAGTAAAAACAAACCTATAGAACAGGTGCGCGCCGCGCGTCTAATTGGCCCGGGTGCGCGGGCGCCGCAGTTGATGTATAGTCGCGCCGTCAGTCGAGTTCTGAGAGGGCACATTTAGAACTAACCGCGCCATATTTCTCTCCTTGCGTCCGCAATTACGTGATTTGTCACTCGATACCTTTTTTCTCCGACTAACATCTTGAAAAACGAGCCCGGTTCAAGTAGCGCGGTAATTAGCCGGCTGAAAAAGTGCCTTTCCCTGTTCTTGTTTATTGTACGATCAATTCCGATGCTACTGGATTATTCAATTTGATCACCTCCTCTTTTATCCGACACCACGTATCGCTATTGACGCGCGTAATTTAATTTTATATGATTATGGCGCGATCTTTGATTAATTAAAGAAATTTTTGACGCGTCTATTTGAAGAGCGTTTTCATGCTTCGGTCACGAAAGCTGTAAAGATGCCTCTTAACGGCACACAAATAAACGTCGACAGCTGAGATTCCGTTCCAACCCCCGCAATTAGTATCGGATGGTCACACCTCGACATTTGGCCAGATATAATTTTACTTTCTAAGTACACTTTGTGACAATAATAAACGTCGAAACTCAGACGAAATCGGGCCTTCTGATCTCCGCTGAGAGTTGAAGATCGCACACGTGAGAGCACGAAGATCACAATCAAACGGTCTAGTAATTAGTACAGGCGCATCGTTTTGGAACGCTCGGTTGGGTAGATAATTTCCGCCGTACTTTCAAAAGGCAACCCATTTGTCATTTAGTCGCGCGAACTCGTACGAAGCGGACGTCCCGCGTCTCCCTCCTAATTTATTCATATATTATTTATTTAAGGAATACGGGACTATTAATCACCTCTCTACAGTTTTTATTTACATATGCGGAATGTTTGAGCGCCTTTGATCGTGTTTGTCTTGAAATTTATTAGGCCCTCCTTATTCGGGGGTCTCTTGCTTCATGCTTAGTTACCGATTGGTTTTTATATGGACATTTTCGTTTGGCTTATATTCAGGAGCAGAATATTTCCTGTAATTTATTGACGAGAGGTAATCGATAAAATGTAAGAACAGAATAGTATTGTGTTTTAGACTTACGTTCTGTTCAGTTGATTCAGTTGATAAAGGCATTTGTTAGAAAAAGTTGTGAGTTCATCAACATTCTGTCCAACGCATGTTTTTCTAAGATGATTTAGATACTTAGCTCAATTGTTTTAATTAATATTGAAGTTATAACTATTAATCTTTCAACAGCCTCGTATTTTTTTTTTTTATTATATTAGACTTCACATAGATAACTACATCACTACATATGTTATAAAACTTACAATCTAATACAACTAAATGTGATATCTTTTAAAAAAAGTACCGCATGCTTTATTACAATTAATTTTTAAAAATAAATAATACAACCACTAAATTACATTATATCGATTCCGTTCTATGTTTTTACTAAAATATTTTTTAACAACTTTAAAGTTTTTTTTTCGCATGTTGAAATGTAAATTTATACACTACGGCAGATAGAATTTATGCTTGTAGGTACGCATGAAGCCATTACAGCGATACAAATATTTTTATACGCGGTAACGATTAACAAGCTAGTGGGTTATCTGAAAGTATGTAGTCGCCGCCAGATTTTTTGTGATTTCAGAGTGGTTTCTATGGTAAAAGCTGTATCTACATAATAGAGTTTTCCCTAAGTTTACATAGCTGTAAGATAGCTGTAGTATCTTTACCTATATTCTTGGATGAGGATTTCGTAACCATTTTAGAACTTTATAGCTGTGACTAAGCTAATAAGGCTTGCATGCCGAAAGGCAGTCTGTGGTGCTTCTCGACTAATTATTATTTGTTTTACATCTGTACTTACCATAGCGCAAATAAATGGATTATGAATTATAGTTAAAAAAAATGTCTAGATGTATAATAACATTGCAATCATCCATAATTGAATGAAAAAGCTCATCAAGCATTATCATTTGACAAATGACGCTCATATAAAGTGTTTGCACAATTACATGTGGTAACGTGGCAGGACGTGATAATTCCGGGGTAGCCGAGAAACCGGACGCTCGTTTGTTCTAGTCCAACGCTTGGGCTTATTACGCAAAGTTACCTTGTAACTGCGGACGAATTAGTTTTAATAACTTGGCTCTGAATTGATCCCAATTGAAACGTCACATACATCAGCGTGTCGAGAAAATTGCAGTGGAGACCAATTAGGTACTCGAGTTCCACGTAAGTTGGCGCGATGGTAAATGGTAGATACTCCAGGTGCAGGATAAATTAAGTAAATGTGTTTTTTTATTTAAGGTAATGGGACGATTGAGACGCTCTCCTGATGGTATGAGATAACGCCTGTCCATGACCATTGCAGCGATACACAGAACTTTGAGTGGCAAAACAAAGTTCAGGGCATCGCTGCTTTAGCGCTGATTAATTTTAGACTTTAGATGGTTAGTCGCAATAGCCCTGTAATTTCGCTAGCTGCAGTACTCTTCAGAAATGTTTACACACTACTGCTTGTTGGCAGAATATCTGGTACTGTGGCGGTACTAAGGAGTATTAACAAGTAAGATGTTTGATAATTAACTTTTATGTAGATGTAAAATACATTTATATCAAAGTTTAGCCGTGTTATTACAACAATGCTAATAATAATGGAAGCGATAATGAAAAAATAACAGTGCGCTAAAAAAAATTAAAATAATAATTGATTGTCCTCATAACACTTTTAATTACTCTAGGCAAGTCATATATTATGTAGGTATATAAAGTTGTCGTAATTAACTCTATACTAAGATTAATGTCAGAAAGGTACCTATATACATATATAACATCCTTACTAATATTATAAATGCGAATGTGAGTTTGATTGTTTGAACTACTAAAACTACTCAACGGATCTGGGTGAAATTTTGCATGTAGGTACATGCAAAATTTCACCCAACCCTGGATAAAGACGTAGGATACTTTTCATCATCACCATCCATCACCACGCGGGTAAAACTGCGGGGCGCAGCTAGCAATAAATAAATAAAAATCTTTTGCCGCCGGGCACAGCTAGTACACTAATTAATAAAAAATATCATGTCAAAAGTGAGATACACTTTCTTGCTAAAAAAATCATTATTATGATTTATCGTCTTTCGTTTCTATACAATTTTCTAGTAGGTACTAATTGATATAAAAGTAAAAGTAAATAATAAATTATCCTATTCGTAGATGAAATCCATCGCGTTAACGATACCCTGTTTGAGCGTATTGTAGATTTTCTTATAAAATAATATTCTGATCGTAGAAGAAGAATAGATAGATGAGACAATCGGAAACTTTTACAAGTCAAAAACAAATGGCGACAAACGAGTGGAGAAACAATAACATCGAAAGCAACGACTCTATTGCTAGTCACGACATAAATAAACTTACAGGAGCATTTAGTCAATGTCTGCGTTCGGCTACCGGAGGCCAGACCAGATTACTATCGTAATGACGAATGATACAAGTTCATCTGTTAGTCGGAACTAATATAGAATCAGTGATATTATAAACGTTGGAGAAAACTACGAAGATAGCGTTGAAACAATTCAATGCAGGTGAAAAACAATTTAAGAAAAACTAATTTCAATTGAGACGCCATGCCCAAATATCTATTACTTTCTTATATCATTTATTTATTTTAATTTTATTCGGAAAACATACAGCTAGTTAAAAATCTTAATTACTGTTCGTTATTATCATCTTAACAGAGTATGTATTATTATGTACTACTTATTTTTTTTTTAAACAAGCAACATTTAAAATAATAGCTAATCTAAAAGGCCGCTATCAATGGGGATAGTTCCCAATACTATTACTAGAGTCGGTTTCAAAATAACAAAGTGAAAATTAAAAAAAAAATGTCTCCGAATCTTCAACTACAAAACAAAAAAAAAACACTTCTATAAATTATGTATGTCAAAATAATCGGCGTACACATCATTTCAAATCGGTGTGAAAATTTGTGGCCGTTCTTGAAAACAAGATGAGAAAGAAATGTCGAGAAAAATTCAGAAATAATAAAAGTAACTTGCGATGTTAATAATATTGAAACGACGTAATAAATAAATAAAATTAGGTCATCTCTCCTTAGGAAAAAATATACGAATCAATTACCTATGTCAGTACGAAATACATAGAGCTTTGTATTTTCTTATAAAAGGCATTTTTAATTGAAGCGAGAAAAATTATGTTGCCATTTTGAGTTCTAAGGAGAGTTTATTTGTTTAACTATGATAAAAGAGATCAAACCGACTCTCAAGCTATAGGGTTAGTCATCTTGTACAATAATAAAATTTTGTTGAAAGTGGTTTAAAAAATATGTTTTAGTTGTTACATTTCTCTGAGCATAAAGTTCCTTAATTTGTACTATGAAGTCAAATCTTTTTTAAAAGAAATTATCTTACTTTTGACCGTCATTTCACCCGATGTTAAGTGATGATGCGGTCTAAGGTGGAGTATGTTTGCCTAGATTCCTAGAAGATACCGATTCAATCTCGATTTAAAAACTCCTAGATCATACCCAACGGGGAACACCCACTCAGTCAGCGCATTCCACTGTCTAGCAGTCCGCACAATGAACGTGAAATCAAATAGTTTCGTTCGAATTTTTGGCACGTCGACCATGAAACGTTGTAATTTTTTTAACTTCTGATAGAAAAATAAGCATGGAGGAATTGGACCATGTAATTCTGAAGCTCGCTCTTCGTTTCGGTAAATATGTACTGTGATCAATGACTTGTAACTTTAATGCTATCAATAAAATATCTGCAGGGGTTTATCTATCTATACTATAAAGAGGAAAGATTTGTTTGTATTGAATAGGCTCCGAAACTACTGGACCGATTTCGAAAATTCTTTCATATATCTGAAATGGGGATATCTGTACGCTATCTGTACGCTATTCCCGGGTGACTTAGGCTACTTTTTATACCTGTATTCTCACGGAAATGGAAACTACGCGGGTGAAACCGTGAGGCATCTCCTAGTATTTCCCTAAGTTTGAACACATTTCACTTAACAACGTTCAAACGCTAAATCTCGATTGTTTTCATGATTGCACTGTATTTCAGTGTTACCACAAATAACAAAAATATAGAACAATATTTCAAACGAAACTCAAGCTCTGCTGAAAAATTACATGTCTGCTTGTATACAATATATTTTTATATGACACTGATGGGCCTAAAGCAAATTGAGACGTAAATTATGATCGTGAAAAGTTATTTTAGAGCGCCATTCTGGTCCGTGTGACGGCATAACAAATGACTTGTCCGATGGCTTGCCAGTGCGAACTCATTTGAGCCTGTCTCGAGAATAGCAGCTTTGGCCCGATTTATAAAGCGGTAGCTTTGTCCCGTAGGTTTGCTCGGAACTTTTCAGCTTTTCATTATTATCTAGGAAAATTAAATTTTTTAGTAAAAATGTCTTGTAATCTTTGTCTATGAGATCGGAATGAATAACAACAGTAATATAATTTCTTAAAGTTTAAATCCGGATACGCTCCCAAACAATACATCAAATTTTGTTTAATTTTTTGAGCGGTAAATAAGAAATAAACTTAATATTAAATCAATCATGTTAAGATTTTTTTTAGGGTTTATGACGTGGTTCCACTTTTTGTTATAAGTCTCAGGTATACTCTATAAACACTTCCTACAAAAATCTGATATTATACGTTCCAGAATAATCACGAGCAATGAATGGAAGCATGTCATTCATAACAAGAACATAGTTTGAGACCACCGTGGCTTATCTTGAGCTGTCAGCGCAGCGTGCTGACGCGCGGTCATCAATCGTGCGCAAGCGCACCTTTCCGAACATTTTTCAAACGACCGCAGACGATATCGTCTAGTTACCAGTACGACGACTGCTTGGGGCAGTTTACGGAGATTAGTTTCTCCGTCACCGGTTCAGTTTTACTTTGAAGGATCACAGACATATTAAAGTTATAATTTGTGACGGAAAAACATATACTCATTGAATTTAATGACCGCCAACACAAAATCGAAAGCGCTTTAGAACGGATAATAGGAATCGAAGTATGATACGAATGCCGAGCTAAAGATGCAGGCGGCCGATAAAGAAACGATCGTCTAAATTTGGCATAAGGCAACATCCACCGCGGCCATGACGCGCGGGGCGGGGCCAGCAGCGTGCCCGCGTGTGTGCCATTGGCCGCAATATTCGCGCGCTCTTCGATCGATCTACGTTTAAATATTCGAATATTGTGCGCGTCTGTACCTTACCGTTTGCACATCACCTTAAAATGTAGCCTAAGTTCGACAATCCTCTTGTCCGTTTATTTCAATACCAAAAAAGCTAGTTCTTACAAAAGTTGTATATTTTGGATGCAAATGCAGCTTCCACCTATGTAACGTGTAATGAGTTGCAGGTATACTGCATGCGGAGCATTTCGTCAACGAAGAGACGGCGAGCGGCGCCCACGGACGCGCGCGCCGTTCAAGCCCCGCTAATTAACAGATACTATCTGTATACTTCGGAACGCAACCTCCGGCGCAAATCTGAAGAACGCTGTTACATGCCTCGCAAAAACTCCGCTGAAATGCACACAAGAAAAGAAGCGGGCTTCCGCATAGCTTCCACGGCGGGGCGCGCGGGCGGAAGCGCATTGTTCCAAATACGAGGGTATATCTAGATGGTCGTGGGACGAGTACACTTTTTTTCTCATTTTGGCTTCGGCCCGCGACCCGTGCACTCGTTATGGCGAATCAACTTTTCGTTTTGCTGGCGACGCGACGTCCGAATGCGCTTTGTTTTCCGAGACCGTCGTCACCAACCTGGCGTGTTTTTTGTTCTCAGGTATGGTTCCAGAACGCTCGGGCGAAGTGGCGGCGAATGGTGACGAAGCAGGAAAACAAGATGGCGGACAAGTGTTCGCCGGACGCGTCCCTGGACATGGACATGTACCACGGGCCCATGGGCTCGATCCAGTCGCTGCCGGCGCACAGCCCGCCGTACAGCGTGATGGCCGGTCCGCCGAGCCCCAACTCGATGGACTGCGCATAGCCTATCCTGTGCGCCTTATGAGCACCAACATCCTACACCGGTCTCTTAGGACACTTCTCATATTGCGCATCCAATTAACACTGTGTCTGACAATGCTCGCGCCCGAGTTAGGTGGCGGCAACCAGCACCGCGTTCGAACTAAGACTTCATGGACAGTGATAAGTGAGTGAGCGTTACAGCAATGGTTGCGTAGACGTGTTGTATTTGGTTAAATATGGTTGTAGATAATCTAGAATCGTGGTTTGACTGTCTCGACGACCTGAATGTTATTCGATTACGTTGTATTAGGGAATCTCAGTATAGTCTGTGTTGAGATCAACGAATATAAGTGATGCAAGATTATAAAATGTATCCGTCCTCTATCTGTCGAATCGTAAAGCTTGAAATTACCACTAGTACAAAATATATTTTAAAATACGTAACATAAACTAAAAATCACGTATATTATTTACGTGCCACAATTTTCCGATTGCTTCTGTACTAGGGGTGAATTTCAATGTTATCTATTCATTATAGAGCCTGGTTTAGATTTCAACGCCCAGCAAAGTTTTTGAAAACTTAGAATGAATGGTATGAATTATCTATTGTTTTAATAGTCGTATCTAATGCAAAATGTAATTCGTTCGGACATTCAATAAGACATTGGTTCAACGAATCTTAAAATAATAAAGAATGTTCTCTTAATATATACTATTTATTTATTAATTGATATTTAAAAAACGTAGTGTAAGTTAAACGTAGATATTCGTAGTTAAATGTGAAAATTTCCATAGAGTAAAGACTAGCATAATGTTAGAAGTAGTGCGATGTGTCAGATTGATTTGTTGAGTGTGTGAGGGTAGTTGTGAAAATATGTATGTCGATGAATCGATGGTCTTTTGTAATTATCATTGCTATCGCACGGCGGTTGATGATTCAAGTTGCACACATGAAGAAGCTTAAGTTGTTAGTATAGAAGCAACTATAGCATGATAGAATTGTACACGCAGCTGGCTACCCACAAAAGGTTCTTGACAAATTTTCTAAATCATTGTCAACCATGTTTGTGGTGCTCAGAGGTTAAAAATCTATGCCAAGCATCAAAGTGTATCCATTAGTCCATTAGCTAAGCGTGCATACCATTTTTAACCACACAGTTACAGGTGAGCGGTGGCCAAACGCTTAGTTTGTCACACATGAAAAGGATTTCACGCATTCATAGAAAATACCATATTGTCATCATTAGGCGATGAATAAATATTTACGTAGGTACGTGTACTAGACTAGTAGGTACATACGAGTAAATGTGTAAATACATGCAATTTTCAATTTTAAAATTAGTTTCAACATTAATACCTATTCAACATATTACCTACGCAAATATTAGTTCGCTTTTTGTTTCCTAACAATATCGATCATCGGAAATATTATTTCGGCGACGAGATATCAAAGTATATAATCATTATTGTATAGCTATAAGTATTATATAAGTATAGTTTTATTCTGGCTAAGCGCACGCACTGGTAGTTCCTTTTTTTTTTGTTAATTACATTAAGTTATATAATTCACAGCAGCAATATAACTGTAGTGATAAATAATAATCAGCATAAAGCAATATCACACATGACATGTAATTTATAATTAAATAAAACTTGTTATTAGGATATCATTATAGCAAGACAATGCTTCTAATCGACATTGTATGGATCCGGCATAAACCGAGCCGAAAATTATAACGACCTGTTAATAAAAATATTCCAAATGTATACATAATTTTCATTCATAATCCACTTTGAGTAATAAAATTATTTTAATTGTTAATTATAGCATTTCTGAGCAGCGATAAATATTTTAAACTCTGAAAGCAAGCAAAAACAATACGATTTATTTGGTGAACATTTTTACAGGAAGAATCATTTTAACGAATATTTAAAATTACTATCAAAAGCTTTAATTAAGTAATCTGCATTGACGAGTGATGAGCGTTTAGTAAGTCTGTCTAATCGCTTATTGCTGGAGAACTGTCACAGTATAGACAGCCCTGTTGGTTCATTGGTAATATGTATGCTTTGAGAGCTGAAGGGCGTGGGTTCGATTCCCACTCAGGACTAACATTAGTGTGACTAACATCGATGTTTGTTCTGTGTCTGGGTGTACTGTATATAGATACAGTACACCAATATAATATACCAATTAAAAAGAGGAAAGATTTGATTTTTCTGTTGTTTGTTTGTGAGTATTCTGAATATTTGTTTCATCATTAGAATGCTACATTATCACTGAGTAACATAGGCTATATTTTATTTTGTTAATCGAGTTTTGTTACCCGGATACCCGTACGCTAGTTTATTATAAGTATGTATTTACAAAAAAAACTATTTATTAAGTACTCTGTCAGCTGTCTGGTTCCCGTAGTACAAGCTTTGCTTTGGGGCAAGATGGCGCTGTGTTAAATGTCCTCCAATATATTTATTATTTATATTTTACTTGGTATGGTTACACAACAGATTTATGGAAAAATCAACGCGATTTTTTATGTTTAAGTTTAAGTTTATTCGTTACATACAAAAATACAAATCTTTCCGCTTTACGTGTAATATAAGTTTAGTTTAGATATATATGATAGACAATGTAACTGCAACACTAAACATTAGATATTCCCCGATTTAGTTTCCTTTAGTTTGCTGAATTGCTTCTCAAGGAAACAAATATAAAAACGCATCCAAGTAAAACAAAATATTTTTAAATTTTCGGTAGATACGTTCATCCATATTTTGTACCGCGAATCATATGCCACGATTTTAAAGTGTGGCTATCCGAAATATTTAAGAAGCAAAGTAAAGAGTAACGACGTGTCTTATAAGTGGCAAGTTCGAGGGAAGAGGTTGAGTTATGTAGTTTTAATTAAAACAATAAATAAGGCGCGGGCGCTGCGGGTCGCTGGGTGGTCCTTGAATGCCTTTTTCGAAAAATTCTTTAAGTTATCAGTACTTGGAACATCGGAGACGTTTGTAGGTTTATGCTTAAAAATTAAACCTTGCCGTTTTGATTTTATAACAGAGATATTATAATTATTAATTAACATCTATGGATATTTCCATTTTCCGTTCCATTTTTTTTAAATACATAATAATATTTTGCTTTTCGTATGTTAGTAATAAATAAATAAACCAAATAAATATCGTAAGACATTTCACACAGCGCCATCTAGCTGCCAACAAAGCTTGTACTATGGGAACCAGATAACTGATTGAACTATTCTGCCACCAAGCAGTAGTGTGTAAATATCACAGGACTGTTGAGACCTACCATCGAATGTCTCAAAGTTATGAGCGAACAGCATGAAGAAGTACCATGTAGGTATACAAACATACAAACTTTCGCATTTATAATGTTAGCGTGATACCAGTTTGTTAATAAGTCTATTTATTCATTACTTTCTCATACTGATATAATTCAACGGATGTCATTGATGTTTGGGATGGCTAGTTTTGATCTATCTATCGAGAAGTACGACGAAACATTGGCTGTGTCCTTTGACATCCCTAAAACCTTTGACAGGGTCTGACACGATAGCCTTATTGGCAAGCTTCCATCGTTCGGGCTGCATGCTCCGTTTTGCTCTTGGATTAAAGACTTCTTGAGGGAACGATCGATTCGAGTGGTCGTTGATGGTTGCTTGTCTAATCAATTGGCAATTAACGCTGGCGTGCCTCAGGGGTCTGTACAGTCCGCAACTCTATTTTTGCTGCATATTAATGACATACTTAAACCCAGTATCTTTGGGTGAGCTGATGACAGCATAGCTGTAGAAAGAGCAGACATCTGGTCCTATGGCTAATAAAACAGATATCTGGGATTTGAGAGAAGATTTGCGTTTGAATAAAACACTTGAAACTGTTTCCAACAAGAGGCAACGAAAATCTTGTAAAAGTCAACACCAATATAGGCATGTCTGGGTACTAACTAGAAAGTACCCTATTACCGTGCTATGGTTTCCTCACGAATTTTTCCTTCACCTGCAGTTTTGTGGGGGGTTGAAGCCACGCCCTTCAGCACGTGAACTGACCGCGTTAACCACTTAGCTATGATCGCTACAAAACAATGGTCGGTGTCCAGTATCACTTCTAATGTAAAATAAGTTTGGGTTACAGCCAAAGTCACATAATGTAAGTCGCAGTCAATCCTACTTAAGTAGTAGTGGTAGCTTGAGGCATTTCATCTAGTGCTGCAAACAAGAATTCAAAAATATCGGTAAAGTGGTGTATCTTAAAAAATAGGTTAAAATTATTATTATTTTCGTCACTTGGCATCAATCACAATTGAATGAAAGAAAGAACCACATTTTGTTTGTAAGAAACTGTAACAAATAACGTCAGTAAGAGAATTACCGCTGCAGTGTCTGGTGCATTAAAAAGAAAAGAGGCCAGTGCTCAGGAATTGTGGGGATTTCTACACAGCGCTGATTTTCAGCACTATTAAAGCGAAAACTGCTGATCACAAGTGACTAAAACTTGCGATAATGGTGAAATTAGCAGACATAGGTACTGCTGAACAACTTATCCTACAAGATGGCGCTGTTTCCCCAAAAGCATGTTTTCATTTTAATTATCGTGATATAAACTTATTTCTGTTTATATCAGAAAGTTCTTTAAGTTCTGGAGTGGAGACCACGGACCGGCAAGCGCAGCGTAGGACGTCCACCCACAAGGTAAAGACCACAGGAACGCGTTGGATGCGAGCCGCTTCCAACCGGTCTTTATGGAAGTCAATGGGGGAGGCCTATGCCCAGCAGTGGACGTCCTACGGCTGAAATGATGATGATGAAACTTATTTGAAATACTTTCGCGAGTTTTTAGATATGTTGTAAGCATATCAAATTTAGTTCAACATGTTAATAGCCAAACTTTTGTGTATATGTTAACCAAAACTTAATTCTTGTACTTTGTTTCTAACAAATCACACATATATACACAAATGTAATGTGGAAAGTTTTATTAACTATAGGGATATCAAATTTGACCAAACGACGTAATGACTGAATGGAGCAATTGTGACATGACTATATAAATAAAGCACACGAGATACTCATCTCAAACTAAATACATAGATTGTTCAATTCTGATTAAGATACTTGTTCGGTATTGATGAAACAATGTATTTTCGTAACACAAAAGAGACTTTCGACGAAGCACCGGTGCGGTGCTCGCACTATTGGTACAAATAAATAGAAATTCATTTTCCCATTGTAATTTTCAACAATAAAGCAACAGGTCTTGCCAATTGCCGTTCTGCAGCCATTGTTGTTGCCATTTTCAAATCAAAATAATTGTTTGGTTAAGAATTCTAATTTAAAATTCATTAGTTAGTTCTTTTTCCAAAAGTAGTTATTTATTATTATTTACTTATATACAACAACATTTAATTTTTAATTTTAGTGTGTAAATATTACTGTGTTCCGGTTTGAAGGGTACTGCAGCTAGCGAAGTTACTGGTCTGTTGGGACTTACCATCAAAACTATCAAAGCAAGAAGAAGAGTAAAAAACGGATGAGGAGATCAACAATGATGGAGAAGGTCAACCAGCCAGCCAGGTGAACCAGCTTTGGACATTCGTTCGTCCCCACTGCTCCTGCACGACAATGCGCGACCTCACACTGCACGGCAGTCGGTCCCCAAGTTGCAGGAGCTTGGCAGCTCTCCATCACCACTGTAATCACCAGACCTTGCGCCAGCACATTTCTACTTTCTTCAGAATTTAAAATTCAATATCCGAGAGGCAGTAAATAATGCTTTAGAAGAATTTGTTGCGAGTATTTAAAAAAAATCAATAAAGACCAATTTAACAGATACAGCTCTCAAGGTAAGTAGTAAAACTATCTCTGAAATTCATTAAAACCAAAGGACATGTTCAATTGTTCACCATATTTTTCACATTGTTCACTAAAATGTCGATAGTCACGTAATATCTCACTAACATTATAAATGTGAAAATTTGGATGTATGGATAGATGTTTGTTACTCTTTCACGCAAAAACTACTGAACGGATTGAGATGAAATTTGGTATAGTGGTAGCGGAGACCGTAGATTAACACATATGCTACTTTTTATCCAGAAAACGTAGCGGGGAATAACCGCAAATTTTACTAAATACGCACTTACAAAAAAATCTACACTTTGTATGTCTTTAAGCTAATAATAGTTTATAGGCTATTTTCACTATCGAGATAACTCCCCGTTTTATATTACTGAGTACACAGATATTTGTTTAAGTAAAGCTTTAGTTAATCGGACTACAGCGAGATTGAAAAGTCAATGTACACCCTAACGCGTTGTTCGAAGTTTTGTTAATGTTTGCTTACAAACACCGATGTGTATTGTTAACACATGCGCCCTTAATTCAAATAGTACTGTAAAAATATTAAACACGCCTCGTTATGAAAAATAAATACTGATGACAGATATTTAAAATGAAAACAAATAAAATTAGGAGTAACACGAGAATGAAACAAACAAGAACACGACTGCGTTAATTCTACTTCTGTTCATTCATGTGATTGTATCCTGTTTTGTGAAATATAATTAAATGAATAAGTGAATAAAAAATAGGAGCCATCTCAACATTTTTTTTAAATTGTATTCAGTGCCATTTAGGATCGTGTAAGGATTGTAACATACCCCATAGGTACATTTAAATCTATCCAGGTATTAAAAAAGTTACGTTGGTATAAAGACACTCGCATACATACACACATGAACCCTGAAACCATGATAACCCTGTTGGCTCATTTGTAGTATATCTGCTTTAAGAGTTCTCTAGGGCGTGGGTTCGATTCCCGCCCAAAACAAACATTATGATATTGTGATAAGTATAAAAATGTTTGTGATGTGTATGGGTATTCTGTGTGTATTATAAAAAAAAAATACAGCAACTGGCATTTATTTTGGTCTTTATTTGCGGTAAATCACAATTGATTAAATAAAACAAAAATCATAAATTCATAAATCATGAATAAATTTGATTTTATGCTAATAAATAATCTACAATTTTCTTCAAGCAATTGTGATTTACCGCAAATAAAGACCAAAATAAATGCTAGTAGTTGTAATTTCACTGTATAATTATGCTCCATTTGTCCAAAAATAGCAAAAAAAATATTTGTTTGGAAATCGAACCACCTTGAATGAACTCAAGGTGGTTCGATTTCCAAACAAATATTTTTTACAATTTTTTTTTTTTTTTTTTTTCTATCAGGAGACCGCATCGTTCGACTCATTACTTTTACATAAAAACAACCCCTAAGAATGATCTTAGGGGTTGTTTTTATGTAAAAGTAATGAGTCGAACGATGCGGTCTCCTGATAGTAAGAGATAACGCATATCCATGACCATTGCAGCGATACACAGAACTTTGAGTAGCATACAAAGTCCGGGGCATCGCTGCTTTAGCACTCACTACTTTGAGACTTTCACTGACCACACTCCCTTCAGCGTGTGATCCGACCTCGCAACCCACTGAGCAATTATCGCTTCAAAATTATTAATAAGTACTAGCTACACTATACTATACAAGCCACGAATGTACTCGTATAGCTAACAATGACGACGATATAACACTACCATGACAATCCACATACTTCAAGACGAGCTCCAAAAGTCCACTTTTTATTCGGACAGCTGTGAAATGGAAGAATAAGCATAGGGCTTCGGCCGAGGGCGGCAAAAAATCAGATGCAATATTCTGGTTTGGACTCCATCATGAATTTAGGTTGGCCTTCGTCGCTGTTGCAAAAACTGGTCCCGCCGCTCCTCCAGAATCTGCAATCCGGATGCCCATTGAAGAGTAAACGAGACGAGAATAAACAATCGTTATATGTAAGATAAGGACGCAAACATAGGCATATAACGGGATAGGTTTTCGAATTCATTTTGAATGCGAGCTTTTGTTTTTGATATTCTTGGAAGAGGTTGCGAACCGACTGATGATATAATGTGAGCCAGTTCCTGCGTATTGACGACTTCGTACTATCATTCATAATTGTCTTATTATAAAAGTAACCGCGCCCCGCGGTGTTACCCGCTACATGTTTTCAAGATAAAAAGTAGCTTATTTATCAATCCAGGGTCTCAGCTGTCTCCATACCAAATTTCATCCAAATCCGTTCAGTAGTTTTTGTGTGAAAGAGTAACAAACATCCATCTATCCATCCGAACTTTCACATTTATAATATTAGTGAGATAGTGGGTACTTGAGGGCGGTAGCTAGCCAGCCGAGTACTAGAAAGTACCCTACCACCATGCTATGGTTTCCTCACGATGTTTTTCTTCACCGGCAGCTCAAGCTCATTGTTGGGGTTCGAACCCACGCCCTTCGGCATGCGAACTGACCGCTCTAGCCACTGAATCATCGCTAAAAATGTTTGTAGTGTTTTATGTAGTGTCCGAGTTTGTTTACACGTAAAGTGTTTTCCAGTAAGTGTTAGGATTATAAAACTTACTGACCAGCGCTGCGCTTGCAGTCCAATTATACATCTACAAAAAATGTCAGCAAAATTTGTCGTGCAATTTTCATGTTTTAGCAATTGACATTTATTACGTAGGTAGGTGCTTTGTATTTTTCGTAAGTTTCTAAACTACGTAATGTAGAAATTAGTTTTCAAACTTATTCAATACTTGCGGACGCCTCGTGGTTTCACCCGAGTAGTTCCCGTTCCCGTAGGAATACAGGAATAAAAAGTAGCCTATATCACCCAGAGATAGTGTAGCTTCCCAGCGGTGAAAGAATTTCTGAAATCGGTCCAGTAGTTTCGGAGCCTATTCAATACAAACAAACAATCAAATCTTTCCTCTTTATAATAATATAGTTAGATATATATACCACCGACAGTGCCTGCTTGGTCCAATTATTTTGAATCTACCCACACAAAAAATATCATCAAAATTTTCGCGTTTTAAAAATTGTTTTTTTATTTACGTAAGTACTTTGTATTTTACGTAAGTTTCTAAACTACGTAAAATAGAAATTTGTTTTCAAACTTATTCAAAAAGGTAAAGTTCAATTTTTAAGGTGATTCAAAATAATCGGGTATCATTAAGCCAGAAACTCGTTAACTCTTGCTATATTACAAAGTTGTACAGGAAGCGAATTCGTGTTTAAAATAAAACAAGTATGCTGGAATTGCTAGGGGAAAAACGAGAGCCAATGATCATTTTTCAGTCAGCTTTTAGAATTCCCGTTGCCGCCGTATGTAGATGTACACCGGATCTTATTTCCGAACAGCTTGTTTTTAATAATTCAAATGTACATTTTTCCGTATCTCCTTTTGTTCTGCTAATAATAACATAATTATATCTCGTAAGCCGTAATAATTAGTAGGTAAACATTGTATTTTTTTTTAATACAGCTTGTTTGTAATTTAATTATCCATCGCCAGCTGTCCTACGTATATCGTCACTCCATCGAGTCTCAGGGCGTCCTACGCTACATTTGGCAATTTTCTACTCAGCTGACAGCAGTAGCACAGGCAGCAAGCAGCAGCTCAGCTGGCGGTGGATGGAAGCGAAAAGCCGAAGATCGGGCTGAGTGGCGTGTCTTGGGAGAGGCTTATGTCTAGCAGTGGATACAAAAGGCTGATGATGAAGATGATGATGAATTTAATTATGTTATTATGGCGCTTTTTCTAACAAATGAAAAGAAATGTAACAATAGATACTCAAGCTCTGTTTAAAATTGTTTTGAAGATAATTTTGTGCAATAGAGTATAGAGTATTGACGCCTTGTTGGCTCATTTGCTAGAATATCTGCTTCTAGAGCTTTAGAGCGTGGGTTCGAGTCCCACGAGGACACACATTTATGTGACTATATAATTATAATATGTTTGTTCTGTGTCTGAGTGTACTGTATGTACTGTAAGTATGTTTTTTAGACTAAAATTGCAAAAATATAATTATGTACCCTATCAGTTATCCGGTTCTCATAGTACAAGCTTTACTTAGTTTGGAGCTAGATGGCGCTGTGTGAAATGTCATACGATATTTATTATTATTTACAAAGTTGGTGTCAAAAACACAATGAAATCACAATCTTTTAGTTTTCTTCTGGTATGAAAAATAAATAGTAATGTTATGCTGCGGCACGGAACCCTGAGCACGTGAGTTCGAAACGTATTTGGTCAGTTTTTTGTAGCTGCAACCGTATAAATCATGCGCGAAGTAAATGTTCCGTGAAGTTTTAAGTATTTGGGCGGCTGCGGCGCGGCGGCGCTGGTGTCGGATGTCGTGTGAAGTGATCTTTAATGTGAGCAAGGAGATTAGTTTGATTTGGCTCCTGCCTTGGTTTACGGTACACGAAGTACTCACAATGATGCCTATGCCGAAACGACTGTAGGGGTTTACTTAGACATGATTTTGTCTTCAAGTTTCTGCTCATAATTAATTTATTGCATGTATTCAATCACCGTTTTTGTAATGTACCAGGCCACGCAGAAAGTATTGCAATTTTTTTTTCATAGATAAATAAATATCGTAGGACTATACATACACACAGCGCCATCTGATCCCAAACTAAGCAGAGCTTGTGTGATGGAAGTCAGATAACTGATAGAATACATCAATACTTTTTTTTTTGTAAATACACACTTATAATAAATACAGAACACCCAGACACAGAACAAACATTTGTTTATTCACAAAATATTTGCCCTGAGTGGGAATCGAACCCACGCCCTACAGCTTTCAAGGCCGATATACTGCCAATGAGCCAACGGGGCTGCTAATGTTCACTGGTCTGTTACAATTTATTTTAAAAACACGGTTATTTACAAATAAATACATGAACATTCCAATTTAAAAATTTCCTTCCACATTTTTTACATCTGGTTGAAAAACGAATCTGCGTCGGGAACTTTTTCGCGCATTTATTTTTAGCGATTTCAAATGTCACCTGAATCCAGACGATTCAGACTAGACTTCAAACGTAATTTTTGGATGAAGTCCCTTCTAAGGCAACCGCTAAGGGTAACGCTGGTAAAACAAAGGAAACGTGTTAGCAAGAAAAAAATATCAAAAGAATAGACGAATTACATGAAAATATTCAGCACATACCTACTGCAGATTGGATTGGAAAGCATTCACGAACATCGGAATCATAATCATAATCATATTTATTGATAACAAGGTGTTACCGGTAATACAAATAATAAACAAAATAAATAATAAATGTTTGTAAAAATATTATAAATTATATACCACATGCCACGCGCCTACATCTGAGTATCAGTGAGGTTGTACAGCGCAAAGCTATCTCCCTCGCGCGATGATGACATTTTGACATTTATCATAATTATTATTATTGATTTGACATTTTTTTTATAATTTTTACTGACATTTATTATTTGTTTATGATTGATATTGAAAATACTTGACCTGTAACACCTCGTTATCATTAAATAAATAAGTAAATATTTAAGTCATCTTCGCGCGAGAAACTCTATTTACGACATTGTTACAGGTCATGAGTCTTGGCTTTATCAATATATTGTTTATTTCGATTTAGAAACGAAGCGCCATTTGACAGTTTGGTTGTTTCAAAAAGTACCAACGCCTACCAAAGTAAAGCGATCTACAAGCGCCGTGAAGATATTGATCGCTAGTTTTTTGGCGTCAATTTCTTTTCTAAATGAAAGTAGCAATATTGCCCAACGGTATACTGATTGCTTTTCAGAAGTCATGCTTGTCAACTATTATGACGAGAACTTGCTCATCGCATTAATAAGTTAACATAGATTATATTTTATGTTCTAAGACCATACATACATACTGACATTACCTTTCAGTATTCATATTACAAATGCAGCTATGGTTTAAACAATGATCAATTGAATAACTGATGTATCTTTCTTTTTTACGGAATTCCTATAGGTAAAGTATAAATATAGTTTGTACCTATATACAATTATATAAGTTTGATTTTGTTCCGTTCGCCGTTGTGTGTCCGTGGTGTGCCGAGGCTCGGAAATTCGTGCGTGATTTAGGTATCCGTCTGAAGGGGAATGGGCGGGATACCCGATCTGGCTGGTTCCTAGCCCAAGGGATCTCTCTGGCGATTCAGCGGGGGAACGCGGCCAGTGTTGCGGGAACTTTCAGTCAGAGCTCGATGCGCGGGGGGACTTTAAATAGTTTCAATTAATAAGTGACATTATGTATAATGTAATTTAATTTAATAAAATAAAATGTGCGATGTTTAATTATATAAATATAGGACTGAGATAGGTAATTCATGTTATTTACAAAAAATGCATGAATACTTTTTTTTTGTAAATACATACCTACTTATAACATACATGTACCTATAGAACACAGGACACAGAACAAATGAACATAACATAAATGTTTATCCTGGTTGGGTATCGAACCCATGCCCTACAGCTATTAAAACAGATACAATACCAAATGATCTAACAGCACAGTCTATATAGATATTATTTTTGTAGTGAAAACTTCTTTTCACTTCTGCCGGTAGTGCCTAAATCTTTTTTATTTTAATTCCTGTTATGTCAATAAAGAGAGTAAAGTTATTGTATTGTGTGATACTAAAGTAAGTTTTATTTTAAAAGCGTTTGTCGTGCTATTCAAGTCCAGATTGCCGGAGCGGCGTAGAGGACTGGCGCCTCAAGCAAAAACTAACAGAAATAGGTCGTAGCCCCACCGGCAGCGTCGTTTCCGGAGGCAAATGGCCCGCGACGGGGGCAAAAACCAACTTAGTGGCACTCTTTAAGGCGGGGGGGAGCAGTTTTTGTATACCAGCGCCGACTTTTATGTAGCGTTTAATGTATGAAATAGATCGTTGATTATGTAAATTAATATGTCTACTTAGAATTTCTTGGCTGCGAGTTACATAAATCTTGTTTGTGGAATGTTGTTTTATACTAACTTTCCTGTAGACTCAGTGAAACCGACCTTCTGTTTTGTGGTAATTTTTAAGCGTTTGCGATTAGAAAAAATAATTAATTATGTTTATCTGACCACGGCTATTGTTACATGGTCAAAGCGTCGAGATAAATAAATAAGACTCATTTGTAGGCATCGGTGATGAATACAAATATGTCTCTCTCCTTTGTCTTTATTATTATAGTTTTGTTTTTTGTAGGTAAATCTTTTTAGCTGGAGGTCTAGGCAGGTACCACCGCAGTGCCAGATATTCTGACGCCAAGCAGTAGTGTAAACATTACTGTTTACGCTTAACTTCTTCAATAGAATGTTTATGTATAACAGGTAAAATGGTGACTGGTGACAGTTATATCTATTTCCTGCCATCCTACCTATATCCCCTCTGTCTGTCTTTGTCACATGACGACTCATCTACGCATCGTTTACGGAAGTGCAACGGAGTTGAAAGACGTGGTTTAATACCGATGGCCGCTAGCCGGTGGTGCTTCGAAGTTTTGTGACTCTGATTGTATCAGCAACTATTTTGTTACTGTGGAGACGTTCAGTGCTTGGTGAAGTGGACGCTCCGGGAGCTCAAGGAGTATAATACCGCGGAAAAGCGTGAGTACCCTTCCCTTACAAGTTTTCCTTTTAATCTACAATTACTGTATTCCAGTATGAAGGTTACTGCAGCTAGCGAAATTACAGAACTGTTAAGACTAACAATCGAAAGTCTCAAAGTTATGAGCGCGAAAGCAGCGATGCCCTGAAGTTTGTTTTGTAAGTCAAAGTTCTGTGTATCGTGGTAATGGCCATGAACATGCGTTATCTATTACCGAAAAGTGTCTCGATCATTACATTACTTTAAAAAAAAATCATGAATTAATCCATAATGACAGATAGATCACAGAAAATAAGTCAGGTCAAGTCCCGTCTAGACCAAATAAAGTAATGACATATTTACAACAAAACTTTGACGGAGTTTTGCAAACAATACGGAAAGACATGTTCCATAATTACACGGCATGCCCATACTAAAGCGAAAGATTTAAATACCGCTATGCAAATGCATATCTAAACAAGTCTTGGAAAAGAATACATCATTGCAACTTTTTTTTCTGAAACTCCGCCGTATCTTACCGACCTCTTTTGTCCAACTTCATGGTCTTTAAAACCAGATACGAAATTAAAATGTCATTATTTTTAAAAAACAAATGATTGGCGCGACAACGTCATTTTGCCTTCAAGAAATTATATTTGCTTTACTCTGTTATAATCCCAATATTATATAAAATAATTCGTTTGTGATTTCTTCAGCCTGGATATATAATAGTATTGTGTTTGTGAAGAAAATCTTGAATTTTATGTTTTCTCGTCTAAGATCACCAGAGTTTTCAAGAATTTCTTTTGTCGTTTGTAACTTCGATCTGTGAATCGATTCTGAATAGGTTTTATTACGTTGCTGAGCTAGCACGACGTCAAATATTTTGTTGGCAATTGGGTCAATGTCGCCCAACTATCTCAAGTTATGATAGAATTGGGGTATAGTCCAGTTACGGGTCCAGCTTTCTTTATATGCTTGAACATTGTTATGCGACCCGTAAACGCAAAACTTTCCTCTGAATGATAATCTTCAAATCTCGTTTAATTCGAAGCGTTATAATATTCGAATTCTTCAAAAATTCTTACAAAACGTGCCTTACAAAAATTAATTAAATATTGAAAATTATGACATTTCTTGTAATTTCATCAATGTTTCACTACTTTAATAGATCTAGGTATAATTATTTATGATTATAAATAAAAATAATTTCATTCTATTTGAATTAATGATAATTATGTAATTTGATTTTATTCACTATAATTCTTTTCTATACTTGGAACCCCTTCTCGGGTATAGGCCTCATACAGCTTGTTCCAAATCTGTCTTTTGTTGTTGTCTCCATTAACTTCCCGCTATTGCTTTCATGTCTTTTATCCACCTTTTTCTAGGACACCCTTTTCGTTTTTTTCCTATTGGTCCTTCCCATGCTGTTGTCTCTAGTGTCCATCTTTTGTTTGTAAATCTAGATAGGGATACGTCCTGTCCACCGCCATTTGTGTTTTAGAGCATATTGTAGGATTATATATAAAGTTATAGACGAAGCGTCATTAACCGACTTCAAAAATAAATGTAGAATGGTCAAAGGATCGTGACGTCATAAAGCGTCATTCTGTCAAATACTACTCTTGTCATTCCAAGTTATGCGAAAAATCAACGCAACGACATATCGTATGCGCATTAACGTTCACACTCGCGTAGCTTTTTCGCGATCGTCAAATGTCGCTGAAAATGTGGATAAATGAACAGCTGTTCCATACAGTCAGCCATGTTGGTTCATTGGTCAGTCTGCTCCAAGAGCCGAAGGGTATGGGTTCGATTCCCAGCCAGGACAAGCATTTTGTGATATTTAAACAAATGTTTTATAAGTATGTATTTCCAAAAAAAAACTATTTTAGTATTCTATCAGTTATCTGTCATCTATAGCGCAAGCTTTGCTTAGTTGTGTGTAATGTCTTATGATATTTATTTATTTTGATACTAAAATTATGCCGTCGTAATTTAACAAATTGTATGGTTGTGTTGATTTTTTCGTGATTTGAGTCTCCATGAAACCGCCGAACTGCGTAGCCCTGTGTGTACCTATGTGTCTGAGCGAGTCACATTCCGGTTTATAAGTTCTTTGCAATCGAAAGGCAGGACGTGACCAGTCGTGGCGCCAGTAAACTGTGGAATTCAGTAACGAGAACTGATCTAGCCGTTCATGTATTCATCTAATTGGAAAAATGCGGCAAAGTAAGAAATCACAAGAAAAGTTGGAAAGTCCAGGGAAGCCTGGCACTCGTATAACTCATGGTGGTTTCTCAATTTTAAGTGAAATACATTTTTAATCACTATAGATGTTGAGTGAACAAGAATAAGATTCAATTATTGTTCCAATGTTGTTCAATTCAATTCAATTGATCCAACTCCAATGTATAAATATCGGAACTTCTTGATGACCTTAGGGTTTAGTTAAGCATAGATGCATCACACCGCCGAGATAACATTAACATAGTAGGTAAGTAAGACTATTATTATAAAAGAAAAAAATAATACATTAATTTAATTGTTACGTCATGTTTTTTTAAAATAACATTACAAGTGAAGCTATGAATACTTTAAAAATATTGACATATCTACCCCATTTGACATTTTTGTGTTGACATATAATCAGTATTTTAAAACTTATTTAATGACATAGGTACTTAAAATTTTGAAGTGAACATTGTTGTTATCAATAAAATATTTGTATTTGTAAAACATTTTCTTCTTTTTGACATACAATTCTGTTCACATTTGAAATAATGTATTTCCTTTTTTATTAGGAAATAAGCGAAGAGCAGCAATTAATAACTAAGTAGGTAAGTCTAAGTCTAAGTAGTATACAAACATCAAAAAAATTAATAAATATTTTTGTAATTGTAGAACGGGCAACTTTCACCGACACATTCACACACAAACATCACACCCACACACACCATGCGCACAAACACACACAATTATTATAAATATTGTGTACCTTTACTTATGGTTATAATACTTAGCATGACTTTGAAAGTACACTAGCCTACTTAATGCAAAAGACACTAGACACACAGGTTTACTTTTTGTGATCAAAACTTACGCGACATGTAAAAGTTATAAAATTTGTCCTGCTTAAATGACACAAATAAATAAATAATAAAAATTGAAGCGCCTAAGTACTGTTATGGCTTATTATTTATATCGCACAATCTGTCTAGGTAAGATCGAATTTCGCTGACGTAACAAATAGTTGTTTTTCAACTGCTAGAGATATTATGAGACCTATTATCACAATTCGTATTTGATTAAGTAAAAGCTCTGTTCTGATCAACACAGCTTCATCAACATGCAGATTATGATCTAAATCACAATATTTTGTACGAGATTCCGGCGCACTCTGGTTCGATTGATCAAACATAATTGATCGTTTGAACCAATCGCGTTGAAGACTCATTCGACGTGAGGTTTTGTCACTTGTTGATTTTTTGTTGGACCGTTCATCGGATGATCCTCAATAAGTTCTGTTGCTGGTGTTTTTTTCTTTTCTTTGGTTTTGGCGTCGCGTTTTAGCATTTGCCAGTGTCAAGTATTTATATGTTTTCAAGTTTCAAAAGTTAAATAAGTGTCCTAGTAGCTAAAGTTATAGTCAAAGTCCAGTCTTGGCCAAGTACAGTCCGTATCAGTCAAGTCCAGACATGCTTTAGTAAAGTAATGGCGACTTTACTATAAAGCTTCGATCGAGTTTTGGAAGAAACACGAAAAGTCATGTTTCACTACATTATATCATTTTCGCACACTCGCGCTTGTGATTCGGCACTTTATGAATAAAATACCACCATCTTTATGCATACACACTCGACAAAGCACTAGTTTTGGAAAAAAATACAACGGGGCGACACGACTCTTTCCGCGTTCCCGCCAAAACTCCCTGGTGTACTTAAGAGTTCAGAAAAAAAAGAAACCGTTCTTTTTTTTTACCAAAAACACAACTAACTTTATTCTTCTTTGTTTTTGGTGTAGCACTTTATATATTGTCCATGATCAAGCGTTTTGACATGTTCATGTGATTTATGATTTTGATGTCAAACTTACTTGGTGCGGTTTCCGGTTCGTTTCAGCCAGATAGTGGTTACTGTACAACAAGAGCCAGTTCCATTCCAGGCTTGGTGTGCTTTACAATCTTCGGCCACACTGTCACTTAACATCAGGTAAGCTGTGGCCGAAACACCAACGATGCCAACCAACTGAGAAAAAAGTAGTGTCAAAAGCTTTTTAGATTTATGCCTGGCGTACTTTTTTGAAACGTTAAAATAATTAAGAACAGATATTACAACCTATAACTACAAATGAACAAGAACGAATACGAATACCGTAAACTCTCTTTACACATTTCAAATTAAAATAAAACTACCAAAATCTGATTTCACATAACAAACGAAACTAATACTAAATCCTTTTTTCCACCCACTGGAGTCACTTAAACTCCCTCTCAAAATTAGAACCACGGGAAAAATATAGTACAAAGCTTGTTAACAATAGCCACCTTCATAATGTTCCGATCCCTATTTCCCAAGAACTAGCTCATTGTTTTGTTATAAAAAGAGCTATTCGTGAGTTTTGGCTTGTTTTTTGACCCTAACAATAGGGCGTGAGGGAGCGTAGGGTCGCGCCACGTGTCTTGCCAAAACCGAAACTTTTTTAGTGAAAAATTACGCAAAAATGAACTCTAAAACTGCAAACAACCGTTTCATATTTGAATGCATGTGAATGAATTATAAAAAAAATATAGAATGGGTGCTGATTTTATTTGATCCTTAGTATGTTATTCCCGCAATCTTAATTAATTGTTTTACTTAAATTATTTCATATAAATGCAATCATTATTAGTGTGCACTATGTCACGGAAAGAATGTGTACATTCTTTTCGTGACAGGTAGTATCAAAAATAAATACATATGTTGAAATAAGTGACAGTCAAGTATAATGCAAGCCCAAGAAGTTTGCTAGCAGCTTTTACAGTGTTCGAGTAATAACACATTATCAGTTCAACCCAAGCTTTTAACCCTGTATAGAAAAAGTGGTAATATAAACCAACCCATGGAAATGTATTATCTGGTACGGAATCATTCGTGCGTGAGCCCGACTCGCACTTGGCCAGTTTTTGTTAAAGGTCCTTCAAAGGTAGCAGGTGTTTCATGTTGTCACTCATTGTACTCAATAACGAATAAAATTATGGAGGGGTTCACCTGAATAATTGTATTAAGTCAAATAGAAAACAATTAGGATAAAATGTAGGAATTAATTTAGCGTTTTTTTCGTTCAGTGTAGATCATCGATAGTTTTTAGAAAGATAACTTAATTTATTAATACACATTTCGAATTTATTCTTTCTTAATAAAATATAATAGATATTACCTATTTTGCGATTTAAAAACCAATTAAAATATTACCGCGGTAAGAGCCAGAACTGTCATGGAGTCTTAATGACATCACGCCGTGTGAAATAATCTGATTTGCTTTTCAGTTGTTTCACGGTAATGTTATCAATAGCTATGACGTAACACTCGATGCTTGTTTTCATATTATGACTGAATATGGAAAGTAAATATTATATAGCAACATGTTTTCAGAGTTATATACCTGAGAAATGAGCAACATAAACATCTTGTCTATGCCTACCCCGGATGTTTTGTCTTGATGCAATTAAGACCAATTTTGATTTTAGTTGATAAAACCTTACTAATAAAATTGCTGTCAAAAATACAAACACAAACATTCATTTAATTAATGTCTTTTTCATTGCTATTCATTAGACAAGGACACCAACAGTTTTTTCAGAATCTAGAATGGCAACCCTCAAAATTGTTTTTGTCTCACTAATAAAATTTGCGGTATCAACAAAATGTTTGTTTGTGTCTGTGTGTTCTGTATTTATTATAAGTATGTATTTACAAAAAAAAAAGTATTTAAGTATCCTATCAGTTATCTGACTTCCATAGTACAAGCTTTGCTTAGTTTGGGGTCAGATGGCGCTGTGTGTAATGTCCTGCGATATTTATTTATTTATTTAAAATTATAACACGCGAAATTTTTTACGTTTATTGATTTCACGGTAAAATAGATAAACCGATTTAGATGATATCTGGAATGCAGTTAAGTTATACCCCAGAATAATACATAGCTCACTTGTTATTACGCAAAATTGTGCATCTTCAAATACACTCGTTAACAAGCATTAGGTCAAATAACAAATACCAGCAGGCCTTCGTGCACATAAACATACCAAATATGAGGGCAAATATACACTGGAACAAATAGTCGGGCATTGAGGGATCACTGAGGAGCGTGGCACGCGACTCGTGGCGACGCATGGCCCCACGTAACCTAGACTACGGCCGCTGTGCGTACGGCGCTTTAAACCACCACAGAGATGATATATCATAGAGCTGCCTAGGCCTACTGCACACTTGAGACAACTGTATGCACATTTATTAATGAACTAGCTGCCGTGGTGTTACCCGCTACATGTTTTCGGGATAAAAGTAGCATATATACCAGGATCTCAGCTACTTCCATACCACATCGTGAGGAAACTATAACACTAGCTACCACATCCAAGTTGAAAATCTGCCGCCAAGCACCTAACGGTGGGTTTCGGTTGCCTCACTCGAGAGTCAGTTCCATTCCAGGCTAGGTGTGCTTTACCATCTTCGACCACACCTTCACTTAACATCAGGTGAGCTGTGGGCAAACACCTAGCTTGTCAACCATAAAAAAAAGTTTGCGAGAAGCCTATGTCTAATAGTAGGTACGCTAATAAATATCAACGCATTTTATTAAAATTTCGACTTTTGCTTGTTGTGTGTAAAATCCTCGGACAATGTATACCGCAGCATAAACAAAGTAAAAGAAAATGAAATGATTCAAATTAGAGTAGAATTACATTTTATGTTCGACAGGTGTTTGACTACAACACATCTGGTGTTAAGTGATTGTTTGGTCGGTGACGTTAAGCACACTTAACCTGGAAGGGGACCGCAACTTGAAGGCTGATAACTAGAAACTACCTATTTTTCTACTATAATGATAGGGCTTTCTCGAGATGTTTTCTTTCACCGGTAGTTCAAGCTTATTCTTGGGGTTCACCCTATTCCGTTCAGTGTATGATCCGACAGCGCTACCCATAATGTCCTACTATATTTATTAATACATGTTAAACTTAGATTGTCATCGTCGCGGGTCGAAACTGGACCAGATTGGCCCAGAACCGAAGCAGATGGCATGAAAAGAGAGAGGTCTATACCCAGCAGTGGGATAAAGAAGACTGTGGATGACGATGATCATGAAACTTACATTCTGAATATAGAAATTTCATTAGAACTGAATCAGTCTCGAATGTTCAGACATATCTATAGAACATGATATCTGTGGTAACACCCTTTGGTGTGGAGCGGAATAACGCCGAATACGCCACGTTCGCTCAATTCACTCGCCCCGAGAAAAGCCGACAGGCGCGGTAATGAGCGCGTGCCTTCTACAAGCCGTGAAATCTGGAGGACTCCCCACTGGGCTCGCGTGGGGCGAGATTTTACCCACTAATTTGTACTAACGTTTGTTATAGTGTTCTTTGTAGCGTTAGCTTTACAACAATTCGCTAACGTTTTTACTTGCTATTTGAAGCTTGGAGTTAAATGAGAAAATAAATATTCTTTAATTTTTTTTTATTTTTATTATTATTATTTATGTTTTTGTATTTATTTGTGTTCTTACTTTTTGAATTTTTTACATTAAATATATTATATAAATCATAAATAGTATAAAAACTTAACTTTAACTTATTATTATTATACTTAGGTTTTGTACTTATTATTATTATTAATAAAAAAATTGTATGTAAAGAGATGAACGAGACGCTCGCCTAATAGTAAGAGATAACATATGTCCATGACCATTGCAGCGATACACAACAATGATGTATTATATTGGACAAATTTCTGAAAAAAAATGCTTTTAAAATATAATAGCTTATCAATAAAATACTAGAACAAACTTAGTTAAGAAAATTTGAAATACACAAATTACACAAATTACATAAATTACACAAATTACACAAATTACACAAATTTGCAATATAGCTAGCGTCACTCGCGATGAACTAAGATAAAGCAACTCACAAACATACATACATACATACATACATACATACATACATACATACATACATACATACATGAATTCAGAAAGCATTGCACTTATTTTTGGAAAGTCGAGTAAAATTAAATAATTATTGGCATATAGTTATTTTACGTAGCATCAACTAGGATAATTATCATCAACAAAAAACTAAGCAAATCTGGTACGGGCTCTTCTATCTTAAGGGAACCAAATAACTACAGGACAAAGTATTTGAATGCTCGAGGCATAGGCTTCTTCTTGCGGCGGCGTCGTGTGTCGGGTCCCTTTCTTACTTCTGATATGGTTGAGGAGGGCGATGGCGGCACATGCGTCACACTCGTGATTGGTTGCTGCTTGCGGGTCGCTGCTCAGCTCTCTCACACAACCTAGTACTTTAAAGATTAAGATTAATTTAAAGAACTTCCCTCTCCCAGTTTTGTAAAAAAGCGATGTCTGTAAAGCGTATATTTAAAATAAAAAAATCTTGTTAACAATAAAGACAGTTTAAGTGAAACATTAAAAAGCTATATTTAACTTCAAATCAACAACAAAATCACGGCTTAAACTAATACCACTATTAACCTCTCCAACAAGTTTGTTTATGTCTATCGAATAACTTATCATCCTAATCCGCTATCCGATTACGAATGAAAGCTTTTTTTTATGAAAAGAGAAAATAATAAAAACCGCTGGTAATAGGCACGTGTCGAAAAATAATAATGCTCGATAATGAACTCAAGACACGTGCCGGCGCGCGCCCCGGTAATGAGAGCGCAGGGAAGGATTTGACCGCACGGAGACTCGAGGAGGCTGGCCTGGGAGACTGGGGATGAGAACTTTCCGCCTTGCATCTACATATGGCATCCAGCCGTAATAACTTCACTTGGTGGTAGATCTCCCTAGCAGGAGGTCGTCTAGGTAGGTACCACCGTAGTACCAGTTATTCTGCCACTAGGCAGTAGTGTGTAAACATTACTGTGTTCCGGTTCGAAGGGTATTGCAGCTAGCGAAGTTACTGGGTTGTTGAGACTAACCATCGAAAGTCTCAAAGTAATGAGCGCCAAAGCAGCGATGCCCTGGACTTTGTTTTGTTCCTTAAAGTTTTGTGTATCGCTGCAATGGTCGTGGACTGGCGCTATTCTTACCATCATTACATTAAAAAAAAAAAAACACGCAACGAAGCTCTCCTGATGATAAGAGATGACGCCTCAATGGAGCTACGATTTACGTAGGACAGCTGGCGGCGGATGGGAACGAAAAGCCGAATATCGGGATGAGTCGGTCTTTGGAGAGGCTAATGTCCAGAAGTGGATTTGACCGATGACCATGAACTTATATCTATTAGCATTGTAGTGGTGTCTAAAACTTTGTGTAACATAATACTTTGGCAAAAAAACGAATACAGATTCTATTCCACTCAGCCCAAACACGGTTAGGTTACCTTCTGGTTTTATCATAATTTGGTGGACAGTTCATAGGGACTTTTCTAGTGACCGTAAATGCTACTGAAAAGTCACAGAAAAGCAAAATACGCAATTTTTTTTACTTGGTTGACATAATTGCGAACCTCTTCTTTATTTGAATAGATTGGAAAGAAAAGTAAAGGTATTGCTGGTTCGATGCCAATTACTTTGAAATATTTGATGGTTAGTCTCAAGAGCCCTAGAATTCCGTTAGCTACAGTACCCTTCAAACCGGAACACAGTAATGTGCAGACACAACTAATCAACGATAGAATACTGATTCTACGGTGGCATATAGACGATTTTCCCAGCAAAATAATAATGTACCTATACTACTTAATGTGTATTTTAATTAAAACAACACAGTGAAATGCATTTATTTGACAAACCGACACTCTTCAAACAGAATACCATACAAACCCCATGACATAAAACATAACACGCCACCTATAAAAAGTATAAAACTTCTTGCAGTACATACACCACATTCCTCCCCATGTAAACTAAAACTCACATCTATAATTTACATCTAAATTCCTAGTTTTTCTAACAGGATACCGGCGAAATAATAATGTACCTACTATAATAAATGTTTTTTATTAGAAATTTAAATGCGACACCTTGTAGTCGCATCTCTTTATGTATTTTTGGGTTGGCACGATTTTATATATACCGTCTCTTTAAAATGAGCCAGTTCATTTACCAGGTAGCTCTGTTCTCTGTATCTGGTAAATTAACAGTGTCCACCCATACAAAGATAGATAAAAAAACGTAAAAAATCCCTATATTTCGGTCATACCACTTAGTATGACCAGCATTATGCTAAAGTGAGCCTTTATTTTGTAGCTGTATCTTATTTGTCTCTGTTTGTTTGTTTTTTTTGTATTTGGTTCTGTATCATAAAATAATAAATAAGTTCTTTATTAGATAAATAATTGATTGATTACTTACGAAACGTTAATTACTTACGTTACGTTACTTTACGAAAGTTCATTTTGAATATTTAAAGTTAATATTTAGTTTATTTCCGCTTAACAGCTTAACGCGGGAATAAACTAAACATATACCTTGAATATTGAAATTCTTTCTTCATTCATTCTTAATTTCCTTAAAAAATCTTACGATATGCCATATTTTGAAGCCGTGTGTGTAAACTACTTGTGAGAGGTTCATTTCGATTCTTTCACTCGATAAATCAAATGTAGTCACCTGCGTTGTCTTTCTCTTTATTTTTGGTTTTGTGTTGTGTCAAAACTCTTAATTCAAAGCTTTAGGGGCGATGATCGATTGTCAATTCGGAAAGGTTGTAAATAAGTATCTATAGTGTGGGCAGGTAGGTGGCTTTGAAATCAGCGTCAAGAAAAAAACTTAAGCGGCAGACGGCGGTAACAGCTCTTTCCAGGACAAACATTTTTTTTAATTGAACATTTTTGTTTGTTTCTGTCGTAGTTAATAAACCTACTTGGTTATTGATTGCGACTCTTCACCGTTTTCCATATAAAAAGGAAATACATTATTTAAAATTTATAGGTAAATATGTCAAATGAAGAAAATGTTTTTTATGTAGCTACATTACACAATACAAATTCTGTTGACACTTTTTTTTCGTTCAATCTACAAACTCTCTTTCTGCGCATCTTGTTCTAGTTCGTGTCGCTCTTAATGTATTATAAGTATTAGTATATGCCAATAATATAATTTATTGTCTATTAGGAAGCACCTACTCAGTCATATTTACATATGTTAAACCTTTGTGTGATAATTCAATTTTGTTTTATCCCATAGAAAAATGTCATCAATCTTTGACAAAATGTATCAAACAGATCTTGTTTTCTCGGTAACAGACTCGGCCTCTTATCTATAATGGTTGTTACATGATGTTCAAATTGAAGAAGATAATGAGCTCTCCGAAACGATTGTATTTTCGAATGAAATGAAAAGTTACGCTTTGAAGACTTCGAGCGCGAGCGAATTTTGATCGTCTAGAAAAATCGATACTCCAATTTAATGGCCATACCCAGAAGGTGTCCACAAACTCGATTTTTTTTATAGATACAAACGGACATTTTGTTAGGGCGCGCTCCGTTTTATCAGAACGGAGACATCTTAAAAAGGGTTTGTACCGATGGCGACAGGTCCTATTGAAATCCATTCACACGTAAGATGATGGACACGTTCGATAACAGCCAGCTTTTGATAAGCTGTTTCCGCTTGATTCGCGCCGATCAAGCTATACGTATCTATCTTTGAGACTCTAGGAATTTGGTTAGTGGGGCATTATTAAATCTGCAACGTTTATTACTTATAGACCAGCCATTGGTTGTTATTAGACTTTTTTAGACTAGCACTGGTCATACTTAGTATGACCAGTATTATGCTGAGGTGAGCCCTTATTTTGTAACTGTTTGTCTCAGTTTGTTCGTTTTTGGTTTTTTTGTGTCTTTAAGTTACAAAATAAAATATTTTTCTTTCTTTCTTATTGACTATCCTGTAACTCAGTTGCTAGTAGTTTTGATTCGATTCCCGATCAGGACAAACATTTTATTTGACGAACGCATTTGTGTCTTGAGTATTTAAATTTATACTTCGGGGAAGAAAATGAGTAAAAGTGACTTTTGGCAAAAATGACTTATTAATGTAGTTTTGTTCAGGATTTACGCTTCATCGGTCTGCATATTTGAAGTTTCAAAATTAAAAAGAAGCTTGTCACTACATTTTTATTTTTATAATCTAAAACATTTTTTTTAATAAAAAAAATCGAGTTTCATATTACTTTTTCAATAAGTTTGCGTAATCATATAGTGTCATCATCGATTGCGTAGTATATGACGTATCGCTACTGTAATCGAAAACGTTTGACCGTAAAATTAAGTGTCATAGCTATAAATAGAAAAAAAAATTAGGAAATAGTTTTTGGCTCAACCTTTATTCTTCTCCTGCAAAGTTTATATTTTGTGACACCATTCTTGCCCGTAGTCTACACGTAGTCTAGTTTGTAGTTTTGGATTTTTGTACGTTTGTAACGAATACACTCAAAAACTACTGGACCGATTTCAAAAATTCTTTCACCATAGGAAGGTACACTATCCCCTAGTGAAGCTACTTTTTATCACTGTAGAAACCGCGAGGCGTCCGCTAGTATCTAAGAAAAACATAAAAGTATTTTATCAGTTACCTCGTTCCAATATAGGAGCAGAAGCTGATTAAGACGTATTTTTAGGTTGAGTACAAAAAAAAATTCTCCCGTTTTATCGTAATAAAAATACTGGAATAAACCTATTGTTCAAATCACATTGAAACTGATCATTTATTCGCGAAGTTTTATTTTAAGTCTGTCTCTCGATGTTTTATTTTAAGTCGTTCCTATGATAACATTTATACCAATTAATATGGCTCCGTTAATTGAACTCACTTTATGCTTTTTAAAACAGAAATTAAAGTTAAAGTAACTAGAGTACATTTTATGTCCTATGAGGAACCATCAATATCAACGGAAATAAATTAAAATTAAAAGTATTTACTTTTAAAACAAGCTTTTATCTGATTTTCTTTTCAGTTACCTACATTAATATCGCTTTGTTTAGCATCCGAACAGAAATCTCTAATTTGGACTTCTATATGTTTCTTGTTAAGAAATCATGGGTTTATAGATTGATGTATTATTTTTGAACTTTTCCCTTGACTTATATAACTTTATATATAAGCGTTTATTGAGATAAAAACTACTATTGCAAAAATTATACTATTTACAAAATGTATACAAAAAACTTAGTCTAAAAATCCGTCAGGGTATGTGGCCAGAATGGTGGCAGCATTGCCACGCTGGATGGCAATGCTTAGCTTTTGACCAAAGTAGATACCAGCATTCTGGTCACATGAAGCCTCCTCTAAACGTTTGGCCAGGTCCCGATACAGTTCAAGTTTATATATAAGCTAGATAACTGTTGCGGGTTTTGCTCGTGCGGATATAATATGGAAATTAAAATAAGAATCGAAATTGTTATATACACTTTCCAATTTCTCCAATCCACACTTTTAGGGTTAAATGATCGAAAAACACCGATATTATGTACGTGTACTTTCTTTATAACCAGGTATATGAAATTACGTGCTTCTTTGATAATGACAGACTTCCATACTATCCCTTATTTTGATTCCTTAGGGACAAAATTGCTAAAAAATCCTTTCTACAACATAAAACGCATCATATATACTCTATAAATTTATATAAAAATACTGCGCCTCGTGGTGTTACCACTACATGTTTTAGGGATAAAAAGCCTATGTGTAATCCAAGGTGTCAGTTACCTTCGTACCAAATTTAATCCAAATCCGTTCAGTAGTTTTTGCGTGAAAGAGTAACAAACATCCATCCATCCAAACTTTCACATTTAGAATATTAATGGGATTTAGAATTAGAATTTTAGTGAAGTTCTAGTGTATCTTCTTCTTTCTCTTGTACAATTACTTCATAACTTCCATCAGGACACAGTACAAATAAAACGCGGCTTGAAAAAATAAATATGTGGGGTGTGAACAATAAGCTTAGCCTCTCTGGGGGTAGAGTTGGCAAATATTATAAAATATTATTATCAATTACACGCTGCCACTGGTGTTTTTTTTTGTGTGTAACATGCTTTTGTTCGCGCCCAGATTGTATCTGTACTCTCGAATGAAAATACCGTGTGATTGAACTATTATTGTGATTTTTAAAAATCGGATTAGAGTTTGGATTCACCCCGCTTAAAGGTTTAACAAATACAAATACTTTATTGAAAACACCAAAGTTAGATACCAGTCAAATTCCGTAATATCATATTAAATATATCAATAAATATACTAAAGAGACTGATTATATTTATTTAAGAATGGCGGTTAATCATGACCCATGCTATAATTTGACATAATAATTTAAGATTTTTTTTTGATTTTATGAATTTTATTGTTTGACATACGAATTTAATTTTATGGAATTTTTATTAATAATTTTGTGACACTTTTAATTTTTATAATAAATTTATGTTGACTAGCACCATAGCATTAGGGATACCTTGTAAGGATGGTGTGAAATTGTGTAAATAAACAAATAAATAAATTGTAGCTTGGAAAAGATCGCTCTTAGCAATAAGGAAGTGCCACTAGCTCATAAGATTCATTTGTTTTCTGTACTTTTTTTTCTGTTTTTGGTGCACGATAAGGAGCTTCTAGCTTCTATAGCTATATTATTCTGGGAGGCACTATGGCAGAAGAGGACTATCGGTGTTTTATTGTTGCCGCTTTCCCTATCTTCCGCGGCCTCGACGGGGCTGCAGGGGAAGAGAAGTGCCGGTATTACATTCTCTCCCTGTATTCTGAATCCGTGGTGGCAGGGCCACTAACCTGACCCAGCGCATAGCGTCCAGACAAGGGGTTTTTTTTTATATTGAATAGGTTCGCGCTTGACCACATCCTGCCTGATGTGAAGCATCGATGCGGTCTAAGATGGAACACGCTTACCTAGAAGGAACCTGTTTACTCTTGATTTGAAGACACTCATATTGTACCTTTTGGGAAACACAGACTCCGGCAAAGAGTTCCACATCCTAGCTGTGCGAATAAAGAATGTGGACTTCCCCACGAGGTGGTCCGGTGACGGCGGAGGGAGGGGTTTTCCGCACGCTCTTCTGATTTTGGAGGAGAGTAAAAAACAAAAGAGTGGCTTCTTACTCGTTCCTCTGTTCAGCTGAGGGCACTGTGAAGAAACAGAGCGGTGGGTGCGTTTCGAGCTGTTGAAGGGCGGTCGGGTGGTAGCCTCATCGAGAGCTTTTCTTGAGGGGGCTCACTTGAAAGCCAGCTCCATTTTAAACTAGGTGTGTTTTAACATTTTCGACCATAACGCCGCTTAACATCAGGTTTGTGATCAAACAACAATTCAACAGTATAATTTTGCAAAATTATGTACCTACCTATTTAAAATGAAATATCTTATCGCCAACGAAAGCCAAATATGTAAATAGGTACTACAGTACCTATATATCAATTATGTTTAATGTACCTTAATTATTACTAACTATGCAGTACCTATTAGTTTCCAAGGAAAGTAACCTGAGCTTCATTACAGTGCGGAGAAGATAGATGTTAACTGACGCTGACTGATTTAGACTTCAATATAAAATTACCCGGGTCACAAATGCATACGGAACAAAATAAGTAGATATAATTATATAATATTTAATTCAATTAACAATAATACTTGCCTGCCCTGTTGGCTCATTGGTAGTATATTTGCTTTAAGAGCTGTAGGGTGTGGATTCGATTTTCACTAGGTCAAGCATTTCATGGTATAAACAAATTTTTGTTCTGTCTGGGTATTCTGTATGTGTTATAAGTGTGTATCCAAAAAAAAAGTATTGTAAGTATTCTATCAGTTATTTGACTTCCATGGTGTATTTAATGACCTACGATATTTAAAAAAAGAAGAATATATGAGGATTTTATATAGGTTCATATAAATATATAAATTGACGAGTTTCTAATTGATTCAAATTGATTTTTTGTAAGTTTTTAATGTCTCCTCTTCGACATAATCTCCCCCAATGATTTCCGTGACGACCGGTTGGAAGTGGCTCTATTCTATGCCCGGTTACAATTAAAAGTACATAATGATTTTATTCTAGTGCAAACTGAGGTATATTCTATAATTAAAGTAGTGTTGTAAAATTGTCATAGCAAATAAAACAATTATCAGTAATTTACCAATAAATTTAGTACCCTCTCTTAAAGTCAGTGGCATCCCCTGATATCAGAGTAATTGGCATTGGGGTGTCCCCACATGTGCAGCGGTGGCATATGTTCCTCCCTCCGCACATCATTATCTGCAATCAAACCGAATGTATCTGTCAAATTTATACTTTCATGCTCGTTATTTTTTTTTTTAAATTTGAGGGCTTTACGCGTTCTGGCTGTGTAAAGGCTTAAAGGGCGTGGATGAGTTATGTAGGTACTTGTTGACTTTAATGCTGTTAGGGTCTCCTACTTGAAGTCTTCGTGTTCAAGACTCTGATGCCGTTGGACCTTAAAGCGTCAGGATATTATAATCGTGAGTATTTTCTATGGAGTTAGCTATGGAGAGGGCTATGCTCGGAGTTTCCCTACGAGATCGAATCAGAAACGAGAAGATCCATAGACGAACTGTAAAAGTAACCGACATAGTCCAGAGAATCAGCAAGTTGAAGTGGTAGTGGGCACATAGCACGCAGAACTGATGGTGATGGAGCTGCGAAGTTCTGAAGTGGAGAGCAGTAGTTAGGTACTAAGCCGAAAGAAAACGACTTATACTGCGGGAATCGCAAAAAAATCAGTTAGTCCTCGCATTTGCCCAAAGATCAACGAACTTTTCATATAAACAGCTAATTAATTTTCTTTTCATTTAAGTATTAAATGAAAGATATTAAAAGAAAGAGTACAATTACCCCCTTTCATCTTAGTACACCCAAGCTTATACCCCTGTATAGAACGTAGGTGGCTATTTTCATATTATAATACAGGTAGGTACATGAATTTAATGTTTGTTTTGTTTCTCGTTAATACGGTAACACATAAAAACGTCATGGTCCATGATTATAGTACAAACTATAAAGTATAACCGTGCATTATAAAAACTGGCTTAATAAAAGTATAAATTGCAATTTAGGTATTTTTTTTTAATATACAAAACCTCGTGGCTTGAGATTCGGGCCCACGTTTGCCCGTTTTATTAATATCTATGCTGATCGTTAGTATTATTTTATTTGTTTATACTCGACAGGCTAGGTTTTTGCCTACAGCTCACCTAATGATGAGTGATGGTGTGGTCGAAGATGGTAAACGCACCTAGCCTGGAAGGGATAGTCGTAGTAGGTATGTATAGTAGTCTAGTACAAATTAATATCATTCTGAACATTTTTAAAGGTGAAACTAATACTTGTGCAAAGATTACTCCAAAATTTGTGAAACAGCCCATCAACTTGTTGTGGCAACGAAAAAATGCATTCGTAAAACGTTCAGACGATTAATAAAACAACATTTTGGTTGAAGCAGCTGTTTTGAATGTATGATTAAATTTAATTACTCGAGTTGTTTTTTTAAATTCTAAATGCGCATTTTACACTAAAAGAGTTGGGGTATGCGATTGATGAGACAGAATTACGATGGATTTAGGATTTACAAGCCGGGAAACGAAAAAAATAATTCAATTACGAATTACACTTTATTAGCGGTTTCATTAGCGCAAAGAGATACCTTATTCCGGAGCAGTAGAGGCGAGAAATTGCTATAATGATTACTGCACCTGATTGTATGTATTTTAACTATAGTCGTCACGGAAACGGGTAATAAAGGCATCCACTAGCCGAGCACAAATTGACAAGTAATCATTTTAACTCGATGATTATCATATCGTGCGGCGAAAACCATAAAATTGAGCATAGGGTTGGGGGCAGTGAATGGAACAATTACCCAACATACGATGCGCGCGACAATAACTTCATTAGCGACAAATTGCGCTGTGTACTTGTGTGCAACCAGCCTTATGGTGTTAAAGTAGGGTTAAGCTACACGCATTGGCCTGGCGAGGTGCGATGGTGCGGTTCATTGTTGGTTCAATTACGCGATGTTTTCTCATTGTATTCATGTTTTTGTTGCGTTTCCAATGAGCTATGAAGGTTGATTGATTAACTCGTGGCGGGTGCAGTAAATTTTTGACAAGTGGTAGCGGATCCTGTACACTATTACTCAGTACCTACTTAGCAAGAAATTAAAATATTCTGAATAAGAAAAATCAACTTGTTTACAATCCGGTGATGCTGTAGAGGCCATCTGCGGCCAAAAGCAATAGTCATTAAAAAAAATCAACTTGTGTTTGTGTACATGAGATTTTCATGTTTCAAGTCCTCGCGACGAAACAAGTTGATCGTTCAGGCTTTAGCTTTGCTCCTTTTTACCCGACTGCCAATGAAGTTGGTGTTGGTGATCCCAATAAATAAGAAAAGAGTTTTATTTTGTAACACAAGCACAGTAACGAAAACAAATAAATAAAGACATGCAGATACAAAATAGAGGCTCACCTCAGCATAATACTGGTCATACTAAGCGGTATGATAGCTGGTCTTCCGGCGAGACCTTGTAGTTCAAAGGCAAAAAAAAGGAAGTAAAATAAATAATGATTTATGTCAAAATACCAAAAGAAACACTGGACACCTACAAGGTGGACAGACGACCTAATAAAGACCACAGGAACGCGCTGGATGCGAGCCGCTTCCAACCGGTATTTGTAGATGTCAATGGGGGAGGCTTACGTCCAGCAGTGGACGTCCTACAGCTGAAATGATGACCAAAAGAAAAAGTTTTAATGAGATCCTTGAGATCTCGATGGAGGTCGTCGTTTCTTATAAAAAGGTGCGTTCACTATGCCTCTGAGTACATACTTTGTTCTGAAATCTTTGTATCATCCGTCATTGTGATAGCCCTGCTGGTTCATTGTTAGTATGTCTGCTTCGAAAGCTGAAGGGCGTGGGTTGGGTTCCCACTCAGGACTAACATTTATGGGACTAACAGGGATGTTTGTTCTGTGTCTAGGTGTACTGTATGTATTACAAGTAAATATATTTACAAAAAGTAGTTAAGTATTCTGTCAGCTATCTGGTTCCCATAGTACAAGCTTTACTTAGTTTGGGGCCAGATGGCGCTGTGTTTAATGTCCTCCGTACAGCCCCATAACTGAATACCATAAATCCATATTGGCACGAGAACTTGTTTATACAAGTCTTAAGATGAAAAATGAAATTGAAGTAACTTAAATGTGACATAAAACGCAGTACAAGTTTTTGAATAATATATTGCAAGAGTCCTTTGCCACCTGACGAAAATTATTTATCGGAGCGTATTTTTAAGGTAACGATAGGTTAGGTATTGGTTTCACTCAGTGCATAAAATGCTCTCTCGGATCGATGGCCAGGTAACTTGTGATCAAAGGGCACAGGTGCGCACGGAGTCTCGAGGGTGATAGCGCAGGGGTGGTTCTATTGTGCCAACCCTAGTCAACAGTCAAGCGTCGCTTGTAACAGATTTTCTGGATTAGCCACTGTGAATAGGGTTGTCGATAAGCTTTGTTGAGCTTTGCCAGATGGGATAAGGTACGATTTTAATTGATGATCATGATTTCTTAAGCTTTCCCTAATGAATACCTACTTTATATTAAGTACATGCAATATTTTGTAATGGAAACTATTCCCATTGATAGCGGCATATCGTATTGTTTTAAATACACTAAAAAATTAAAAAAATATTTCAATAATTTTAACATTTATTAATTAAACTAGTGCACACCTCGCGGTTTCATCCGGGTAGTTCCCGTTCCCGGAATACAGGGATAAAAAGTAGCGTAGCCTATGTCAGCCGGGGATAGTGTAGCTTCCCAACGGTGAATATCTATATAATTATACCTATATATGTATATATCTTAAGATGTTTTTGATGTATTTATAGATATTTTTTGTTTTACTTATGCGGAATTAATCACGTTTAATTACAGTCGTAGTAACCGAAATTAAACGTGAGGAATCCATTGCGGGATTATAAATGTTAAAGTTTGTAAATGAACTAATTATCCTAGTAGGATAATTAATTGCTTTACAAACTCTACTATCTACACAGTAGAATACTATATACTTGTATATTTAACTTACAGAAGGAATACGGTTATTTATATATATTCTAGACTCCAAAGACCTTTATCAATAATCAATACAATTAGCTAATAGCCTAGTCATGAAACTATAAAATCTTGTTATTACGCTAAATGTTCTACCTTCTTTCATTTCAAATGGCTTTGTTATTTTATTTGTGTTTTTGTGGAAACAATAAAATTCTCCCTTTGTGAAATAAAAACGCAATAGCTCTTCGAGAGCTTCGAGTGGTCGCCACCTGTCTAGAGACGGCAGCCGTGGACACAGAATAAATAGCAGTTACACCGCACTCGTTGAAATCTTTTGTGAAACCGACGCCAGACGTCTGTATTCTTTAACGAAAAGACATTGTGTTTACTTTTATTCTAGCGTTTTTACTAGCGAGTCAATATATACATTTATATAATATTTACAAATTAACACTGTTTATTGTTATTTTAACATATTGCATACTATGAACATATGCAAGGAACTTGATTGGTTTATAATTATACATTTGTAACGACGACGCTAGCTTAGTAGTCGGTTTACATGGACGTGGGTTCAAATCATAGCAGGACGTCGTCTAGGTAGGTACCACCGCAGTACCAGTTATTTTGCCGCTAAGCAGTAGTGTGTAAACATTATTGTGTTCCGGTTTGAAGGGTACTGCAGCTAGAGAAATTACTGGGCTGTTGAGACTAACCATCGAAAGTCTCAAAGTAATGAACGCCAAAGCAGTGATGCCCTGGACTTTGTTTTGTTACTCAAAGTTCTGTGTATCGCTGCAATGGTCTTGGACAGGCGTCTTCATCTCATTACTTTTACATAAAAAATGTGGTAAATTAAGGTTTGAAATTAAATTGATATTTTTTACATTTAAAATAACTATTTGTTTGTTAATTAATGTTAAATAATAATTATTGACATATTTCTAATGAGCGTTAGGTATGCGTTAACAGCACATGATCCCGATCCGTTAACGTTCCTAAGTTACTGTAGATTGTTATGTTTGCCTGGTGTTTAAAAAAAGCACTTTTAATTTCTTATCACAGTTTACAAAATCACTATGTATGATTAATAAATTACCGTATAATTGAATAGAAAGGTAAAAATCGTGAGCTTCCAGAATAGCCCCGTTCTTTCACGAAACTGCAACGTCATGCGACACCCCACAATCATGCCCTCCTCGAAATAATTTCATACGCTCATAATTTGTAGTTTAGAAAAAACCAAGACCGCCGAATAATGTAATTATGAGTGTTTTCTACGAGTGTGAAATGACTAGTTCAATAGAGAGCTTCCCGGCCCGACCGGGATCAAAAGTTACCAAGCAGGTTAAAAAAAATGAGGCTTGTTATGTAACTTTATTGCTATGAAAGGAGTTTGATTTTCTGTTTCCTAGAGCTTAGTTGTTTTATTTAGTGAGTATTTAGGAAATATTACGTGTTCAAGCTCTGTATATTTAAATGCGATGCTATAAACGAAACGCTCTTTTCATGGTAAGAGATGACGCATGCCCATGACCATTGCAGCGTTACACAGAACCTTGAGTTACAAACCAAAGTCCATGGTATCGCCGCTTTAGCGTCGATTACTTTAGGACTTACGATGGCATTCATCAGCCTTGTAATGTGACTGTTTTACGGTTCAAACTGCAACACTAATGTTTACTGTTTTGCAGCAAAATATCTGATACATCTCATAACTTTGCGACATTGATAAACTAGGCTAAACTCGAAAGAGATTTTCAACTGAACAGCCGAATAGCAAAAACATTTTACTTTCTTACTGTGGTTTATTTATTTCATAACACACAAAACATAATGCAATAATATTCATATCGATAAATACAAATACACATTTTTCAGATCTGTATCGCATTCCAAAACTATGTATATCTAGATGCATTATGATTACATTTTTAAAGTCACTAGGCAATTTAATTAGTATTTAAGAATTATAATTATAAATTAAGTCACTTGTACAGTTAAAAAAGTATATAAAAATGTCATAACTAAATTAAATTAAGATAATCTTAATCTGTCTTTGAAATCGGTATAGGCTTGAATGAAGAATATCGATGTGTCTACTAGAGACAAGGGTTTCTTTAAAGGTTTCCTTGATTAAAAGCTCTAGTTTGTTTTCTGGTATTGAGCCCATGGTTCCGTGGTGTACGAAGCGAGCGCCTCACCCACTGAGCTATTTCTACGTAGCACTTTTTAGTTTATAACACACTAAGATAGCGTTCTTGACATTTCCGACAATGCAGACAGCTAATTTCAAATGCGAATCTGCGATCAAACATATGTTCGCTCAAATTCTTAGATATTAATCAGGGTACGACTACACTAGGATGCATTGTGCGACAAGGGATTTGTGTCGCATGTGCTCAATACAAGAAGAAAGACAGTAGGTACCATATTTGATCAACCGTTAAAAAATGGGATTATTTGTTTAATTGGAACGTAGTTGCAACTTACAATCCTTTGGACGCACAATGTTTTTGGAGCAATAACAATTCACTTTTTTAACATTTCATCAGATAACTGATAGATTACTTAATTACTTTTTTTTTGTAAATAAATAATTATATACATATATACTTCTAACATTTTGCTTATATCACAAAATGTTTATCCTGAGTGGGAATCGAACCCACGCCCTTCAGATCTTGGAGCAGACATACTGCCAATGGACCAACAGGCCTGTCAAGGGCTCAAATCATATTAGCGTTTTGACTATAAGCGACTCCGACGATATGATGCAGTGAACTTCGTCTCGTAGTGAAACCAAATACAGGGTGGCATCGATCAGCATAGCTATCGCGTTACTATGCGTTTGGTTCAGTTAAATTTTATTTAATAGTAATGAGACAAACGAGACTCACTCCTGATTGTAAGAGATAACGCATTACAATTGCAGTGATTTACCTGATATAAGGACATAAATATTTTGAAAGAAAATAATCATAAATTTAACATACGAGTACAAACTACAGAGAAAATAAATTTTAAATATTCTAATCTAAAAGATGATTTTAAGTGACGGCGTAGTCTTACATCCGGAACTGGTTCAAGTGAGGCTACCGGAATACACCGTTCAGTGTTTGGCGGCAAATTTTCAGCTTGAGGTTTGTAGCTAGCCAGCCGAGTACCAGAAATTACCCTACCACCATGCTACGGTTACCCCACGGTGTTTTCCTTCACCGACAGCTCAAGCTCATTGTTGGGGTTTGAACCCACGCCTTTCGGTATGCAAACTAACCGCGCTAACCACTGAGCTATTATAGCTACAAACGCATCGCTACGTTATTGGTTATCGAATGTTACTTTGTGTTCGATTGCGACCCTAAGCAACTGTGGGTACATGCGACTGTGGGCCCATGCGACTGTGGGCCCATACGACTGTGGGCCCATGCGACTGTGAACCCATGCGACTGTGGGCCCATGCGACTGTGGACCCATGCGACTGGTCGTTTAGTGCGGCCCGGTGCGGGCGTGTCGCGAGCAGCGTGGCCGCCCCGTTGCCGCTGGGTGCACCACGTAGTGGCGGAGCTATCGCACGATCGCGCGTCCCAGTCGGCGCGATAGCGCGCGTACCTGCACTTACGGCAGTGTACGTGCGACACACGTTCTAGTTTTATGTGGGAATACAAATTTCCTCAAATTGATAGAGACAACAACACAGAAAAGAACAAAAAGTTCTGGTTACCGCCGCGATGGTCATTGACGGACGTTATCTCATACCACCAATAGCGTAACGTCCATTTTTATACTTTTACATTAATACAAAAGCATATGGGATCGGTTTTTGTTTTTTAGATAGAAACAGAAAAAAGTACACAGAACAAAAAAATCTTGCGAACTAGTGGCACAAGTGGCGTAAAAGTTCTTTACAAAATATATCATTAAAACATACAAACTAGACACAGTCTAAGAGCAGAACGTAACGATTGGATCTTATGATAATTTTATACGCGAACGCTACCAAAATTTTTTGTCTATTAAAAACTATGAAATTTGAAAATTAAGACTTTGTAAGACTTTACATAGTAAGTACCTTAACATTAATTGTTTGTAGAAGTCAAGCATTTTGTACAGGTTTGATTTTGATTGACAAAAATTAATTATTGTTAGGCGGCAGATTTTCAATTTTTACGTTATAGTCGTTTTTATCTCAATAAATAAATATAAACTTGACGGTGGTAGCGAGCCAGCCGAGTACTAGAAAGTATCCTACAACCATGCTATGGTTTCCTCGCGATGTTTTCCTTCACCGGCAGCTCAAGCTCATTCTTGGGGGTTTTACCCACGCCCTTCGACATGCGAACCGACCGCGCGTACCACTGAGCTATCAGTGCTACATAAATAAAAAAAAGAATGACAATAGAAATAATAATTTCACTACAGGGTGAATAAACAACTACTAGTCTTACTTAAACAAAAAGATTCGTAATAAAACGCGCCGTGATTGCTTCTTGTTCTAGTAAGATACAAAACTTCAGGATTGCCGTTTGGTCTAAGTAATAAAATATCGGTTATTCGTTCTTTTATTCTTTTATGAAAGAAAAATGTATTTTTTAAATGTAATGGTAATGAGACACACAAGACGCTCTCTTGATGGTCAAAGATAATAAATGTCTATGACCATTGCAGCGGTACGCGGAACTTTTAACAAAATTAAGTCTAAGGCATTTTTGCTTTGGCGCTCATTAATTCAAGACGGTTGATGGTTAGTCTCAATAGGTCGGTAATAAATAAATAAATAAAAAAAAAATATATCGTAAGACACACAGCGCCATCTGACCCCAAACTAAGCAGCGCTATAACAATAAAAATACTAGCCAATTTCGCTAGTTGCAGTGCACTAGCTAGTATCAGCCACAACAATATTCTGAATAATGATTTGGAATAAACAATATAACATGTCGAAGGCTTTTTTATGTAAAAGCTAGTCATCAAACGATTTTATTTACATTTATAGGAAATTATTTTTTTTGTTTACATTTTCAAAGACAATTTTTTTTCTCTATTGAGAAATGTGTCTTTTTAATATTCCATACCTAGTATTTTACAGTCAATCGGGTATTATTCAATTAAATTTATCTATGTTTGTTTTTTGACTTCGCTACTATTAGTAAATATTTTTTTAAATAAATCTAATGCACCTCATACGTCAGAATCAACAAATCATTTGGGATATGGAATGTAAAACAAATTATTCGACATATACATATACACAATAGGTAGGTATATGTACGTGAAAATATTAACCCACTTCTTGGGCAGTTATGTGAAAAACATATAATGTAAAATAAAACAAAATACGGATTCGTATTTAGGTATAATCTGGAGATCGTCTGCGACTTTGTCAACACCATAATATTTAGTAACCGCTGAGTTCCTGTGCAATGGACCAAACACTTCGACTAACTCAGTCGAAAATCCCAGAATAAAGACGTGTTGAGCTGCTTTGATAGAACGCGGTAGCCTTCGATTCATTTATCAACCTCCGATAGAACGTCATGGCTTCGACTAAACTTGGACAGTTTGAAAATTTTACATTATTTTGTTTAAAATTTCACTTAAAAAAAAAAATATTATGGTAGTATTCAGACACTTTGAGCCTTATAACGTTGCTTCAAGTTAGCAACAAACAGAAAATCTTTAGCTATTTTATGTTAAAGTAACGAGCCAATCGAGGCGCTCTTCTGATGGTAAGAGACTATGTCCATGACCATTGCAGCGGTACACAGAACTTTGATAAGCAAAGCAATGTTCAGGGCGTCGCTGTTTTGGCAATTATGACTTTGAGACATTCGATAGCTGCAGAACCCTTACCGGAATACAGTAATGTTTACACGCTACTGCTTGGCTGCACAATATCTGGTACAGAGGTGATCTCATAACGTTTAAATTAAAAAAATAACAGTATTCTGCAGAAGGTTCTTGTAAAGTCCCTACTGCTTACTGAAACATGGACTGGGCTTAACCAGCATTTACTTTACGCGACTTCAACTGTAGCTGATTTTATCATGACATTTGAAAATATGAAAAAAATTGACACCGGTATCATGCACAAAATGCGATGCCAAAAACTAAAAAAGAAATCTCGTAACAAAAGGTTTATGTTGTTGCAATAGCTTACAGAAGTTGCATAAAAAAATTGACTATGTTTGCACAAGTTTCCGAAATAAAGCGTCCGTGTCTGCTGGTTGTATTTTTTTCCTATTTCTTATCCAGAGTTGTGATGCGCAGGTAGTGCCGACCGCGCCAAGACCGTGAATCGGCACTTTCGTGTTGTCGATTGAATCGTCGCCGCTGACCACTGCTAGCGCGGATGTCATTGTCCATGATGCATCAATTCTCTTACCTATGTTTACTTTTCTCTGAATGTACTCGTATACGTTTAGCGTTCGTATCTATGCAATTCTATTTCCCCGTCGGTATATTATGACAGTTTGTTTTTAAATTAGAAAAAATTATCCGCAATCAACTGTTTACTGTCTATCCCGCCCAATCTGAATCAGCCTTATTTTTATAAATTTCCCCACTGCTGGGTGTGGGTGGGTCTCTTTGTGAGAAGGGCAAGGCTGTAGTCCACCACGATAGCCAAGTGCGGGTTGGTAGGCTTGACTCGTCTTTGAGCCCTTTTTTTTATATGAACTCTCTGACATGAAGGTTTTTTTTTTTATGGTTGACAGGCTAGTTGTTTGACCACAGCTTCACCTGATGTTAAGTGAAGGTGTGGTCGAAGATGGTAAAGCACATCTAGCCTGGAATGGAACTGGTTCTCAAGTGAGGCTGCCGGAACACACCGTTAGATGCTTGGCGGCAGATTTTCAACTTGAGGGTGGTAGCTAGCCAGCCGAGTACTAGAAAGTACCCTACCACCATGCAAAAAGCAAAAAAAAGGTTACTTCACAATGTTTTCCTTCACCGTTTGAAGTTATCGGCAATACGCATATAAGCTGGAAAAGATAGAGGTGCGTGTCGTGGGATTCGAATCCAGAACCAAAGACGGTTTCCTAACTGGACTACCGAATCTTATAGATAGATTTCTGATACTGCTGCGCCCGCGCGGTGTTACTCGCTACATGTTTTCGAGATAAAAAGTAGCCTATGTGTTAATCCAGGGTGTCAGCTACCTTCATATCAAATTTCATCAAAATCCGTTCCGTAGTTTTTGCGTGAAATATTAACAAACATCCATCCAGACTCACAAACTTTCGCATTTATTATGTTACTAGGATAGGATTTAGCAAAAAAATAGAACCGAAACACCGAAACTACGGGACCGATTTCAAAAATTCTTTCACCGTTGGGAAGCTGCACTATCTCCGGGTTACATAATTATGCTACTTGTTATACCTGTATTCTCGCGGGAACGGGAACTACGCGGGTGAAACCGCGAGGCGTCCGCTAGTAAAAGTATAAGAAGCAAATGTATGTACGACAATCTTGTGGAAAATATGGAGTTTTCGCGTCCCATGTAGGTATGTTTGTCAAAAGTGCTTTCAATATAAATGTATGTATTTACAAAAAAAAAGTATTTATGTATTCTATCAGTTATCTGTTCAGTTCTCATTCCGTTATCATTCATCGCACAAACTTTGCTTAGTTTGGGGTCAGGTGGCGCTGTGTGTAATGTCCAACGATTAAAAAAAAAACTCGCTCGCTCGTTCCGACTTCGCACGGGTGCACAGAAGATAACTTTTTTTTTTTTTTTTTTTTTTTTTTTTTTTTATGGTTGACAGGCCAGGTGTTTGACCACAGCTCACCTGATGTTAAGTGAAGGTGTGGTCGAAGATGGTAAAGCACACCTAGCCTGGAATGGAACTGGCTCTCAAGTGAGGCTGCCGGAACACACCGTTAGATGCTTGGCGGCAGATTTTCAACTTGAGGGTGGTAGCTAGCCAGCCGAGTACTAGAAAGTACCCTACCACCATGCTATGGTTTCCTCACGATGTTTTCCTTCACCGGCAGCTTAAGCTCATTGTTGGGATTTGAACCCACACCCTTCGGCATGCGAACCTACCGCGCTAACCACTGAGCTATCATCGCTACGCTATGTAAAAGTAATGAGACGAACGATGCACTCTCCTGATGGTAAGAGATAACGCCTGTCTATGACCATTGCAACGATACACAGAACTTTGAGTATCAAAACAAAGTCCGGGGCATCACTGCTTTGGCGCTCATTACTTTGAGACTTTCGATGGTTAGTCTCAACAGCCCAGTAATTTCGCTAGCTGCAGTACCCTTCAAACTGGAACACAGTTTACACACTACTGCTTGGCGGCAGAATATTTGGTACTGCGGTGGTATTTACCTAGACGACTTCCTGCTAAGGAAATCTACCACCAAGTAATAATATACGTGTGTTATACAATATACATATAACTTTGTCTATTGATGAAAACCGTATTAAAATCCATTGCGCAGTTTAAAAGATCTAAGCGTACAGACGGCGGAAAGCGACTTTGTTTTATACTGTGTAGAGACGTTTCATTTTCTTTTCAGGGTTCCCGTCGTCACTGGTAAGTTTGAGTGGCGTACGGCGATCAGCGAACACTAGGGTTCCCGTAACATTCCATCGGACAGATTTACTGATAATCATTATTGATGATTGCGACCCGATAGCTCCGGTCGGTTTTTGTTGCAGCCGGTGTATGTGGTTCAAATTATAAGAGATTAGCGAGATCTCAATAAATGTTCAATTCTACTCGTATAAATATTTTCATTGCTTTATATTGCGGCATAATGATTTTGTTAATACGTCTGCGCACATATTTATTGTGTTTAAATATGCGACATTGATAATATTATTTCCAATTAAATCCTGAATGTATTAGGTTCCGGTTCTCCTCATCCGTGACAGACAAACTTTGTAGTTTCTAAATTAATCTTACTTCGGCTCTTACTAGTTGAAGCCAACGCAGCCTCCTTCATAGCACGTTTAGCACTTTCATTCAACAGTCTCGATTTTACAAGATCGGCAGATATTTCAACGTTCGAGTTCTTTTTTTTATGGTTGACAGGCCAGGTATTTGACCACAGCTCACCTGATGTTAAGTGAAGGCGTGGTCGAAGATGGTAAAGCACACCTAGCCTGGAATGGAACTAGCTCTCAAGTGAGGCTGCCGGAACACACCGTTAGATATTCGGCGGCAGATTGGTAGAGGTTGCGAACCGACTGATGATATAATGTGAGCCAGTTCCTGCGTATTGACGTCGATGCTGTACTTCGTACTATCATTCATAATTGTCTTATTATAAAAGTAACCGCGTCCCGCGGTGTTACCCGCTACATGTTTTCAAGATAAAAAGTAGCTTATTTATCAATCCAGGGTCTCAGCTATCTCCATACCAAATTTCATCCAAATCCGTTCAGTAGTTTTTGTGTGAAAGAGTAACAAACATCCATCTATCCATCCGAACTTTCACATTTAACATATAACTATTTAACATTAACATGAGGGTGTTAGCTAGCCAGCCGAGTACTAGAAACTACCCTACCACCATGCTATGGTTTCCTCACGATGTTTTCGTTCAATGGCAGCTCAAGCTCATTGTTGGGGTTTGAACCCACACCCTTCGGCATGCGAACCTACCGCGCTAACCACTGAGCTATCATCGCTACAAAGTTCTCAAGCGTATTTTCTTTCTTTCTTCTTTCTTTCTTTCTTTCTATTTGTTACTCTTTAACGCAAAAACTACAGAACGGATTTGGATGAAATTTGGTATGGAGGTAGCTGAGTTATGTTAAATGATTTATGCCTATATGTTCATCCACTTTTTATCCCGAAAACATGTAGCGGGTAACACCGCAGGGCGCAGCTAGTTTGGATATATGATTGTGTACTGTTTCTGAACAATAAATATTACTATGTCTGCAATACTGCAGCAGTTTTATCCTGTAAAAGTTTGTAACTTGGTTCTTCCTCAAATTAAATATATGCCAACTCATTACGTCCCGGGCCATCATTCCTCGCGTTACATTCTTAACTACAATGAAGAGTTAACGCGTCAATCAGTTCGAGCGACTCACGTTCTCATGTTGCCCAGAATCCGGTGGCGGATGGTAGCAGAGATGATATCGCACAAATGCATTGATACGGAATGTATTTTATAAATACCGCAAGCATCCATTCAAATATCTCATAGTTTAAGAACTCTAGTTATCTCTAAACAGCTTTGAGAAATATTTTTAAGGTAAAACAAATTATTCAGAACTAGCCTGAGACAGTAACCCTTAGCCTAGAATAATAATAGTTAAGACCGTCCTGGTCGGCAAACGTCGAACAAGAATATTTTTTTTTCTATTACAAAGTAAAGTTTTTACTGTGGGTCATGGTTATGCGTTATCTCTTACCATCAGGCGAGTGTCTCGCTCGTCTATTTACATTCACATAAAACAAGATATATTTTAGTATTTACTTAAAGTTTAATTGTAGTGTGAGTGTGAGATGCCACTCAGTCGAAAACATATATAAATTTGACACAGATAATGAAAACAAAACCATCTCCAAAGTAACAAAATGGGATTCAAATCAGATTTATACTTGCCAACTTCCTATTGCGATCCATCAAAAGCGTGCTTGAAAAAATGGGAAAAAGGTCTTCCACGGTCTAATGAATTACTAACTTACATATTTAATAACGCAGCATAGAAATAATACTTAACCCTTATATTTAAAACATTTTGGTTCAAAATAGAATGAAGTCGAAGTTGTTGGCGGAAAAAGATAATTGTCTCCGACCTTCTCTGGAAGGTATGTAACTAAATCTTCAGTTTACCGTTTAGTCCCTTAATGGTTTTTTTTTTCTAAAGCGAATATATCATAAATATGACATTTAACACCGTAACTAACCCCCACAATGACGGAACCAGCGATGCCGTGGTTTTTTTTTCTTAACAGTCTTTTTTGATTTAAAGTATGAACTTTGTATTATTTTTGCAAAACATTAGGACGTAAAACAAAGGTGAAAGAAACAACTTTTATGTTTACGTCTTTTACATTTTTAAATTAACTTATACTACCTATATTTTGTTCAAATTTTGTCTATTCTATATATTTATAATTGAGCCCTACTAATATTATAAATGCGAAAGTTTGTGAGTATGGATGTATGGATGGATGTTTGTTACTCTTTCATGCAAAAACTACTGAATGGATTTTGATGAAATTTGGTATGGAGTAAGCTGACACCTTGGATTAACACATAACTATGCCGAAAATGTGTAGCGGGTACGCAGCTAGTTAAATATAAATAATAAATATCTTAGGAATTTATACACAACGCCATCTATCCCCAAACTAAGCAGAGCTTGTACTATGGAAACTAGATAGCTAATAGAATAAATACGTGATTGATCGTCAAATAAATGTTTATCTTGGTGGGAATCGAATCCATACCCTACAGCTCTCGAAGCCGACATTCTACCAAATGAGCTAACTGGGCAGTCAAATTGAATCATTATTTTATGATATTGATGATTACTTTAACTTTTGCTTTGCCTTGAGCTTTGTTTTGTACCGCTGCGTTGGTCATGGACAGGCGTGTTAACTCTGTTTATTTATACCTAAAATTAATTATGATTGATAAAATTGTTGTTATTAATGCATGAAGTAATTACTCGAATAGTATCTATATATTTTTATTAACTCAGTCGTTTTCCTCTTAATTTTCCTATCATTAAAAAGTTAATTTTTAACACTATACTATTTGTAAACAATAACAAATGTCAAAACAATAATTCTCTGGAACTGAATCTGCGTTACCTCTTACCATCAGGAGACGTTCAGTTCATTTCATTGCTTCTACGTAAAAAGAGTTAAATAATTAGGTTGTTACATTGTACGTACGTACATTATATTGTTATTCTTGTATAAATGTAAATGTGTTTGTTTTTTCTGTTTCACGCGGCAACAAAAAACAATGATGTGATATTTTATATCAACATCATCATCATCATCATCATCATCACACCATCATCACCACCACCATCGCCATCACCATCCACTTCCAGCATCCAGTGATTATCAAAATTTCTCACCCGTTAAAAAGAATAAAAGCGGTTATATTTATTTATTAATAAAGTCCGCCAACACAGTGTACACCAATACCTACATTAAAAATTAAATTACCAAATTAAAAATGTCAAGATAAGTGTTACAGCAATTATAGGCGAAGACGGCGCGCGTTACAATTAAATATTCAGTCAAAATTCAATAATAGTAAAAAAAAAAATTGTTAATAGGTACTACTAATTAAGTCCAAAGCTACAAATACGAATTGATCATTACATGGTCAGAAATAAAATAGATATATTACACAAATCAATAATACAATAATTTAAAGGTCATCAGCAAAGTCAATATTGCGGATATATATAGTTGTATACCGAGCGTTTCAGTGACACTGTGTCCATTATACAATGCATTATTACTCGTATGTTTATGGGATGCCAGGGTGGTGCGCCAGCGGCGCTCGCTACCTTTGTAATCCGACACGGGTCGTGCGCGGCGCCGTCGTCGCCACGTCTCCGCTCATGCGTGTGTCGACAAAAACAAGACACATCCTCGAAATAATCGCTCATGATTTTAGGGTTCAATACGCGTACAGATCTTTAATTTAAAATCAAAGTAATTAAATTGACAAGCAATTGAAAAGACATGTGCTATCTTTTAACATGACCGTAGCAGCAGCACACAGAACTTTGAGTAGCAAAACAATGTCCAGGGCATCGCTGCTTTGGCACTCACTACTTTGAGACTACATGGTTAGTCTCAACAGCCCAGTAATTTCGCTAGCTGCAATACCCTTCAAACCGGAACACAGTAATGTTTAAACACTACTGCTTGGTGGCAGAATATCTGGTACTGCGGTGGTACCTACCTAGACGACCTCCTGCTAAGGAAATCTACCACCAAGTAATTAAACTGACAAGCAATTGAAAAAAACATGTGCTATCTTTTAACATGACCGTAGCAGCAACGCACAGAACTGCGCCTGCTTGCTAAGTTCTACCACCAAGTAAAATCTAATGTAATTAATTAATTTCCGTTTGCAATTATCTTTGAGTCGAATTATTATCATATATTAGTAGTATTAGCATACTTTTTCACAAACAAGTGCTAAGCACAAAACACATTTACTCGCTCGCTCTCTCTCTCTCTCGCTCCCGCATACAAACATACACAAACACATCCATGCGCATGAAATGAGGCACTCACTGTAATTTAGTTTTTTCTATCTTCTTACCTCTCTCTCTTATTTGATATACGAGGTTTTTTTATTAGGATCTGATTCCTTCGAATAATATAATTGTTCCTGCTCTCAACAGTACGGGCCTTAAGTCTTAATGAAAGGCCGATACAATAATGTACAGATATTTTAGCTTGAAAAAAATAAATTTGAGTTTTGTATTTTTTGCCTAAGTCTGTGTTACTCTAAGAATTAATATCGGAAGTAAACTGTTCTCTGCTGGGGTTTCCAAAAAAACACCTTCTTATAGTATTCGGCTTCAGTCAAAGTTGCAAAGGTCGAAGCCAAGCATTTGTGAACGGCGTTATGATAGCGATTTACAATTTACAAAGTAATAATTACAAGAAATAATTCAACGAAAAATAAGGCTTTACCAAAAACTGGGAAGATATAGGTACTACAGCATCATTAAAATTGCTCAAGTAAAATTTGTATATCACTATTTATGAATATTAATAGTTTAAACTTAAATTTAGTCATGACAAAAAATAAAATACGTAAATTGTAACATTTTGCACACCAGAAATACACTCGAAACAAAATTACCTTCCGTCACAAGAGATATCTTTTCGTTTTCCAAGAAACCAGGAATGATCAATTGATTTTATTTATAGACTAAGACTAAATGGGGAATATAAAAATAGGTAAGTAAACGAACCAATTATTTGTACTGAACCAAAGGAGCTATTTCGAGGATTCTCGCTTCTTACCGAATTTCAAACATTATGCGTGGTTTTATGAATGATGATTTAGCTCGCCAGTTATGACTTATTGTTGATTTTTTGCGTGTCTACATGTAAACGTGGCACGATTTGGCGTAGATAAGAATATCCTAAGATATTGTGTACATTCATATCATATCATATCATAGGACATTACACACAGCGCCATCTGACCCCAAATTAAGCAGAGCTTGTGCTATGGAAGACAGATAACTGATAGAATACTTAAATACTTTTTTTTTGTAAATACATACAGTACACCCAGTACAAAACAAACATCGATGTTAGTCACACAAATGTTAGTCCTGAGTGGGAATTGAATCCACGCCCTTCAGGTCTCAAAGCAAACACACTACCAATGAACCAACAGGGCTGTCAACATTACCTACTTATTACAAAATATATCTCGATTGAGACGACTAGACACCCATGCAAAGCGTGAGAGGATATTTTCAAAGTTATAATTTGTCTAGCGTTTCTTTAAATCTGGGGGAAAATAATAGTTCCTCCTTTCCGCCTTCTGAATACACGCCTGTTGCAAAATCTATAGCCCGTTGCATTTGCACATTGTTGTTCTTGTAACTTTTTATAATATTTGATACATTTTTAAAGAAAATGTACTTTGACTTTGTATACATAGTAATATCTCCAGTAAAGATATTGTGAGTAGGTACTATTGGAAATCTTGAGCCACGGAAAATAGATTTAATTGTTTAAAATTAACGCGTTTTACCGCCATTTCGCTTTTAAATCTAACTTACAAACATTTCCACGATTTTAATCTTCAACATGCCTATAGTTGTGTTTCTTTGAATCACTGTAAAAACCTGTAATTGCAATTGTGCTGATATTGCATTTACAATAAGAAGATATGTACTTCTATCATAGTCGAGCTGAGTTCGTAGGAATGCTATTTTTTTAATTTTAAAATGTAGAATTACTAAGCACCAGACAGTTCATAGAATGGAACAGTTTGTACTGACAACAAAATATTTATCGCTGGCTTTGATACACAGACACATGCATCGTGACATCCCACTGTCCACCAAAGACGTAATGCTGGAAGGAGATGGCAACCATGAATAGCTGGCCATTGTTGGCAATACCGAAGGAAAGAGAGCACGAGACCAGTCGCCACCACGATGGTCTGACGGTCTGAAGTGGTGGGCGCTACTTCGGACTGGAGTCGATGGAGGCAGATTGTCCGTCTAATTTGAAGCTCTGGAACCTCTTAGACGGGCAATCTGCATCCATCGTAACCTCAGATATGAGGGAACCAATAAAGAAATTTACACAGAGCCTATGTCATATAAACACAATAGTGACCTTTAAAAAACCAGACTTGCGCTCTACACGTCCAGAAGTTTTTTAAAATTTAAACATAAGTATTTTAGGCTGCCGCCAACGGTTGGACTATAAACCAGCGAGCCGTGTCAAGTATCACTGCCTTTTGAACCTAACCCTTGACCTACTTGTCTAGCAAAAGGTTATACTGAAATGTGTTATTCTAAAAAGTAAAAAGTTTTTCATTTAAGTTATTTTTTTAAAATCAGAGAAATAGAGGAGGATCATAATTTTTAATTTAAACCATTAGTTTTAATACCTATTTATATCTTTATTTTTTTATAAATAAGTTATAATGTACTGAGAAGTGTCATTTTGAAACGGGGCACTTTGAAAGCTCTACTCCATAGTAAAATAAACGTTTGTTTTAAATAATAGGAGTCCTACAATTGCCACTAATATTATAAATGTGAAAGTTTAGATGGATGGATGGATGGATGTTAGTTACTCTTTCACGCAAAAACTACTGGAGGGATTTGGATGGAATTTGGTATGGTGGTAGCTGACACCCTGGATTAATGGCGCTGTGTGTAATATCTTACGATATTTATTTTATTTGTTTATATTTACTCCTGCGGGACCAATTTGAAGTGCTCTTGCCAACGCTGCTTTGGATACAAAAGAAGCATTTACTAGTATCAAAATGAGAATCTTCCTCTTTTTGAAGTCGGACAATATGCAAGATGCCAGCTCTAAAAATGTCCGTGGTTCGAGTCTCGCAAGCTTGGTAACTGAGGCGGCGCTGTTGCTTCGTAGTCTAGGATACACACACGCTATTTTTTCTCAAATGCGCGAATTTCGCAAAATTAACGAGCCGTGCTGAATGATGGTCTAAAAACTTGAAACTGGTCTGGCCGAGAACGTTTTGTTTACTGTTTTTATGTTTTTTTCTCCAAGTTTCCCGTCGTTTCACGTTTGCACATCAATTATTCTGATTATTTAGTTTTATAGACTTAGAGGCGAGCTGTTCCTACTTATACGGTGGGTAAAGTGTTAACGGTCGTTTAGCACGATATTCGCCACCGACTTGTTGATGTTAGTTCAAGCAATATAGTTTAGTTGCTGTGATTTAGATAGAAGAGGAGTTCATTGACGTGAGGCAGATGGCGTGAAAAGAGAGAGGCCTATACCCAGCAGTTGGATAAAGAAGTCCGTGGATGATGATGATGATGATAAACTCACTTTAAATTTAAGTATGGGAACTGAACACAAAAATAGGCAGTCGGTGAGACTGCTGACAGAAATGAAAACTTTAAACACGTCATATTAGCATGTCGGTTAAACGATGCAATAAGTTTTGCCTCTAACAAAGATCACTCCACGTGGCTAAAGTAGTTTTCACCTGAAAAACGTTTTGTTGCTTTCAGAAATCTTAACTCCAAAAACAGAAGGGAAAACATCGTGAAGAAACCTTAGCATGGTGGTAGGGTACTTTCTAGTACCCGGCTGGCTAGCTACCACCCTTAAGTTGAAAATCTGTCACCAAGCATCTAACGGTGTGTTCCGGCAGCCTCACTTAAGAGCATCAGGTGAGCTGTGGTCAAGCACCTAGCCTGTCAGCCATGAAAGAAACTATCGTTTTTTCATAAAAATGTAATGAGACAAACAAGACACTCTCCTGATCATAAGAGATAACGCCTGTCCATGACCATAGCTGCGACACACAGAACCTTGAGCAGCAAAACAAAGTCAGGGTGTCACTGCTTTGGCGCTCATTACTTTGAGACTTTCGATGGTTAGTCTCGACAGCCCAGTAATTTCACTAGCTGCAGTACCCTTCGAACCGGAACACAGTAATGTTTACACTACTGCGGTAGTACCTACTTAGACGACCTCCTGCTAAAGGACCTTCAAACAAAAACTCGCTGTTTTTATCTATTAACGTGTGAAAGACCAATGTAAAAAAGAAACAACTACACTTTTGCATTTGTTATTTATTGAGATATTAAGCTACCCAGTAATATTAAGGTTGTTGGGCCAAATGGAACTGTCTGTAGGTTGCCGTGCCACTAAATTTCCAGAAAGAATGGCGTAACGCTTTTTTAAATAACCTCTAAGCAATTATTCGGTCCATCGTAAAACGTAAATAATGAATGGTCTTCCCAAATGTAATATCAAACTGTGCACATATGGCCAAATCTTATTTTCTTCAAGACCTATAAAAGTAATGATAGACTTCAAAGATATTAAAAATACGAGTTTATCACCAAAAACATATTAAAAATAATAACAAATCCGTGAAAACGGAAACATGGTCGTTGAGAGCTACTTTCTAAAACTCTGTTGAATAGTCACCTGTTTAAACTAGGAGCCACGGATAGTCCGCTATGTCGTGGCTGCTTGCAAGAGAATGAAACTGTAGAGTATGTGCTTTTGCATTATAAAGCCACAGAAGGCACTAGAATTGCTACTAGGCTGCATGAAGCTGCTTCGCCATCATTCATGTCATCGTGATTGAACTTTCCACCCAACACACTGGAACTACTATACCAGCGGCCCAGAGCCTCGCTCCGGTACTTCAAGGAGCTGGGTTGGCTCGGGTAGACGCTGGTAGGGGGAAATGCACAATACGCACCAAACGGGACGTCAGTGCAGGACCTATCGCCCCCACTTTGAATAAGAATAAGAACTCTGTTGAAACATTTGATGCAATTAGAGAATCCCAAAACTAAGCCTGAGCTGCCGATCAGGAAAACATTGTGAAGAAACCATAGCGTACTCTCTAGTACTCGGCTGGCTAGCTACCTTGCTATATTATGTATGTTGTGGTTTGAAGTCATACCCTTTACGGCGTGTGAACTGACCGCGCTAACCACTGAGCTATCATCACTATTATTAGACAGCCCTGTTGGTTCATTGGTAGTATGTCTGCTCCAAGAACTGAAGGGTGTGGGTTCGATTCCCACCCAGGACAAGCATTTTGTGTGAAAACATAACAAAAAAAAAGTATTTAAGTAGTCTATTAGTCACCTGTCTACCATAGTACAAGCTTTGCTTAGTTTGGGCTCAGATGACGCTGTGTGTTATGTCCTATGATATTATATATTTATTTATTACAAGTCTTTGTCTAGAAAGTAATAAGGAAGCTATGTCAAAAGACACACTGAAGATAAAAAAGTTGTTTGCCTTGAATTTCAAAAACTAGAAATCGCTCTAGGCGTTAAGACCGCCGTTATACACCATATATATTTATTATTTTGTTTTGTTATATTCTCATTTTTGTGATGCATATTATTTTGTATGTTGTTGTGTTTTGTTTTGATGTGTAATAAAGTTGTATTCTTTTCTATTATAATTTCTTGCAAACTTTAACTTCGTTGAATGACGGATCTTTGAAGTAAAACGTAAACCGCAGGCGTCTGTTCTGATGAGAGACCATCCGTCCGCCTGTGAGCTATGGCCTCGTAAACTCACAGCCATAATGAAACCAAAGTTTCCTTATTTGCATTTCGAAATCGATTCTGATCCAAGCGAAGTTTTATAACAGACGCATAATTAAACAATCAACAATACGCGCTAAAGTTGTCTCATAAATCATGCGTTTTATATCGCGTAAATACCGGGCTATTTAGAAAGGCTAAGTGTACGAAAGTAAGGGGCTAATCGGTAATAATTTTTACCATAACACTGAAAATTAAATTGTAAAAATTATCAATTATCTACATCATAAAAAGGAAAAATTTGATGTTTTGTTTGTTTGTATTGAATAGGCTCCGAAACTACTGGACCTATTATAAAATAAATAAATATTGCAGGACATTACACACAGCGCCATCTGAACCCAAACTAAGCAGAGCTTGTGTATTGGAAATCAGATAACTGATAGAATACTTAAATTTTTTTTTTTTTGTAAATACATACTTATAATACATACAGTACACCCAGACACAGAACAAACATTTGTTTATATCACATAATACTTATACTGGGTGGGAATCGAACCCATGCCCTTCGGCTCTTGGAGCAGACATACTACCAATGAACCAACAGGGCTGTCATTATATACATATGATAAAAACTTTGTAATACTCTAAAATTTTGATACACATCGATTATGTTATCTGTATTAAGCCAAACAAGCGCATCTCAAGTTCTGACCGAAGTGCCAACGCACCAAAGCAATTAAATGTGATAAAATCGAGATTTACAGCGCACAGTACCCCGATAGTCGTGTTCCTCGCCCCGTTGTAAACCGAACAGTATAAAATCCCTTTATAATTTGTGCACCCATAAAACTGGGGGTTTTGTACAACAATACAGGTCCTTTGAATAGGTTGCGGTCAGGTCACTTGGTGTTTTCACTTTCATTACTAAAGGGACAATGAAAATTACAAATGATTTTTTTTTTTTAATTGAGGACTTCATTTTTTTTTTATAGAAATACGCGTTTGACCTTCATCATTAATGCCATCGCAATCGTTACTAAGATATTTTTTACTATGATGAAAATGTATACTAGAAATGGCGACTCAAAAACATCGGTTTCCTTAGAAATATAGTGATTCTTTCGTTGCTTTGAAATCCATACGTTTTTCCTCGAAACCACTATGACTATAAGTACCTACAATACTTGACACAATTCCAAGTAGTCTGCACCTTGAATTGTGGTAAGGAATTAATTATTTGAAAGAAAGAAGAAGAAAACATTTATTTTGCCAGACACAACAATACACCACAAATAAAAGATAAAAAAAATATGAAATTATTTAACTAATTTAACTATTTAAATAAATATGTCCTACGAAATTACACACAGCGCCATCTGACCCCGACACAGAACAAACATTTGTTGATACCACAAACTGTTTGTCCTGGGTGAGATTCGAACCCACACCCTTCGGATCTTGAAGCAGGTATTCTACCAATGAACCAACAGGGCTATCATTTATTTAATTAATTGATGGTTTCATTCCTTGCTTTTGTTACACATCACGTTGATGTAAAATAGAAATGCACCAGAAAACGGCCTGCGCCCAACTCTCCCATGGGCTGGTCCGCATCATTATTTGTCTTCCACGGCCCTAAAATCCATTACAGTATTGTTAACATGCACACACATTGTTTATCGTACGACAACATACATCTCAACCGCATAAATACCAATATTAAAAAACAAAACATTACATTCAGAAAGAGATTAACGGTGAAATGAAGTGTTAATTGCATGGAAGCATTGAAAAATGATCAACATATGTTATATAAATAGTCATAAATAATGTCTCGAAATTCAGTTTAAACAATAATAAGTGCAAGAGAACAAGAATTAAAAAATATAACCACGTGTTATTAATTTCGTGCCCGACTGAGGTGTGAGATGAGGTCACTGCGAAAGGCGTGGAGTTGATTTGCGATCATTATTCCAATTGTGAACGCGATAATTTTTTCTTCGAAGCGTTTTAGTATTTTTTTTGAATAGTTTTTATTGTATTCAAGCCATAATAATGATAATAAGAAAATATCTCAATATAACAAACATCCTCTCACCCCAAACGCATATGCCGTCTCCGTTCCGTCGTTGGATAAAAATATTGTTAATTCTAAAGTTAATACATTATTATCATTATATATTCTATCAGTTATCTGACTTCCGTCACACAAGCTTTGCTTAGTTTGGGACCAGATGGCGCTGTGTGTCCTGTGATATTCATTTATTTTATTTTATTTATCTAAAATTTAATTTGACAGAAACCGGAATAGGTTTTCTATATAATATAATGTATTATGCAAATGGAAAATTGTATTCTTTTTGCCAGATGATATAACTTTTAAGCGAAGTACAGTACGGCTGCTTTCATATTAAAAAAATACACTTCGATATAGATGCTGGTAAAATACTACAAAAAATATACAGATATATACTGCTGCTGATAATAGCAGATGGCTTTAAAAGTTGTGAATTAAGAGTTTCATTAAATAATAAAACACATTAACTATGGACTAAAGAAACTGGATGAAATTATTACAAATACAAATATTTTATTGATAACACAAGTCAAATTCCGTAATATAATTAATATAATAATTAAATATGTCAAAAACACTGATTGCATGTCAATAAAAAAAAAGGAAAATTTTAGTAAGGAAGTACATATTAACGTTAAAAAAGTCATAATTACCTACTACTAATTTGATAACATTTTATAAGTAAAGTCAATGGATCGACTCTATGGCCTCTCCTGTTCTAGTTCCAATTCCAAAGCAGAGTTTGACTTACGGCGCAGTTTTAAATAACTGCCGAACGCTCATTACATTTTCCAATCGAGTATTTGCATAACTATTGGAATGGAACCTTTGGAGCTTGTGTGTTTTGTCTGATGTATGGACCGCCCCACGTAAAATGAATTCACGTCGAATATATCTTTTCACAAGTTTTATGACGTTGCAAATGACTTTACACGTGTCGCCTGGGTATATTGTTTAGGTTGTTCGACTTGAAAACTGTTTTATTTTTTCGTTCAACATTTGAACACAATTCGGTATGCAGGTGTGTGTTGTAGTTATTCGTTGTTGTATCTAGTGTCTTATAAAAAAAGATTATCTTTCTTTCTTCTTTCTTTGTATGTAAAGAAATAAATACTTTACTGATTTCGAAATATCAATTACATTCTTTTACATTTAAGTTAAAAACTCTTTAAACTATGGAATAGGGTTTATTTTAATAAAATAAACTTGAATTTCAATTGACCTCCAATGACGTCACATAGTATGCTGCATGGGGTTACTTTCAGTGCCTAAAAATTACAATCGCAAACCAAAACAAATACTGCCAATGTCAAGTCAACGGCAGCCATAATAACTTCTTCGAAACACATACGTCGAGTTGTTATTCGCTTTATTGATACTAAATTATTTTACTTAAAAGGCACTCGGAATCTGCTATCGCTATTATGAGGCTATGATATTAGATTTGTTTACTTCATATCAATCAAATGTTGGTTTATTCAACAGCCCTGTTGGGTAGTATGTCTGCTCTAACTGAAGGGCGTGGGTTCTGGGTGGGATTCGAACCCAGGAACATTTTGTTGTATAAACAAATGTTTGTTCTGTGTCTGAGTGTTCTGCATTTATTATAAGTATGTATTAACAGAACAAAGTATTTAAATAATCTATCAGATAACTGTCTTCCATAGTACATAGCTTTGCTTAGTTTGGGGGCAAATGGCGTTGTCTGTCCTACAATATTTATTATTATTTCAGGTATTTATTTTGTTTCTTAATTTTTAATTTTTTTACATTAAATAAGTATAAAACATAAATAATATAAAAAACTTAAAAACTAGTGTGCCACCGGCAGCGGGGCAGGGCTCAAGCTGCCGGTGGTTAGGGCTGCAGAGTGAGGAACCTCCTCACAATGCGCGCCGTGTCAAGGATCACTGCCTTTTGAAGCTGACCCTTGACCCAACCGTCTAGCGAGAGTCTCTTGAGATGTTGGTCGAGACTCTTCGCTATAAGACCGTTTACCGTGACGACTATCGGGACAATGATCGTCGAATCAACATCCCACATGGCGGTTATCTCGTGAGCCAAGTCAAGGTACTTGCTAAGCTTGTCCTTCTCGGCCTTCATTATTGGTATGTGACCATCGCATGCGTCGCACTACACCACCGGCAGCGAGAGCCGAACGCGGAGCAGATTGCCCCGCAGGCCCCAGGCGTACCGGTAGCGGCGGCCGTCCCCGACGCGCAGGTGGCCCGCTCACGTCGCTGCTGCTCGACGAGGCGCTTGTCGCCAGGGGTGTTGCGAACTCTTCATCCCCCGACGAAGCGCTCGGAGTTGACGGAGCGGGCGGTGGTGGTATTTGTGCGTCATGAGATCCCGAAGCCGCAGCTGTTCTTGAGCGCGTCCACATTATTTGTTTTCATTTCTTTGTCTTCTAAAATCTTTTGCTGTTTCTAAAATATTTTGATTTGATTGACATAAATATAAATGTCATACGGTACAAAATTGTAAAGGTTGTACTCGAGAAATAGGTAATAAGGAATAAAAATTAAAAGTGGTGGTTGTTTGTAAAGACTATTGCTGTTATTTTGCGGTGAAATTTAGATATAAAAGTCGTTTAAATTAAATTAAAATATCACTCATAAGAAAACCACACGACTGCTTTGACGGGAGACAGATGTTATTATTCTTATTATTATTATTCCAGCTATTTATTTCTTTTCTTAATTTTTAATTTTTTTTACATTACATATATATAAAAAAAACATAAATAATATAAAAAAACTTAAAAACTAGGGTGCCGCCGGCAGCGGGGCAGGGCTCAAGCTGCCGGTGGTTAGGGCTGCAGAGTGAGGAACCTCCTCACAATGCGCACCGTGTCAAGGATCACTGCCTTTTGAAGCTGACCCTTGACCCAACAGTCTAGCGAGAGTCTCTTGAGATGTTGGTCGAGACTCTTCGCTATAAGACCGTTTACCGTGACGACTATCGGGACAATGATCGTCGAATCAACATCCCACATGGCGGTTATCTCGTGAGCCAAGTCAAGGTACTTGCTAAGCTTGTCCTTCTCGGCCTTCACGAGATTCTCGTCATGTGGGATGGTGATGTCGACGAGCACTGCCCGGCGTTGGGCTCGGTCGACCACCACGATATCAGGCTTATTGGCGACAATAGTCCTGTCCGTGATGATAGACCGGTCCCAATAGAGCAAAGCACGACCATTTATTATTATTATTATTTCAGTTATTTATTTCTTTTCTTAATTTTTAAATTTTTTTACATTACATATATATAAAAAAAAAACATAAATAATATAAAAAAACTTAAAAACTAGGGTGCCGCCGGCAGCGGGGCAGGGCTCAAGCTGCCGGTGGTTAGGGCTGCAGAGTGAGGAACCTCCTCACAATGCGCGCCGTGTCAAGGATCACTGCCTTTTGAAGCTGACCCTTGACCCAACCGTCTAGCGAGAGTCTCTTGAGATGTTGGTCGAGACTCTTCGCTATCAGACCGTTTACCGTGACGACTATCGGGACAATGATCGTCGAATCAACATCCCACATGGCGGTTATCTCGTGAGCCAAGTCAAGGTACTTGCTAAGCTTGTCCTTCTCGGCCTTCACGAGATTCTCGTCATGTGGGATGGTGATGGCGACGAGCACTGCCCGGCGTTGAGCTCGGTCGACCACCACGATATCAGACTTATTGGCGACAATAGTCCTGTCCGTGATGATAGACCGGTCCCAATAGAGCAAAGCACGACCATTTTCGAGAACTGGCGCTGGTGCGTACTTATAGTACGGCACCTCAGACTCGACAAGGCCGTATTGAAGAGCAAGCTGCTGATGGATGATCCTAGCTACTTGGTTGTGCCTGTGCAAATACTCGCCGTTAGCAAGATGCGAACAACCGGAAATAATATGTCGGAGCGATTCTCCGGGACGGTGGCATGCCCGACAGATGTCGACCGTACCGTCCTTCATGATATATTTCCGATAATTGTTCGTCTTGATAACTTCGTCCGCAATCGCACAGGCAAAACCCTCAGTTTCCCCAAAGAGGTCTCCGAAGCGTAGCCAGTTCACCGACGCGAGCATGTCCACATCGGCGCCCGTTAAGACCCGATAGAACCGCCCATGCAGCTGCTTGCTCTTCCATACTTCCGTGCGGTCTTCGGTGCTTAGCACCGATGGTTTGCGCCAGTTCTCGTTCGCTAAGGAGAGCGGTGTGAGGCCCCTGTCAACTGCCACAACATCTCGATGCATCCCGCACTCGTTGTCGCGGAAATAATCCCTGAGACTGCACACTTCACGATTATGGAGGTTCTTGGCGCTTAAGAAGCCACGACCCCCCAATTTTCGTGGAATGTACAGTCTCATAACAGACGAGCGTGGGTGTAGCATGCGATGAGTTGTGAGCTGTTGGCGGACTTTTCTGTCCAGGGCGTCCAGCTCAGTCTGAGTCCACTTCAATATGCCAAAGGAGTATATCAGTAGAGGCATCACCCAACCGTTGAAGGCACGCACCTTATTGCCACCAGACAAAAGACTATTAAGTACTTTTGTCAGGCGACAAAAGAAGCGTTCCTTCACCGATCGCTTGATGTCCGCTACCGCTATACCCAACGACTGACATACCGAGGTACTTGTAAGTCTCGGCCTCGGAGAGAGATCTGAGAGTCATTGTCTCTGAAAGCTGTAAATCTGGACAATTTACAATTTTCCCCCGCTGTACATGCATGACCGCACACTTGTCTACCCCAAACTCCATCTTGATGGCGCTACTAAAAACCTGTGTAGTTTTTAACAACTCCATCAAGTCTGGGCGTTTTGGTGCAAACAGCTTGAGGTCATCCATATACAGCAGATGAGAAATGACTTCACTCCCCCTCCGAAGCCGATGGCCTAGCCCTGAATCCTTCAGCAAAGTGCTGAGAGGGTTCAGTGCTAGACAAAACCACAACGGACTCAGACTGTCACCCTGGAAGATGCCTCGCTCGATCCTAATCAAGTCCTGCGGCTCAGAGAAGCCATCTCCACTACCTGGTTGACGAAGAGCTGTGGTCCATTGCCTCATACATGCGCCTAAGAAAGATTTTAGAGTTGTATCAATTTTATACAAATCTAAAACTCTCTCTAGCCATGAATGAGGCACTGAGTCATAGGCCTTCTTATAGTCAATCCAGGCAGTGGAAAGGGCTCCTTTGTTCCGCCGAACTTGCTGGCTAATGGTCATGTCGATGAGGAGAAGCTCCTTAGTACCACGGGACCCTACCTTACATCCATTTTGAGCAGGAGCCAAAATGTTGTTAGCGACAACATGTGTGTTAATTTTTGTTCTCAAAATGGATGTAAGGAGCTTGTAGATGGTAGGCAAGCACGTGATGGGTCTATAATTTTTTGCTTCTGTGGTACTACCGGTCTTATGGAGCAGGAAGGTGACACCAGTGGTCATAAAACGGGGAAGGGAACCAAGTTCAAGGGCTTCTTGGAATTGTGTCGCTAAGCGGTCATGCGAGCAGCGAATCCATTTAATCCAAAAGTTGTGTAATCCGTCCGGCCCAGGACTTTTCCAGTTCTGTGCCGTACGAATCGCACAACTAACGTCTACGGGGTCTATTAAAACAGACCCCATGGATTCAATAGACTCACATTCCCGCTCGACAACACGCATCCAATCCCCCTCGGTGTGCTCGACGGGCAGCGACCAGATACCACGCCAGAATTCAGTCATGGCACTAGTTCCCGGTAGCTGTCCGTCGCTCACACGTTGGCCGGTTCCCTCCCAGTTTCGATACACCTTCCTTTGGTCACTTTGGAAAACGCGATTTTGCCAATATCTATCCGCACGCTCTCTATAGCGGCGAATACGGTTTGCCCACGCATAGACTTTCTGCTTCAGATAGTCAATGCGTTCCGTGACACTGGCTAGATAGTGCTGGGGTCTAATACCTGTTCCAGCAAAAGCCTGTGTCACAAAACGCATGACTCGGGGGCGATTATTCCCCCGGCTGAAGCAGATCAGCTTTGCAATGAGAGTCCTGAACGTACCGATACGCCGCTCGATCCGTAATTACCATGCGGGCACACTCCCGGCGGGTCGCGGTGCACGGTTAGTGTCCGGAAACTTAACACGTGCAACGCGACATGCCGCGATGGCACCGCAGTATAATATCGAGTGGGTATCAGTCAAATCTTCGCTAGCCTGCAAATACGGGGCTAGCAAAGCGTTCAAGGCTCCCATCAACACTAAATTCCGTCTATGGGTGGGCAAACGTGGTAGCGGCCTAGAATCGGGTGCGAATCTATATTGACAAATCGCGTCTTCCAAAGTTCTCCTCAAATGCTCACTCACCTGGCTACATACACTCATACTCATGTAATCGCCTATGTCAACTTCGAGATCAGTAGGTGTCGCTAGTGTCGCCTCCGACGTCGGTACTGACATCAGTGTCGGGGCTGACGACGCGACAGGCGGGTCCCGCGTCGAGACAGGCGTTAGACGAGTAGGAAGTACCTCCAGGCGGAGCCGATCAAGCACGGACTGATCCAACAGCTGAAGTCGCTGGATAGCCCGCACTTGATCCGATAGTCGTTGGGCAGACACGGTGACGGTCGGTTCAAGGGCCTGAAACAAAGGCAGCATCCTGACACGGTACGCCGAAAGGTTAATTCCCCCCTCTGTAGCCCCATAATAGGCGCGCATGCAGTTCTCATTATTGGTATGTGACCATCGCATGCGCCGCACTACACCACCGGCAGCGAGAGCCGAACGCGGAGCAGATTGCCCCGCAGGCCCCAGGCGTGTCGGTAGCGGCGGCCGTCCCCGACGCGCAGGTGGTGGTGGCGTCGGTGTCCGCGGCCCGCTCACGTCGCTGCTGCTCGACGAGGCGCTTGTCGCCAGGGGTGTTGCGAACTCTTCATCCCCCGACGAAGCGCTCGGAGTTGACGGAGCGGGCGGTGGTGGTTCTTGTGCGTCAAGGTATTCCGCTGGTTTTCTTGTCTTCGATCGCGTTTGCATTGTTAATTTTCTTCATTGTTGGTCTTCAATTTATAGTTGTCAAAGTTTGACAGTAAATCGGATAGATATATTTGGGAAATTGTAAATTTTGTATGTAATAATAATTTTAATATAAACTGTAGTTACTTTACTTAATTCCGATAACTTTGAAGGCGAAATAAAGGCAAATACAAAATTAAAACAGCTCAAAATGAAATTATTTGTAAACGCAAAAATAAAAGACTTCTGTCCGTCAGCGGAAGACATGTGTCATGTGTGTGTTTATTATTATTATTATTATATTAAAGATGTGTCGAAATCTACTTTTTTGTCGTACATGGCAAGGGCATTATGAAAACGTATTAAAAAATCAACGCAAACAAAACAAAAAGCTAAAATATTCATAAAATAAAGTTTCAACAAAACATTTCGCTCATTCATGAAAACATTAATTATATTCTTGAGACTCGGGCAAGGGCAATTTAGAAAGGAAAAATCAACAACGACAATAAATTATTTTCATTTCATGAATATAGTTACTACACTAAGTTCAAGTTAAGTAATATGATAAGTATTCTTAGAATAATAATGTATAAGCTTCTTGCTATTATATTAAAGTCGAATTTAAGTAGTAGGAGTGCTGTCGTAAATAGTTTAAGGATATACGTACTAGATAATAACAGACTTCTGGAAATATTTTTCCCTCAACCTACATGCCTTGAGATTCTTTGAACTTGTTTACTGGTCATTGTCCACCCACTCGTCCAGCTCGCTAAAGCCTTTCACTATTTATTTATTAGATATTTGTACGTATTTACAAAAAAAAAGTAGGTATTTAAGTATTCTATCTGTTATCTGACTTCCATAGTACAAGCTTAGTTTAGTTTGGGGTCAGATAGCGCTGTGTGTAATGTCCTACGATATTTATTATTATTTATTTAACTGTGAAATATTTCTGAATAGTGTGTTCGTGTATCGCAGCAATAGCCATGGACATGCGTTATGTTTTACCATGAGGAGAGCATCTCGTTCGTCTCAAAAATTTTACAGAAAAAAACCATGTGCCATTGATGTTAGTAGAGCAAAATTATGGCGGATACCCAATTTTTATGTGTGACGACCGCCTCGAGAACAGATATACAGTAAGTAATACTACTATTATCAAAAGAAAAAATAAAAATAATATATTAATTTAAAAATGTTACATGTTGTTTTTTTTAAATAAAAATTATAAGTGAAGCTACATAAAAAAATATTTTCTTCATTTGACAAATTTTGTTCAAATTTTAAATAATATTTAATTTTTTTTTTTTATTTTTAAATATTTATTTTAATTTCCTTTTTATTTGGAAAACGGCGAAGAGTCGCAATTAATAACCAAGTAGATTTATTAAATACGACAAGGTATTAGTAAAGTCGAGTTAAATTCGTTCTCATTCCATTGTAAATCAAGATACGGAACCCATACGTAACATCGTAAATCCGTCCGACTTTTTACTCTCCCGCTACTGTGAATTTCTCAGATGGTCACAAAAGCGCCGAGACCTCTTCATAACACTCGAATCTAAAAAAAACAATTTTATTGGACACTCGGCCGGTCTATTATTCCAAGTAGCAAAAAAATAAAAAATACAGCACTCCAATAGGTCCTATAAAAGTGGGATTTCGTCTGTATTTCTGAAATTAAATGTTAACGTTTCTCAGAACGCTCTAGTCCGTTTTCTCACGATGGATGCCAGCCCTCGGTAGAGTTTCTATATCCTAATAAATAGTTAATTACACCCCAAGCGCCGTAACATTGTAAAAGTATATAATATGTTTTATGACAATCGTAAATGTGTATATTTTTAAAGGACGTTTTGTGTTTGTGATTTTTAGGATTTGTTACAGTCTGTAAGGTGATGAAAAATAATGATACGGGACGATAACGTACATACGTAACGGTCGTGTTAGCTCATTTGGTAGAATGTCTGCTTCAAGAGCTGTAAGACATGTGTTCGATTCCCACCAGAACACACATTTATGCGATAATAAATTATTGTTCTGTGTCTTGGTGTTCTGTATGTATTATGTACGCTAATTTTTTGCTCCGCTAAATAAGAACTTATCTCTCGATGCAATAAACTGATGATCAATTGCAGTGACACAAGTGCTCAGATTTTTATACTTGGCAAACAAAGGGTATAAAAAATGTAATTAGCCATATTCAATCAGCGCTTAATACGCCTAATTATGTAGATTTGCTGATTGAATGGGTATAAAAAGTCACAACCACGTTTAATTATAATTGTATTTCAATAGAACTTCGATGAGGAATCAAGACGTGTAGAATTCTTTTCAACTATGACGTTTAATCCCCAAAAACTTTTTGAAATTTGTTTATTGAGTAAGTTTATTATGTACCTATGTGTTAGGGGGGGTAAGAAAAGTTGAGTTTGTTAATAAATAAGATAGTTCTATGTCGGATTATTTATGATATAAATAAATAATTACCTACGTTACCTAAATAATACGTTGCATACAAGTTCCAAATAACAAGCCTGGTAAAATAAAACAAAATTAATAAATATCGTAGGAAATTACACACAGCGCTATCTGACCCCAAACTTATATTTAGCGGAAGCGTTTGTTTATTTAGCGATGATAGCTCAGAGGTCAGCGCGGTCGGTTTGCATGCCGAAGGGTGTGGGTTCAACCCCAACAATGAGCTTGAGCTGCCGTAAGGAAACCATAGCATGGTGGTAGGGTACTTTCTAGTACTCGGCTGGCTAGCTACCTCTGTCGCCAGGCATCTAACGGTGTATTCCGGCAGCCTCACTTGAGAGTCAGTTCCATTCCAGGCTAGGTGTGCTTTACCATCTTCGACCACACCTTCACTTAACATCAGGTGAGCTGTGGTCAAATATAAAAAAACTGTAACAGAGTGTTCACTTGAGAGTTTGTTTGCACCGTGAGAGTGATGGTGGATCACACCATCAGTAAAAAAAACCTAAATGTGAACAAAAAATAAAACTATAACCTTTTCTTTTCCAGTTCTTCTTACAGAAGTAGTTTATATAGCAAATGACGTGTACTATGATTATTTAGTAAAACGACACGGCCTCTTACACCCATGGCAGTGGAAACAAGGTACGAAATTTACTCCAATGGAGAACTTTACACACTGCGACTGTCCCAGGGTCTACTTCCCGGTCTGCGCCCGGGACAACATCACTTACGTCAATGGGTGTGTCATGAAGTGTTTGAACCAACAATCCCGAAGGGATGGCCCTTGCATCATATACCGTAGAAGCGGCTCCAAGCTGGCTAACATAGCATTCCTCACGGATTGGTCGAACGGCTCCCAAACTGTATTCATGATGAAATCTGTAGACGTTGAGAACGTTGTATTTTAATAAACGTTTAAATTGCCCGTTTGGTTCATTGATAGAATGTCTGCTTCAAGAGATGAAGGGTGTGGGTGGATTCTCACCCAGGACAAACTTTGTGGCATAAACAAATGTTTGGATGTCCTGTAGTATATTTTACAAGCATGTATTTACAACAAAAAAAAGTATTTAAGTCAGTTAGTTTAAGGTAGTTTTTATCAGTTATCTGACTTCAAGCTTTTCTTATTTTGGGGTCCGATGGCGCTGTGTGTAATGTCCTACGATATTTATTTGTTATTTGTAAATTACTAGTTTAAATTGGTTGTCTTCAAATCAAGGGTAAAAATGTTGAGGTAAGAGTGCTCTATCCTATTTCGTGTCACTGCTAACATCAGACAGGGAGTGTTCAAATGCAGACCTAGTTTGATCGTTTTTTTCACGCTTTGGTTTTTAACTACAAGGTCTCACCGGAAGACCAGCGCTGGTCATACCGCTTAGTATGACCAGTATTATGCTGAAGTTTGCCCCTATTTTGTAACTGTATATCTTTGTTTGTTTGTTTTTGTGTTTGTATTTGATTCAAAACAAAATAACTTTCTTTCTTTCTTTCTTTCTTTCTTTCTTTCTTTCTTTCTTTCTTTCTTTCTTTCTTTCTTTCTTTCTTTCTTTCTTTCTTTCTTTCTTTCTTTCTTTCTTTCTTTCTTTCTTTCTTTCTTTCTTTCTTTCTTTCTTTCTTTCTTTCTTTCTTTCTTTCTTTCAAATTGTTTAAATCGCCTTGCATGACAACATCTCATTCGGAACTTAAACGCATACCTAAGCACCTATAGCACTTGTAGCTAGATGCAAACGGAATGCATCTAGTTGGTAAACAGCATACCGAGTTAGATGCTTACGTTATGCAAGAGCTGAAGAGCGTGGGTTCGAGTCCCCCCCAGAATAAACATTTTGTGTTATATACAAATGTTTGTTCTGTGTCTGGGTGTTCTGTATTTATTATAAGTATATATTTACAAATTTAAGTATTCTATCAGTTATCTGACTTTCATAGTACAAGCTTTGCTTAGTTTGGGGTGAGATGGCGCTGTTGTCTTATGATATTTATTTTTATTTATTTATTTTACTTGGTGAATAGAATATTATCATTAGCAATTCAGTATGATCACCATTGGACATATTTATCTGTACTGACCTTGTTACGTCACGAAATTTGGTAGGTTCAAAAAATTACTACTTTCGTAATAGACTGAGAGCGCGATGTCGGGAACTTTGCCACATCGGGTACCAAATAGAGGTAGTACAATCGATTTATCATCATCATTTTCAGCACGTTATCGCCTACTGAGCATAGGCCTCTCTTCATGTACACCATTTATCCCGCTCCTGCGCTAATCTTGTCCAGGTAGGTACGACCCACAACCCTGACGATGTCGTCGACCCAAAGAGCTAGTGGGCGTCAGACGCTTCGTTTCCCGGTTCGATCATTCGATTGCACAGAACAAATTGCAAAAATGAAAAAAGAAACAAAATAGAGCAGTCTCATACCATCCGGGCGGCGAATTCGGAATTTTAGAGTTGTTACGCATATACAAGCACGCCACACGCCAATAGTAGCGAATACATAATGTATACAATACTAGATACATATCATTCTTTGTTCGGTTTGTCGGGCTGTTTCGCGTGTAATAGCGGGGATTCGTCTAACGGCGCTGCTCTAGCATGTTTCGGGCTATTTGACTTTACGTCGTAATATTGAATATTGGTGAAGGTCCATAAAAGAGAACGACGGAGTATGATTTTTTTTTGAAACGATGATAGCTCAGTGATTAGCGCGGTCAGTTCACACACGGAAGGGCGTAAGTTTTAACCCTAACAAGAGCTTGAGCTTGAGCTTTTTTAGCTTGAGCTGCCGCTGAAGAAATTGAGAGGAAACCATAACATGGTGGTAGGATACTTTTTAGTATACCGCCCACAAAAAAAAAACTATCGCTAAGTATACCGGTAGCCTCACTTGAGAGCCAGTTCCATTCCAGGCTAGGTGTACCATTTTTGATTACACCGTCACTTAACATCAGGTGAACTGTGGCCAAAGAACTTGCTTAGCCCACTTAATATTATAAATGTGAAAGTTTGGATGGATGTTTGTTACCCTTTCACGCAAAAACTACTGAACGGATTTGGATGAAATTTGGTACGGAGGTAGCTGAGACTCTTGATGTAGCTCTTGATGTAGATTGTAGCGATGATAGCTCAGTGGTTAGCGCGGTAGGTTCGCATGCCGAAGGGCGTGGGTTCAAACCCCAACAATGAGCTTGAGCTGCCGGTGAAGGAAAACATCGTGAGGAAACCATAGCATGGTGGTAGGGTACTTTAGTACTCGGCTGGCTAGCTACCACCCTCGAGATGAAAATCTGCCGCCAAGCATCTAACGCTGTGTTCCGGCAGCCTCACTTGAGAGCCAGTTCCATTCCAGGCTAGGTGTGCTTTACCATCTTCGACCACACCTTCACTTAACATCAAGTAAGCTGTGGTCGAACACCTAGCCTGTCAAATATTAAAAAAAAAAAAAAAATAATACATAGACTACTTTTATCCTGAACACATGAAAAAAAGGAAAAAAAGATAGCATTAACTTTGTAAGTAGAGACGACTAGCTGACACGAAACGCAAATATTCACAAAGGTATATTCTGGTAGGGTGGTTGAAGAGTATCGGCGGTCGGCACGTGCCAGTGTGAGGTTCGTATGACACCGTGAACGGTCGCAGGCGGCGCGAGAGCAGTGCTCCTGTTTCAAAGGGGCCGCAGTTTATACAAGTCTCGTCACTTCGCGACCGTTTTAGCTACACAGTTTTGTGTACTTTTAATTTGGTTTCTTTCTCATTATGGAAGCAAATTATTACATAAACAGCACAGCATAATGTCTTAATCTAAACTGTAAACAGTTTACAATATTTCAGTGCTCTTGTGTTTAGTTTGTTTTGTTAACGTTATTTCTATAAACCCTATGCGCTTTCACGTTATTGCAAGCCTAAGGAATATGGTGTGTAATTGTAAGCCGCTGGCAAATCTTAATTTTGTAAATTGTAGGTATCGCATTGATGACTGTTCGATTGTATGAGGTTTCGGCGTATAACATTATACTATTAGGCAATACTTATATATTTCTATTAATATAGAAATCTCTTAAATAAATAAATAAATTGTATGCAAAGAAAAAATACTGATTCCAAAACCATTTCGAAACATTACATTCCTGTACATTATTTTTACGTTTAAAACTCTTCAAACTACGACGTGAAAACGATACAAAAAATAAACTTGACTTTTAATTGACCTCTAATGAAGTTACATAATAGGCTGTGCAAAGCTATTCCGTAACTAAAAATAGGAATGGCAAACCAAAACGAAATCTGCCGATGTCCAGTCAATGGCAGCTATAATTAGCTCTTCTATAATAACAATTACACGTACGTGCGCCGATGTTTTTCGCTTTATTGATACTAATATCTGGATTGTTTTACTTTACTCCGGTGAATGAATATCCGTCAATTGCCGATTTATTCGGACTCTGATTTTTACCTCGCCTGAGGTTATGATATAGGATTTGTTTAATTGAAGTCAATTGTTAAAGTCTATCAAAATAGTTATTTACGTGGCATGGAAATAATATTATTGTTTTATTTTTAATAATATAATGGGAATGGGAATGTTCATATTACATGTCAGCCTACTTTATAACGTCATCGCTATAAAAGTTTCGACAAGTACTAAATATCAACTAAGTACCTGCCACATAGAATGCCAAAATATTAAAATTAGTTTCATAAAATGAGATTGCTATCGGTAAAAAAATTGAAAACAAAAACTTTAGTTTTGGCTAGTTACTATGATATTAAGAATAGTTAAATTTAATGTAGATATTACTATGGCAAACTAAATTAAATAAACTATGTGTAACATTTTTGTGAAGGAATGACGTGTCTGTCTGACGTGACTGACAGACATTTTGATACATTTTGGTATCGTAAACTTAACGCAAGTTTTTATTGTAAATTGTCGCCCCTAGTCGGGTTTTCTGCTGGGCCGACAGGTGACGTCACGCGTTACACAAGAACGAGAGGTATGGATGCTCTTAATAATTTTCAACTTTTTTTCGCATTCCGTTGATCTCGTTTCTCAACAATGAAATATTTAGGAGTTTATTTCTAGGTTATTTTTAATACTTCATTACACCATAGATATAAAATAATTAGATACATGATTACATGAAGCAGTTTACAAATAATAATTGTGTTTATTAATAATAATAATATAATTGTCATTATTTATGTGTTGTAGTTAATTGCTTTTTTCACGGGTGGTTTTTTTTTGGCTTGCGGGCTTGTGTAAAACTACGATGCGGTCTAACATTGTAGGCCAGCTTCAAAGAGATGAGATGAATGAACTAATATCTTAAATTTAGTTCTTATAAGTTTATTCTCAGTTTTTTTATCTGAAGAAAATACTAGTTCTCAGTACCTACTTGTACTAGGCATATATACAATGCTTGTAAGCAATTGTCATCGTTTAGTAGAAAATAATTGATATAAGCAACTTTTTGAAACTGCAGTTTAAGGTTTTTATATTCGGTATGCAATTTTTTTTACAATAATTTTAGATTTTGTTTTTAAACGCAAACGGATTCAAAAACAAAGGAGCACTATCAAAAATATTATGGTTTGCGCTTCTATCCCAAATACAGTATCCGATTCCGTCAGTTATTTTATACTAAATCAAAACAGATTTTATAGCATCACTTTCAGTTCTTTATAGAACTTGTAAATTCAGAGAATTTTTTTTTTTTTTTTTTTTTTTTATTGTTGACAAGCTAGGTGTTTTGACCACAGCTCACCTGATGTTAAGTGAAGGCGTGGTCGAAGATGGTAAAGCACACCTAGCCTGGAATGGAACTGGCTCTCAAGTGAGGCTGCCGGAACACACCGTTAAATGCTTGGCGGCAGATTTTCAACTTGAGGGTGGTAGCTAGCCAGCCGAGTACTAGACAGTACTCTACCACCATGCTATGGTTTCCTCACGATGTTTTCCTTCACCGGCAGCTCAAGCTCATTGGTGGGGTTTGAACCCACGCCCTTCGGCATGCGAACCTACCGCGCTTACCACTGAGCTATCATCGCTGAAAATATACCAAAGCGCTGACACTTCGAATTCAACAACAAAAACACCAGTGTTGAAATATAAAAACAAAGTCAAAGGACAAGTAGAAGAATGATACAGTATATACTTCTTTCTCGGAATAAAACGATAGTCTGTAGTAAACTTACTACAGATAAAGGGAATGTTATTTTTTTAACCACGTACGTTGACCCATTTGATTTGGATGGTATATTGACATCCTAGTTGGGTGTCCGTCTGACTTCTAATCTGGAGGTCCTGGGTTTGAATCCCATGGAACGCACCTCTGTCTTTTCTAGTTTATGTGCGTATTGCCGATAACTTCAAACCGTGAAGGAAAACATTGTGAGGAAACCAAAGCATGGTGGTAGGGTACTTTAGTACTCGGCTGGCTAGCTACCACCCTCAAGTTGAAAATCTGCCGCCAAGCATCTAACGGTGTGTTCCGGCAGCCTCACTTGAGAGCCAGTTGCATTCCAGGCTAGGTGTGCTTTACCATCTTCGGCCACACCTTCACTTGACATCAGGTGAGCTGTGGTCAAACACCTAGCCCGTCAACCATTAAAAAAAAAAATCTACAACTGTCTGAGTGTTCTTAAAAAAAAGTTTTCGAAGATGCGTGAAGTCTGTCAACCCGCACTTGGTCAGCGTGGTGGACTATGGCCCACAATGAGAAGAGGCCCACGCCCAGCTGTGGGCCAGTTTATAAAAACAGGGTTGACACGTCAGTTACATAATTATGTATATGGACATTTAATTATGACGATAAATTACTTGTCGATGACGAACAACTGACAAATGTTCGTCTTTTCGCTTCCATCCACAGCTAATTGTCCTACGTATATCGTCACTCCATCGAGTCTCAGGGCGTCCTACGCTACGTTTGCCAATTCGCGGTCTCCACTCCAGAACACGTGTACACCCTTTCAGCTGAAGATCGGGCTAAGTGGCGTGTCTTGGGAGAGGCCTATGTTCAGCAGTGGACTTCGATAGGCTGATGATGATGATGATGACAAACTGACAATTAGGTAATGAGCATTTTATCAAAACCCTAGAAAATTTTCACTTTAAGAGCCAGGCATAGACAAAAATAACAAGCTCGCGTCTATCGAATGTCGCAACCCTAAACATTAACTAGAAACATACGTATGACTAGCACAAAAAAAATAGCCTAGAAAGCAGACCAGGAATGAAAGTGATAGACGACAGTAAAACAGTATAAGACCGAATAATTAACTAAACCAGGTAAAAGCTATCAAAGATATATAAAATCATGACTGATGGAGGCAAATACATAGCTAATCATACAATAGCGGATTTTACAAATAATAAAATTACTTCATCATCATCTGATGATAAAAATGGAAGGTAGGTAGTTCATTGGAACTATTCTAGTGACCGTAAATACCACTGAGAGGTATATAGAAAAGCAAACTACGCGATTTATTTTATAAAATTTATATGGGACAAATCCGAATGTACTCATACTCACAAATAAGAAAATAACTTTTCAAAACGGTCCAGCCGGCTCCGTATAATCGAGTAACATTAAAAGAGGTGATTTGAGAACTTCCTTGTAGTAGTCGGTTAAATTTTACTTCAAACGCTACAAAGAGAAAATATAAAACCGTTTTAAAATCGCATTTCGAAGACGGTCAGATATGTGTTTCTTTCAGTTAGACAATGTAAAAAAACATGCAAAGCTATAAAACCTTTATGATCAATTTAAAACTGTTTACAGATTGTTGAAAAAGAGCAAGAATAATGAAAGTGCAGTTGATAAAAGTAAACAATGACTCGGTTCACCTAAAACGAATAAGAAAAAACTATTGCCAACATAATATAATCTATTCTAATTCATACATTCTTCTTGAGACGGCAGATCGTCAAGAAGAATGAATCTCGTTTCATACACTTGATAAAAAGGAGGTTGATAAATACAAATACAAATACAAATACTTTATTGATAACACCAATGTTACAAGTCACTTCAAAATTTTAAAGATGCCATTAAATGGGGTTTAAAACACTGATTACATGTCAAAATAAGGTATGTCAATATCCAAACATGTCAATATAAAAAATATTGTCAATATAAAAATACTGTCAATATAAAATATGTCAATATAAAAATATGTCAATACCAAAACAATATTGTCAATATATTAAAATGACATGACAAAAAAATCATAATTACTTACTAGTAATTCAATAATCTTTAAGTTTGAAATACTCGTCAATGTCATAAAACAAGGTTTCTAGCAGCCAAGATCTTAACTTGGTTTTGAAACACGCGGTGGAAGCTGCATCCCGTACGGAGGCGGGTACGCGGTTGTAGACCGCGGGCCCTAAAATGTATACCGACCTCTCCGACTTGACGAGCCGGTGTGACGGTGTTACAAGCTGGTCTTTCTTTTTATTGCTGCGAAGATCCAACGTACTGTGTACGCCCCTGCGTTGAAACTTATCGATGTTAGTATGGGTGAAAAGGGCTACTTGGTAAATAAGCTCACACGGCAACGGCAGTATCTGCAGTTCCCTAAAAAGCTCCACGCATGAGACATCGGCCTGAACCCCACATATGGCACGAATGGCTCGCTTCTGCATAACAAAGGCTCTATTACGATCGGCAGCGCGGCCCCACAGCTCCAACCCGTACGTGATGTTACTGTGGATGGTCGCGAAGTAGCAGGAGCGCACTACGCTGCGGGCAGCGGTGCTCGCGAGCCGCCGGAGCGCGAAACACGAGCGGCTCAGCTTCCCGCACAGCTCGTCTATGTGCGTCTCCCAGGTCAACGCGCCGTCAATATGGAAACCTAGAAGTTTCGTACAGTAGACTTGTTGGAGCGCAGTATTACCGACTGCTACCGAAAAAGTCTCTGTCGCGTGGCCATTGAGGTTGAAGGTAAGGAAACAGGTCTTGTCTTTGTTTAGCGCTAGTCCGTTTGATCGAAACCAACTATCGAGCTTGTTCACCACCGTATTCAGTCTAGACTCCAGCTCGGGGCGTGTCGGTGCGGTAACTACGGCAGCGACGTCATCGGCGTACATGTATATCTCAGCGTCGTCGATGGTACCAGGCAAGTCGTTAAGGAGGAGACTGAATAAGGTGTTAGACAGACAGGATCCCTGTGGGACGCCTATCACATTTTCCATCTCTGAAGATACGACGCGACCTCTATCACCTACCATGACCTGCGTACGTTTAGTCATGAAGGAGGACAGTATGGACAGGGCGGGGCCACGGATTCCGTAAAATCGCAGCTTATTTGCAATGAGAGCGTGATCGGCGGTATCAAACGCGCGCGATAGATCGCAGCATAGTAGTGCAACCTGCAGTCTTGCCTCGCGCGCGGTCATCGCTTGCCATACCACCTCACGTACCAAGTCTGTGGTCGCGCGGCCCGCCCGGTACGCATACTGCCGTTCCGACAGAACCTCCCGATCTACGACAAAATTAAGTATTCTTCTATTGAGGCCGACCTCAAATACCTTGCTAACAGCGGGGACGAGGGATATAGGACGGTAAGACTTAGGGTCTTCTTTATTGCCCTTTCCTTTGTATAATGGGCATATCTTTACCTTCTTTAGTGCCGTAGGGTATACGCCATCCCGCAGACATAAACTAAACAAATGGCTAATAACTGGTGCTACTGGTTCTATTGCTGATTTTAGAATACTCGCGGATATACCGTAGAGATCAGTACTCTTTTTAGGGGCGATACGTTTCTTCGCTATCGTAACCACTTCAACCGGCGTGAACGGTTCTAACCTTATCGACACGTCGCTGGCGGATGCCTCGTCCCCGAGCGCGGCCAGGGCGCTGGCGTTGTCAGCCCCGGGCGCTCCGCATCTACTAGCCGCCGTTATGAACTCCGAGTTGAGAGCGTCAACCACATCCTTTTTTGTGTCAAACGCTTGACCATCCGCGTTTCGTACCAGGTCCGTGAAATCGACTCTCTCGCAAGTACCGCGACCTAACTCAGAGTTTATCACACGCCACATTCGTCGCGGGTTATCCTTGATAATAAGAAAAATATTCTACTCTTTTTTCTTTTAATAAAGAATGATATTTGACTGTAAGTTCATCACACTTAGTACGCAGTAAATCGTCAGTTGAAAATTTTCTTTTTAGTTGTACCGTCTCATGCAGTAAGTGCTTAAAATTATGAACTTCTGCGTCAACTCAGTGTTTCTGATGAGTAAGTAGTTTTTTTAGTGGAAAACAGATATTAAACTTGTTGGAAAGAATATTAACTATACTCTCAGCTAGCGAGTGGCAGGAACTGTTAGCTTTATTAATGATTCCCTCCCAGTCGATTGAAATCAGCGCGCTAATAAAGGTGTGTTCGTTGGCTTCAGTGAAACTACGGCCTATAATGTGAGCCGGCGCGGGCGCAGATGCGACGCTCCTCTCCAGCGTGAGGCGCTGGGCACCGTGGTCGCTAAGTGGCCGCGTGTCGACGCCAAAGATTGCAGTTACACGTTTCGCGGGCATGTTTGTATACACGTGGTCTATCAGTGACTTACGGCCACCTACGTCGACTCGCGTAGGTTCGGTTACTAATTGATTAAAATTAAAGCTTTCGAGTACGTCTACCAACTGCTTTAGAGCGCTAGAACTGTCTAGTAGATCGATATTAGTGTCACTCATAATAACGCAATTCAAGCCCTCATCCGTTATTTTACAAAGAAGGGTCTCAAATAATTGAAGGTACTCACCGTGGCTCGTCAAGTTGGAGTGGTACACACCTACAACCAGGATATCGTCATCAAGTAAGTGCACGGCGCACACGTCAAAAACTTGTTCCCGTGTTAGGTCACAGTAATCCTGTCGGTTGACTGCCATCATACCGGACCGCACGTAGATGCAACTTCCACCGTGCGCTACACGTTCTCTACAACTAAAAGATAATAGATCGTAGTTACATAATGTAACAGAAACCAATTCGTGTTTGCGTAACCAGTGTTCGGTTATAATTAATACGTCGCAGGTAAGTTCCTTTGTCAATAACACCTCAAGTTGTTTTGTTTTACTAGTTATGCACCGTATATTTTGGTGACAGACTGCTAACGAGGTTGGTTCACTTCTTCGTGGACCAACCTCGTTAGCAGTCTGTCACCTTGATATGCTTGATATAAACAGATAATAAAAAAAAGAGTAATAAATGCATTTTTTTTAATGTAAAAGTAATGAGGCGAACAAGATGCTCTCCTTTGTCTCATTTTGATACAAAGAACTTTGAGTAACAAAGTCCAGGCGTCGCTGCTTTTGCGCTCATTACTCTGAGGCTTTCGATGGTTAGTCTCAACAGCCCTGTAATTTGCTAGCTGCATTATCGTTGAAACCAGTACACAATCGAAATGACATATTACTCTATAAAATAATTTGTTGATGATAAGGCAAAAAAGTATTTAAAAAGTATTAACATTTAAACAAATGTTTGTTCTGTGTCTGGGTGTTCTGTATTTATTTCAAGTGTATGTATTAGCATGTAATAATAATATGTATGAGCATAAAATCAATTTTATGAATGATTTATGAATTTATGATTCTTGAATAAAGCAATTGTGGTTTACCGCAAATAAAGACCAAAATAAATGCCAGTAGCTGTGATTTCACTGTAAAATTATGCTCCATTTGTCCATAAATGGCAAAAAATTATTTGTATGGAAATCGAACCACCTTAAAGCAGACATAACTATGAACCAATTGGGCTGTTTTAATTCTGAGTATTTCTCATGCCTAGGAGGTATAGAGAGCACTAACATCTCCAAAATAATGGTAAGCAGCTTATGCCTAGTTGGTTTGAACATTGGCTCAGGCAATGCCTCGGTAAGAAATTACTGAGACCGGCAGCTTCCCGAGAACTTTGAAAGTCACTTCAAGAATAAAATTTCAATTTATAAGAAGTTATTCCACTAGTATTATAAATGTGGAAGTTTGGATGGATGATGACTCTTTCATGCAAAAACTACTGAACCAACTAAACTTCTGAGTTCAGCGATTAGCAAGTTATTAACATAATTTGCCTTTTTATTTTTTCCTGTTAAGTTGTCACTTTACAATTATCTATTTGCGCTCTGGGAATATTTTTATAGATAAATAGATAGATATAACTCTTTATTGTGCACATCATACATAGAAAAGAGTACAGAGAACAAAGAACCTTATGAACTAGTGCCACAAGTGGCGGCCTTATCGCTAACAGCGACCTCTTCCAGGCAACCAAGAAAAGAAAAATACGATAGACAACATAAGAAACAGACGGGAGATTTAACACTAATAAGAAAAAAAAAACATAACATATAGCTTGCATTTTAAGCAAGTCATAATAATCAAAATCATAAATTAACTTTTTAGATATTACTAAAAAAATTCATCAAACAATCTCGATGCCTTTTATGGGGTAGAAAAGTAGAAAAGTAGAACAAGTTAAATGCTATATTCACTAAAGATGTCTCCTAAGAAAATTATTTAAATAAAATAAATAAATATCACAGGACGTTACACACAGCGCCATCTGACCCCAAACTAAGCAGAGCTTGTGCTATGTAAGACAGATAACTGATAGAATACTTAAATACTTTTTTTTTTGTAAATACATACTTATAATACATACAGTACACCCAGACACAGAACAAACATCGATGTTAGTCACACAAATGTTAGTCCTGAGTGGGAATCGAACCCACGCCCTTCAGCTCTCGAAGCAGACATACTACTAATGAACCAACAGGGCTGTCATTTATGTAAACGGATTGTCTAGGAAAGGCTACAATAGACTTTCCTAGACAATATACATCCGAAGGGAGCACCAAGCAAATCCTTTAAGCTTCTTACATTCATAAATGTGATTTTTGACAGTGTTATCGAAACTTTGCTGGGGAGGTTTTTGTAGATACTCTTAAATAACTGAAAATCGTTAAATTACAATATTTTCCTTCCAGATGTTGAAGTGTGAACGTTCCAATTTGAACTGAATATCCAAAGTTATGCAGAGACAATGGTGTTGTTGTTATATAAATTGATGTATTCACTGGATGTGTGAAACCCGTTTCGACCGCGTTGTTCCACTAATTGATGCTAATTGAAAGGCGCTAGGTCCCAAAAGGCAGGCTGTGTGTCGATGCACATTGGTCATTTTTGTTCATTGATTACTTGACTGCCCTCGTAGTGTATAATTGTATATGCTTCAAGAGCTGTAGGGCGTGGATTCGTTCCCCCGTCAGGACAAAGATTTTCTGGTATAAACAAATGTTTGTTTTGTGTGTGGGCTATATTAGTCCACTGATGGATATAGGCCTCTCCCAAGACACGCCACTCAGCCCGATCTTCGACTTTTCGCTTCCATCCACCGCCAGCTGTCCTACGTATATCGTCACTCCATCAAGACTCAGGGCGTCCTACGCTACGTTTGCCTATACGCAGTCTCCCCTTTAAAACACGTCTACGCCAGCGGTTATCGGTTCTGCGACAGATATGTCCAGCCCATTGCCACTTCAGCTTGCTAATACGCAGAGCTATGTCTATGGCTTTAGTCATAGCCAGTGTGTGGGTATCTGTATGTATTTACAAAAAGAAAAGTATGTAAGTATTCTGTCAGTTGTGTTGACTAGGTACTGTAGTAGTAGTGTAAATGTTCTGCGATATTTATTTCTTTATTTACTTTATTAATAAAGATTAGTTAAGTATATTCCTTTATCTATCTGAATTGTCGGTCTTAATTGCAAGCTGTAAAGTAGCATTACATAAGCATTAGGCGCTCAGCGTATGCGGATCTACTTATCTACTTATTGGATTATTTTGTTTCTGTCGTTGAAGGAAAACATCGTGAGGAAACCATAGCATGGTGGTAGGGTACTTTCTAGTACCCGGCTGGCTAGCTACCGCCCTCAAGTTGAAAGCATCGAACGGTGTGTTCCGGCAGCCTCACTTGATAGCCTAGGCTAGGTGTGTTTTACCATCTTCGACTACACCGTCACTTAACATCAGGTGAGCTGTGGTAGAACATCCAACCAGTCAACCATAAATAAAAAAATTGACAGCCCTGTTCATTGGTAGTATGTCTGCTCCAAGAGCTGAAGGGCATGGGTTCGATTCCCACCCAGGACAAGCATTTTGTAATCTAAACAAACGTTTGTTCTGTGTCTACTGTATATAAAAAGTATTTATGTATTCTATCAGTTATCTGACTTCCATAGTACAAGCTTGGCTTAGTTTGGGGTCAGATGGTGCTGTGTGTAATGCCCTACGATATTTGGTTTGATTTAATTTGACTTTTTATTATTATTAACTAGGTGACCCGGCGAACTTTGTTCCGCGTTAGATGTTATATATGAGCAGACTTTTAATTTATCAAGATATTTTTTTTATTTGGATAACTAATGTAGGTAAATAAAAAGATTTTAAGGATTCTTTATTGGCCATTATTTTAGTGCTTGGGTTCCACATTTTATTGAAGCACCTTGTGATAGACGACATTTTTTTAGAGTTATAAATAGTGTAACTATTACGATTTTCTTTTATATATATAGATTATTATGATTTATACAATGAATTTCTAAATTAACCTTACTTTTGACGAAATATGTTCGATGCACATCTCTTATCATAAAACATAAGACGATTGTAAATCAATGTATAATTAAATTATCTTCTCTTATTTTTTTTATTTATTTATTAAGGTACGCCAACAGCACACATATTGGTAAATTTACAAACACATTGCGTAAAGTTATGTTCCGATACATGCGCCCGTTATACGCATACACCGCTTGATGAACATACCTATTGCTTGTTTATGGAAATAAACCTACTCTTAAAGATATTCTAAACTACTTTTCTTTTTTTTTTTAATACTATTAAGGAGATTCTAAACATTTTTTTTAATACTATGACTAAACACAAATTTATTATTATAATTAATTTGAGAAAAAATACAAGATGAATTAGATTCTTTGAACACCTTTCCGGCACGGAACCCTGATGCTAAAATCATTTTGTATTGAGCAGACGTCGTCGTTAATCAAGCATAAATCATGTTCCACATATCGCAAGGTGCATTACGTTTCATTAATACGCTCGCCCGTACTCCTTTATTGCGTTCGTACAGATTGTTATGAGGGTATTTCAAGCGGCTAAAGAACATGTAGTTGTGTTTTTGTATGGGATCTCTGTTGCAATTAAATAATACCTCGAAAGCTTCTTTTAATCGTCAACAGAATCAGATACCTATTCATATATTTTTTTTTCAATTCGAGATGTCTGTACTACAACACAAGTTGGCGTTTTCTTTGGTTTACGATCTACCTCTTGTTTGGTTGTTTGTATTATTTGCGAGCATTATCATATTGTAGAATTTTAACTGTAATAAATAAATAAGTAAATAAATTATATCATAGGACATTTACACACAGCGCCATCTGACCCCAAACTAAGCAAAGCTTGTGCTATGGAGATCTCCTTAGCAGGAGGTCGTCTAGGTAGGTACCACCGCAGTACCAGTTATTCTGCTGCTAAGCAGTAGTGTGTAAGCATTAGGTACTGTGTGCCGGTTTGAAGGGTACTGCAGCTAGCGAAATTACTGGGCTGTTGAGACTAACTCTATCAAAAGTCTCAAAGTAATGAGCGCCAAAGCAGTGATGCCCTGGACTTTGTTTTGTTACTTAAAGTTCTGTGTATCACTGCGATGGTCATGGACAGGTGTTATCTCTTACCATCAGGGGAGCGTCTCGTTCGTCTCATTACTTGTTACGTAAAAAAAAAGACAACTTGACTGATAGAATACTTAAATACTTTTTTTTTGTAAATACATGCTTATAATACATACAGTACACCCAGACACAGAACAAACTTTTGTTTATGTCACAAAATGCTTGTCCTGGGTGGGAATCGAACCCACGCCCTTCAGCTCTTGGAGCAGATATACTACCAATGAACCAACAGGGCTGCCTGTGTAATTACATTAATGTTGTATGAAAACTCTTCTTTTTTTATTTATTAAGTTGTTTTTGAGGAATCTATACTAATATTATTAGGAGGAAAGATTTGTATGTAACGAATAAACTTTAAAACTACTGGGCCGATTGCAAAAATTCTTTCGCCGTTGGGAAGCCACACTATCCCCGGGTGATATAGGCTACTTTTTATCTAACGTACGAGAAACGTGCGCCAGTTATTCACATAATAAAAAAACTATTAATTAGAAAAATCGCACAACAAGCTAATATTAAGACCCGGTTTTTTATTGCCTTTTCCTGACTTCACATAAATCTTGAGGATCATTTACGATAACTGATTTAAAAAACTTTCTAAAGAAAATGGGGAAATAACACAAGCTTTGAAAATGTAACACCTGTCCAATCAATTTTCATTGTAAACAAGTCGTAAACTGTGAAAACATAGTGATCTTTAATTTTGTCTCGTGTGTTTTAGGAGCCTATTTTATAATGCATGTTTTGTTCCTTAATTCTTCGTCTCAGGAGATAAAAGTGACGTCATTTGTCATCGCACATGTAATTGTCGCGGTATAACGAGATGAAAGCAGCACCGTCTATTTTTAAACACCCTGTAACTACACACGGTTGGGTAGTTTGGCAAACGAAAACAGCTGCCATTTAGAAAAAAAAGCTCTCAGGATTCACACTAAAAAGCGTTAGAGATATAGTTGACACACGTTTAATAAAAGTTAAAAAACATGATGATACATGATTTATATTTTATTTTGTGTTTAAAACATTATACTTATAGTGGAAACATATTAATGGAATTGCCGTTTCGTGAATATGGTTTGTTTCTTTACGGAAATTCGGTTATAAAAAGAGGCCGCCATTGTGTTGGTTCTGTCTTTAAACTGCTCTGCTGGCGACCTGTTTCACAGAATTTCGACTTGCCTCAATTACTTTATTTATTTCATGTAAATGAAGTATAAATGTGACGTCATTAATCAAAGCTGTCAATAATGTGATGAATACGTACCTAAACTTATATTTTCTTTTCACTGTGACAAGGAAATGACTTTTAAATACTACGGGATGTTTTTGTTTTACTTATAAATGCGGCTTTACCGACGTTTAATTATGTCGGATTCTACGATATAGATATTTTCTGCCACATCCAGTGGCCTTCTTCAAGGAGACAAAGTGTAAAAATGTATTAGAGCTTTAATTAAATAGATGAATGAGATTGAGTGACGTGCAGTTGAGATTATCGAACATTTGATTCGTTTCCAAAGAATTTTGTGAATTTTGACATTTGTTATAATTGATTTGACATTTTTGCATAACTATGTTTTGTTTAAAATATTTTTTTAAATTTTTACTAAAGTTATCAGTTAATATGATTACGATTATGATTAAAAAAATAAATGAATATCGTAGGGAATTACACACAGCGCCATCTGACCCCAAACTAAGCAAAGCTTGTACTATGGAAGTCAGATAACTGATAGAATACTTAAATACAAATGCAAATAATTTATTGATAACACCAATGTTACAAGTCAATTACTACTTAGTACTTTTTTCTATAAATACATTACCACTTTTTACCATTTTTTGCCTATTTTATGCGAACGGTAAAAACCATGGGTTTTCATGTTGACGATATCTACTATCGACTACTGAACAACAACATATTAAGTCTAGTAACAACAACATATTAAGTTTAGTTTAATTTAAGTCTCCTCGTCACTGTTGGAACTGGAACGACTGTTAAGCGGAAATAAACTAAATATAAACATTGAACATTCAAAATGAACTTCCGCAAAGTAACGCCTGAATCAATCAATTATATTAAGTCTAGGCTAGGCACACAAGTCTGCCGTGTGCGTCGGCCATTATCCGCCACTTTACATTCCCGTGTGTATAGTTTCTAATTATTGTAAATCTGTCGTCGGAGACTGCGTTGCATAACTTTTTTTTCTGTAGCGCCAGTATTCATACGCACAAGTGTTGGGATATTACTTTAAAGTTCCGGTTTTATGATAAGCTTGTAATAGGGTACTATATCTGTGATACGGTTACTAAACATTTGTAGGGGTGGTAGCTCAGTGGTTAACGCGGTCGGCTCAAGGCTGTGTGTGGGTTCAAAATTCAACAATGATATTGAGCAGCTGGTTATTTCTAGTACTCGGCTAGCTAGCTACCACCCACCCTCAAGTCGTAAATCTTCCAAGAACTTAAAAATAAATTTCTTAAATCACGTCTTGTAATAATCGAGATTTCGCGAAATTAACTATATTATAATTATTTGTACGCATAAACAAAGTCAAAATATCAAAACCAAATAGCTTTTATTCAGAAAAATATAATACCTTTGTAATACCACATCGGTATACCCTGGATCTCGTACTAGATTACATTTGATTACATTAATAATAAAAAAAAACCGTTTTTGGCAAGAAATTTTTTTAAAACATGCCTCCGCATATTTTTGGCGGGACACGGAAAAATCATGTCACCGTATAGTATTAAATTCCAAAACATGTGTATTTTCGAGTTTTTATAGTTAAGAATGCTATTTTAAAGAAGTGATATATCTATACCTAATTTCACTTTTCGTGTTACTTCTAAAACTCGATCGAAGCTTTTATTAAAGTCGCGAATATTTTGTTAGGGTAAAAATGAAAAAAAAAGACATGCTTCGTGTATGGACACCGTCTAATTTGTACCTAATATTGATTGTAAAGGCAGCACAGTGACGAATTTGGAATTTACGACTTGCGGTTTAGTTTGCAGTTTTTTTCAGTTACGTTTAATTTATGATATGATTTTTTAGATTTTTTTTTTACATCAGTCAATATTATGAGGAAGAGGGTAATGTATTTTTACATCCTCGCTTAATACATAATTATTCAAATACATACTAGTAAATTATTGTCATTCTTGCCAAAACTTTTGTGGAAAAAAAAATCCAAGTCGTGCAAAAAAAATTAGAATTTCACATGCAATTTATAAAATGGCGCTTGTCAATCTCGCTTAAATACAGAATTAGTTGGTAAGCGCCACCAAAATTCTTTCTTTTGCGATCAATTTTGAATATTATTCGGCGGAACTACAATCTGCCATCTCCCTCCCTCTATGAACAGATATTGCGATAATAGAGAGGGACGGTAGAGAGGTAGCGCGCTTCGAGGCTAGTGTACGCAGTGCTCTTATTCGCGAGTTATATGTAGGCGTGGCGAGACCGCAGTCGCTCTTTGCCTCTCGGATTCAGACGTCGAACGCGCTTGTACAGTACCGCGGTCCGATCTCCGGCAGTTGAATGCGTATTGTTAACTGTTTGACAGCGCAGTCCATCCGCGACGTTGCCAGTTCTCGCTAACAATTTAGGAGGTAAATTCAAATTATGATTTTGATGGTATGATCAGTGTCTCAGAAAGAAGCCGTTTTTTAAGTTGTGCTTATTGGAGATAAGAGTTGCAAACTTACAATATTTATTTTTGTGAAGGTGATACGTTAGCATGCATGTGCTTGTTACAACATACCAAACATAACGGTAGACCGTTCTATACTTAAATACGCTACTGTTATTAATGCATATAATAATATAAAATTAAAACATTTCTTTTTATGTTTTGTCTCTAGTACCTAGTACACATACCAGACAATGACACGAATAAAAGCTAGCAAAGAAGATGTTTTGTAAATAAATGAGTTGTTCTTAGTGGGCGATGTTTACAAACACTCGAACGACATTGATAGTAAAACTGTGAATAGGTCATATTAACGGAAATCACTCGCAATATGTCGTGAAACTATTAAAGTAGGTATTACGTACAGTAACTTTAACAAGATAGGTATATTGTAGGAAGGTATATTTATAGTAGAAATATAACCAAAGTTAACATTTCAAAACAAATGGTTTGTAAATTATATTGAACCGAATATAATGAATTACGATTTGAGCTTAACGATAAATATTAATTTTGCAATTTGGTATAATTATGCATGTAGTGTTGGGAAGATCCCTAAGGAGTATTTTTGGATTAGAATAATTTCCTTTCGATCAAATCTTTTGAAGATATAAAGTAAGTAGGTGCGCATTTAAATGTATGTAGATGCCTTCTAGCTTAAGTCGTATATTGTACTTGTACTAATTGTTTGTGTTATTGTTGCATGAATTAAAGTTGTGTTCTTCATTTATTAATTTATAAATTACGCTAGTTGTTGGATATATAAAAAATAACCAAGATTTTTACTATGAAAGCTTTTAGACATTGCTCTTAGGAAAATAAGTCGGATGAAATGAAAACTTAACATTTAGAAAAACTTGTCGTACCTACGTCCACAATGGCTCGGTTATTTCAGCAGCTGCGAATATAGGTTTTTTGTTTCAAAATTCAAATTCAAATGTTTTATTTGCATAAATATAGGTACAGGTCAGGTCGAAAATAAAATAAAAAGGCATCTCTATATTCAGCCTTCACAAGGCGTGCAAAATTAAAAATGAAAATAAGTTTACAAATAATAAAATAAATGTCAAAAAGGAATTCACAATGCCAAATTTTAGAAAAATATAAAACAGTCATAAATTATTACTAATTATTTATTATTATTAGGTCACTGTGGAGTTCTTTTTTCTTCGACATTTATATAAATTGACAAAAATGACTCGTAACTTTGGTGTTATTAATAAAAGATTTGTAGGCATTTGTACCTATCTGTAATGGTTTTCGGATTGTTCACTCGTGCTTGCTTCTTGGCTAATTTTAGCGGCGAATACCCATTAGGTTTTATTTTTTAAACGTTGTTTAGATAATATTTTAATAGACTTAGAAAATTACCCGACGCCGATTCATGTTTCAATCAAACAATATATAGGTACCTAGTGCAACATAGCTATTGAAAAATGTAGAGGGAAATTTTAAAATAGAAATGTTTGTAATATTTTCAATTGTAAATAATCGTGTTTTTTAAATAAACTACTGTTAACAATGACTCGTTTTTAAAACTATTTCTTCGCAAAGCTTACTGGCGTGGACACGTATCTCCGGGGGATAAAGAAGCTGGTAGTTTATTCTCTTGTCCACCTGAGCTGGAAAGAAGTGTTGATTCTAATCTTTTTGAAAGAAAGAAAGAAATATATTTTGTTTTGTAACTTAAAGACACAAAAAACAAAAACGAACAAACAGACAAAATAAGGGCTCACCTCAGCATAATATAAAATATGTACAGTGTATATATATATATATGTATGTACATATCATCATCATCAGCCTATAAGTCCACTGCTAGACATCTCTCCCAAGACACGCCACTCAACGCGATCTTCGACTTTTCGCTTCCATCCAACGCCAGCTGTCCCACGTATATCGTCACTCCATCGAGTCTCAGGGCGTCCTGCGCTAAGTTTGCCAATTTTGCGATCGCCTATCTAGAACACGTCTACCCCAGCGGTTATCGGTTCTGTGACAGATATGTCTAGATTGTCTAGCCCACTGGCATTTCAGCTTGCTAACACGCTGAGCTATGTCTGTGACCAGTTAAAATTACTTCGTTCCAGATATGATCCCTTATAGAAATGCCAAGCATAGTTCTTTGATCGACTTTGAACTTGTGGACCATTACCGCTGTGAGTGTCCACGGTTAGACTTCATAGGTAATTACTGGTAGAACCCACTGGATAAAGACTTTTGTCTCGAGACTTTGTGGGCTGGATGAAGTGAAACCTCGACATAGTTTTCCGAATTTTATAACTACGTTCTACGTGTACCATGTGAATTAGAGAATCAGGGCCATCTTTTAAGAGTTGTATGCATATTTCATACTAGCAGACGCCTCGCGGTTCCACCCGCGTAGTTCCCGTTCCCGTGAAAATACAAGGATAAAAAGTATCCTATGTCACCCGGGGATAGTGTAGCTTCCCAACGGTAAAAGATTTTTTTACAATCCAGTAGGTAGTTTCGGAGCCTATTCAATACAAACAATCCTTGACAGTTACAAGCCCTTATTTTGTAACTGTTTGTCTCTGTTTGCTTGTTTTTAGGGTTCCGTACCCAAAGGGTAAAAACGAGACCCTATTACTGAGACTTCGCTGTGCGTCCGTCCGTCCGTCTGTCACCAGGCTGTATCTCAAGAACGGTGATAGCTAGACAGTTGAAATTTTCACAGATGATGTATTTATTTTGCCGCTATAACAAGAAATATACCTACTGAAAAACAGAATAAAATAAATATTAAAGGGGGCTCCCATACAACAAACATGATTTTTTGCCGTTTTTATAGATAATGGTACGGAACCCTTCGTGAGCGAGTCCGACTCGCACTTGACCGGTTTTCATTTGTGTCTTTAGGTTACAAAATAACATATTTTTCTTTCTTTTCTTTCGTTCTTTCAATCATATATGACAGCCCCGTTGGCTCATTGGTAGTATATCTGCCTTGAGAGCTGAAGGGCGTGGGTTCGATTCCCACTCAGGGCAAAACATTTTGTGAATATACAAATGTTTGGGTGCTCTGTATGTAGGTATAAGTATGTATTTACAAAAAAAGAGTATTGATGTATTCTATCAGTTATCTGACTTCCATCACACAAGCTCTGCTTAGTTTGGGGCCAGATGGCGCTGTGTGTATAGTCCTACGATATTTATTTATTTATTTTGGTATAGATAGATATAGGTTTTGTAATATCCGTGGAATATGTAAGTTAGCTATCTCAGTGTGTACTAGGTATACTATACATACTATACACTTACTTAGAGTAAATATAGTGTATTTAAGCGTCTTCAATAAAATTAGTTGCTAGGGCATTATGGAAAATTGGTATCGTCTTTCGGTATTCAGGACGGGCTGCCGTAGCAACCGCCGCGCCGCCTATCCTATGGAAAGGGGGCCGGAACCCTCTTGACGAACTTGTATCTTCAATATGTGCGGAGTTTTTCGCGTATTTCACTTATGGTTGTTAAGATATAGATTAGAAAACTAAAATTCGCCTACTTCTCGATACCATGCCACATAAATAAATAAATAAATAAATATCACAGGACATTACACACAGCGCCATCTGACCCCAAACTAAGCAAAGCTTGTGCTATGGAAGACAGATAACTGATAGAATACTTAAATACTTTTTTTTTTGTTGTAAATACATACAGTACACCCAGACACAGAACAAACATCGATGTTAGTCACACAAATGTTAGTCCTGAGTGGGAATCGAACCCACGCCCTTCAGCTCTTGAAGCAGACATGCTACCAATCAACCAACATGTTTGTTGATTGTAAACATTATAAATAAACATAACATATAGATACAGGCTAAGCCTAGTTTGGGGTCCGATGTATAACACCATATCATTTGCAAAAAAACTTGTAAAAAAAATATATATTTGTTGTTATAGCAGCAATAGAAATACATCATCTGTGAAAGTTTCAACTGTCTAGCTATCTCGGTTCTTGAAATACAGGCTGGTGACAGACGGTCGGACGGACGGACGGACGAACGGATAGCGAAGTCTCAGTAATAGCGTCCCGTTTTTACCCTTTGGGTATGGACCCCTAAAAACGTGATCAATGTACGAATTGGAATAATAAACTCGCTATGTTAGATTTGGGTACTAAAACTTTAAGAGCAGGCTCTCTTAAAAACATATCTTATGTTCGTTCTGACCATATGCTATTATATATGCCCAAATCATAAAAGAACAAAGATTAAAATATAATTGCATGTTGGTCAGAACTAAGTAGGTACCTATGCAAATGTAACTCGCAAATCTTATTAAAGTCTAGCAAAATATTTTCTTATTTATAAACGCATAATAAATGGTTTGCTCGTTTCATATATTTTTTTTGTTCGTGTAACTTATGTTTGTTATATTCAAGAGAAACGCTAAAATATCTGTATATGAGACATTATTTTTGAATAGTAAAAATATAGAGTAAATTTCTATTTATCTAGCTTGCCAACAGGAAGAAAAAATATGAAAAATAAGCGTGAAGTTTTACTTTAAAATCTATCTATTCATTTACAACATCATGCCAAAATAGATGTTCAATCGTGCAGCCTCAAATGCAGGATGAAACGCGTCGAGCGTTTTCCATGTAACTTACTGATAATAAAGACATGAAGGAACTTAACACATGATCTGACATACATGCATGCATGCATGCATGCATGCATGTATGCATACACACACAAATGCATGCATGCATGCATGCATGTATGTCAGATCATGTGTTAAGTTCCTTCATGTCTTTATTATGCACGTACCTAGGGTAAAACCGGGATAGATGCCGCAGTGGGATAGATGCCTCACTTTCAAAAAACCTAACTTCCCAAACTCGCGAGTTAGAATTAGTAGTTTAGGTAGGAGCCGCATACACCCTGGACCTCGGTCACCTACGGGCTGTCGTCTGGTGAGGATGTGTTTTGCTCGTGTGTGCAATTATCTCCGCGGCGAACTTTACGAACACGTCAAAGTTTTAAAGGTTTGTGTTTGCCGTTGTATAACTTTATAAGTAGTAATAAATTCCGTTTTATTTTTGATTACGTTAATATACTACTTCATTAAGTGTGCATTAAGATGTAAATAGTTGCTCTTGTGTTTTTAATTTATATAAAAAATACTTGGGCATCTATCCCTATCAAAAAGGATAGTTGCCCTGATTTTACGAGGGATAGGTGCCCTTAGGGGCATCTATTCCTCCATACACATTTACTTACAGTTCAAACAGCGAAGATGAAGATAATCCACCTAAATATAAAATTAAAGGAAAGAAAAAGGTTTGCCCGTAAATAATACTAAGAGAGATGGCCTAAATATAAATAAATTAAGATAGTATATAATGTTTTGAAAACTATAAAAAAAAGGAAGTCTAAATCCGACTGGATTCAATGTGTAACGTGTCAGAACTGGCTACATGAAACCGGTACACTTTTCAGAAATTATTAAAAAATGATCTCTTAACAGTTTTTTTTTTTTTTCAAGTATCATTATGCATGTTGAATTGTTGATACTTAATTAAATTTATATTTTATAATAACAATTTAAGAATTAATGTTTTCCTTGATCAAATGCTTTTAAAATTGAATTATGGTTATTTGCATCATATTATAATTATCTTAGAACGATAACAACAATTAAAACATTTAAAAATTGCAAAATGTTTTTCGTCATTCGATCCATGTTTCTTGGAGACAATTGCAGTTTTAGGGAGTAGAACGACCTAATAAAATTTGGTTGGATTTCTCGTTTACACAGCATAAAAGGCGTCTATCCCGCAATGCAGGCATCTATCCTTCTTAGTATTTTCATGATGGGGCAACTATCCATACAGGTAGGCATCTATCCTCAAAAAAAGTGTTCCACAAAAAGCTAAATTCTGCAAAATTTGTAATTAATAGGTAAAAAAAAACAAGTAATACTTTAACATAAATGATGAGGCTAGATATATTTATGGATATTATTTATATAATATTAGTATTTTTTAAATTAGGAGGCTGTTTCAAAAAGTGGGGCATCTATCCCGGTTTTACCCTATGCATGCATGCATGCATGTATGCATACACACACAAATGCATGCATGCATAGGTACGTGCATACACACATACATACATACATACATGCAAACATATATACATACATACATACATACATACATACATACACACACACACACACACACACACACATACATACATACATACATACATACATACATACATACATACATACATACATACATACATACATACATACATACATACATACATACATACATACATACATACATACATACATACATACATACATACACACACATACATACATACATATATACATACATGCATACACACCCACACATGCACACATACGCACTTCAATTATGTATTGCATTGTATTAGATTAGATACAATATTTATCGTGAACAAGTAAGAGTTTTTATCTTAGCGTAGTCAAGTTAAAAATAGGTTTTGTTTTGGGATTTACTCCTACGGCGGGATATTTTCGATACTACAGAATCTCAGAGTAAACATAACCACATAGAGTGGCGATGTACGACTACTCCATGTAAACAATATATTATACCTACTTGCCTACTAGTATGTACTATTCTAGCTTTTCCGACAGTTGCAGTCTTTTCTGTGTTTACTGTTTCAATGTTAATCGAGTGTAGGTTGGCAGGTTTCAATAAGAATAAATAAGCAAAAATATATTTTATTTTTAACAATTTGATCAAAAACACTAACAACACTGGTTTTAAAGACACAAATATAAAAAATCAAATCAATATGTATTTAGCAAATAAAATCTTTTTTTTTAAGTTATCTGTCTATCTATCGTCACTATTATAAATAGAAAAGATTCGATTGATTGTTTGTTTGCAATGAATAGACTTGGAAACTACTGTAAAAATTTCAAAAATTATTTTACCGTTGGGAAGCTACGCTATCCCCGGTTGACATGGGCTACTTTTTATCCCTGTATTCCCTCGGGAACGGGAACTACGCGGGTTAAACCGCGAGGCGTCCGCTAGTGTTATATAAAGATAATATTGACAGTACCTACTCACTTCGTAGCGTATCGCCTTCAAGAGCGTGGGTTCGATTCCCACCCAAAAGACATATAATATTTATAGTACAGAACATCCAGACACGGAATAGTTTTATTTGCTAAATTGGTATAGGTTTTAATTTTTTTAGTTTGTGTTTCTAAAGCCAGTGTTGCTAGTGTTATTGATAAAATTCACAAAAGGTATTTTTTAGTACCTACTCAGATAGCTAGCTACCACTACCAAGCTCAAAACCTGCCATCAATCACCTAACGGTGTGTTCCGGCAGCCTCGCTTGAGAGCTAGTTTAACTCCAGACTAGGCGTGGTTTACCATCTTCGACCACACCGTCAATTAACGTCAGGTGAACTGTGGTCAAACACTTAGCCTGTCAACCATAAAAAATTGTAATAATTTTTCTGAAAGTCTCTCGCGTCTTTTTACGCCACGATCTCAGTAACTAGACAAAGAAATACTTCTAAATATTTCTGCAAAATGTTCAACGAAACAGAGTCATTTGTAAAGTATAATCAATTACAGCGTAAACACGGAAACGTAAATACTTAATTTTTTATCAATCTCTATAAAGTATGATTTAATTACATCGTTATTTTAGAAGTTTATCGTCATTTTATTTCGGAAAACAATGGAGAATGACCTTTTAACGATCGCTATAACGATACGCACATATTCCTGCTATGTTCGTATAGGTAGTAATATAGACCTACAAAACACTTATACTAGGATATTTCAAAATAAAATTGCTATTGATATTTTATGTAATATTCAATCCTACACATCATCTGACCAATTCAAGATAGAACAAAATTTATAGCCTCTATTTTTTTTCGCCAGAGAACTAGTCATAGACATAGCTCAGCGTATTAGTAAACTGAAGTGGCAATGGGCTGGACAAGTGGACATATCTGTCGCAGAACCGATAACCGCTGGGGTGTGCGTGTTCTAGAGTGGAGATCGCGTATTGGCAAACGTAGCGTAGGACGCTCTGAGACTCGATGGAGTGACGATATACGTAGGACAGCTGGCGGTGGATGGAAGCGAAAAGCCGAAGATCGGGCTGAGTGGCGTGTCTTGGGAGAGGCCTATGCCCAGCAGTGGACTAGTGTACGCTGATGATTATTTTTTTTCGTAAAAGAATCGTGGCGCTCTTTTGATGGTAAGAGATAACGCATATCCGTGACCATTGCATCGATACGCAGAACTTTGAGTAACAAAATTAAGTCCAGGGCTATACTGCTTTGGCGCTCATTAGGTACTTTGTGCCATTTGATGCTTAGTAACCACAAACCCAACCATCTAATGTCTCAAAGTAATGAGCGCTAAATCCAGCGATGCCGTAGCCTTTGTTTTGTTACTCAAAGTTCTGTGTATCGCTGCAAGGGTAATGGCCAGGCGTTACCATTAAAACATTACCTTACCATTAGGAGAGCGTCTCGTTCATCTTATTACTTTTACATTTAAAAAAGTCTCAACCTGTAGTCTCGCTAGCTGCAGTATCTTTCAAACCGCAACACAGTACACACTACTGCTTGATGGTGTAATAACTGGTACCTACATAGACGACCTCCTGCTAAAGAGATCTACCACCAAGTAAAACGTTAGGATCAATCTCCTTTTGCATCTCATTAACTGCGGATAGGAAGCTTCAATCGATTTTCACAATGAATCGCGAATCCATTAAGGCTGCCGGAACACACCGTTAGATGCTTGGCGGCAGATTTTAAACTTGAAGGGGGTAGCTAGCCAGCGGAGTTCTACAAAGAACACTACCACCATGCTATGGTTTCCTCACGATGTTTTTCCTTCACCGGCAGCACAAGCTCATTGTTGGGGTTTGAACCCACGCCCTTCGGCATGCGAACCGACCGCGCTAAACACTGAGCTATCATCGCTATCTAAAGTTATAACAGTGCAAATGACATAACTGTAAACACTAAAACGTTAACTGAAGTGTGTCACTGAATCGTGGATTAATTGTCGTTTTCAATTGGTACACGTCGCGGCGGCGCGGTGACCACGAAAGCCGTGGCCAGTCGTCAAACTTTACGACGTCTAATGTAAAACGCGGCTTTCCTAACGAACGTACAACCAGTTTAGTTTTATAACTCGCCTGTAATAAAACCTTCGCTTTTTAAACCTTATCAAAACTAACGGGCGCCATAAAATGATATATTATTTGTGGTTCTAACGTATTTGATAACAAAAAAAACGTATTTGTGTTCTCGATAAGATACGGGGAATTGGCTTTTATCGCTACTTCTCCGAATATTGTTTGCTAATATATAATAAAAATCTATGAATTGAAATTACTGTTGGGTATTGCTTTTGTGAATTAATTACTTTTCTTAAGTCTCTACTTAAGAATAATATTGTTTAAGGTGGTACGATTTCCATACAAATATTTTTTTTTCCATTTATGGACAAATGGAGCATAATTTTACAGTTAAATCACAGCTACTGACATTTATTTTGGTCTCTATTTGCGGTAAATCACAGTTGCTTGAATAAAACAGTAGATTATTAGGATAATCTACTATTTTATTCAAAAATCATAAATACTTAAATCATTCATAAATTTGATTTTATGCTAATAATCTACTGTTTTATTTCCATAAATGGAAAAAAAATATTTGTATGGAAATAGAACCACCTTAAACAATCTTATTCTTAAGTATAGACTTGAGAAACGTAAGTAAGTATCTATCTATAATTCTATACAATTACAAAAATAAAAGATTTGTTTGTTTGTGTTGACTAGGCTCTCTAACTACAGGACCGATTTCAAAAATTATTTTACCTTTTGTGAAGCTACTCTATCCCCGGGTCACATAGGCTACTTTTTATCCCTGTATTCCCACGGGAACGGGAACTACGCGGGTGAAACAGCGAGGTATCCGCTAGTTTTAAATAAAATGAAAAAAAAGATGGATGTTTGTCTACAGTGACCTTACTCAACTCAAAACAATATTTTTTAACTTTAACGAATATAACTTAAGCTAAACGCAATTAAAATAAATTAAAGTAATTGTTGGGATTTAAATCCACGCCTTCGGGCGTGTAATCTGACCGCGCTAACTAACTGAGCTATCATAACTATGAGTGCTACCGCGACTATTTGTTACACGTGGTGGCAAACAAAAGGCTATTTTTTTTATGTAACGGTAATGAGACCAACGAGACGCTCTCCTGGTGGTAAGAGATAACGCCTGTCCAATACTGTCCATGACCGATACACAGAACTTTGAGTAGCAAAACAAAGTCTAGGGCATCGCTGCTTTGGTGCACATTATTTTGAGACTTTGATGGTTAGTCTCAACAGCCCAGTAATTTCGCTAGCTGTAAGTACCTTTCAAACCACTGCTTGGCGGTAGAATATCTGGTACTGCGGTGGTACCTACCTATATGACCTCTTGCTAAGGAAATCTACCACCAATGAAATTATATTCTTCATAACTTTAAATTAAATAAAGCTGTACTGTATTCCAGTGTCTTAAGCACATTTGTTATTAGAAAGTCAATTAAAATTAAATGCGCGATAGGGTTTCATTTCGCGAAACAAAAATGTGGCGGTTACTCCAGTTCATGCGTTTTTGGTTTTCGCGGATTTTTTCGCAAAAAGTGTAAAAAATAAATACAATTATTATTGTGTTACGAAAAAAAAGAAGATCCGGCTTAGTGGCGTGTCTTTCTCATATTTGCTTTGCTTAGTTTGGGGCTAGATGGCGCTGTGTTAAATGTTCTCCAATATTATGGTGCGTAGGTATACGTATGGTATGGTACGTGTACGACTGTACGTATCAACTGTTTTTTCATGATTTCAGAGTTGTGACTATAGTAAAAGTTGATCACAATGATTACCACTATGCTGCCCTTTCGCCCATACACTCCGTGCTCGTAGCACGCAAGGTTAAACCTAACACCTTAACGGACACAACGTTATGTTAAACTGTATGAAACCCTATAATTAACTATTAGGAAGGGCGCTTGTGGTAACGTTTTTCAGGTTATTTTATTAATTTAATTAATTACACTGTCTCTGCGGTCACGCGTTGTGGCGGTTCGAATTCAGTCAACGGAAATGTTGGTACCACGTTATATGCCAGTTTTTAAATATACGTTTGAGTTACTTACTTTTAAATTACATTAATATTTCAAGGCTGAACGTTTTTATAATTTTTGTCACTTGTTCAGGTTGGATGGTGGGATAGATTTGAAATTCTTGCAACGTCGTATTTTGAATAACCATCTCCGACCACACCTTCATTTGACATCAGATGAGCTATGGCCAAACACCTAGCCTGTCAACCAAAAAGAAACAATCGTGGCTAGTCTCAACACTCAAATCGATGGTTAGTCTCAACACCCCCGTAAGAACACACTACCATATTTTTGCACACTACTGCTTGGCGGCAGAATATCTGGTATTGCGGGGGTACCTACTTAGACGACTTCCTGCTAAGAAGATATAAAACAAGCTCGCGTAAGTTCGGAAATATTACTGCAAGAAAATACTTTGTTTTTTAATATTGTATTGTATTGTATAATTATAAAGTATTGTTTATGTGTACATATCTATATATTTTTGCTTTGTTACGCTGTAACTTATTAATACTTTAACTTATCATACATTGTCGATAGCACATACCTATAGTGGAAATGTCTTTTACTAAAAGCACGACTCTGAAATCGTGAAGAGTAAATCATTTTTCGCATAACATACCAAAGAAAAAATGCTCCTAATCATGAATACAATGCCCCCCATTCGGTGTGTTACCTCTAAAGCTTATAACCTCTATATTATACATAGTATAATGTTCTATATACCAACACAGTAACACCATTGAAAAAGTCCCTTAATTGGCAATTTACGATATCAATTTCAAAATAAAAAATACAGTTTCACATTGTTAAAGTTTTTAACCGATTAGCGCCAATGGAGTAAAAAAACAAAGTACTCAAAGCAACCGTCTATATTTATTAACAAAAATATATTTTCTACGAACATTTTAACTAAGTGATTTCATGAAACAGTGAAATTATCTTTACAATGAAACAGTTAGATAAATTTAGGTGCATGAAATTCAGCTAGAAAATAATTATACTCATCATCATCAGCCTTCTGTAGTCCACTGCTGGACATAGGCTTCTTCCAAGACACGCCTCTCAGCAATATCATTTACGCTAGTAAATTCCTTCTCCAGATATTATTTGGGTAAGTACTCGCATTTATCATGTGTGTTTCCACATTTGAACACCAATTCACCAAAATCCAGCGATTTTTATTAGTGACTAGCTGCACTCCGCGGTGTTACCCTTTACACGTTTTCGGGATAAAAAGTAACCTTTGTGTTAATCCAGGGTCTCAGCTACCTCCATACCAAATTTTGTTCAAATCCGTTCAGTAGTTTTTGCGTGAAAGAGTAACAAACATCCATCCAAACTTTTACATTTATAATATTAGCTGCGCCCCGCGGTGTTACCGTTTACATATCTTCGGGATAAAAAGTAGCCTTTGTATTAATCCAGTGTATCAGCTATTTCCACACCCTACCCCCACACCGAATCTCATCCAAATCCGTTCAGTAGTTTTTGCGTGAAAGAGTAACAAACATCCATCCAAACTTTTACATTTATAATATTAGCTGCGCCCCGCGGTGTTACCGTTTACATATCTTCGGGATAAAAAGTAGCCTTTGTATTAATCCAGTGTATCAGCTATTTCCACACCCTACCCCCACACCGAATCTCATCCAAATCCGTTCAGTAGTTTTTGCGTGAAAGAGTAACAAACATCCATCCAAACTTTTACATTAATAATATTAGCTGCGCCCCGCGGTGTTACCGTTTACATATCTTTGGGATAAAAAGTAGCCTTTGTATTAATCCAGTGTATCAGCTATTTCCACACCCTACCCCCACACCGAATCTCATCCAAATCCGTTCAGTAGTTTTTGCGTGAAAGAGTAACACACATCCATTCAAACTTTCACATTTATTATACAAGCTGCACACCGTGGTGTTACCATTTACACGTTTTCAGTATAAAAAGTAGCCTATGTATTAATCCAGGGTGTCAGCTACCTCCATACAAAATTTCATACAAATCCGTTCAGTAGTTTTTCCGTAAAAGATTAACAAATATCTATCCATCCATCCATACTTTCACATTTATAATATTAATGGAAGCAAAGTTTTATTGGACATTTTAAATATGTTTTACCGTGCTCGCGAGATAATACAATGTCATATAACTCGCATACATAATTATAAGTAGTAAAATAAGAATTCGCATTTGAAAAAGTTTGCAAATAAAAATAAACATGGCATTCGAGAGAAATCCATTGTCTCTTCGAATAACAGACCTTCCTACCTATCAGTTCCTATAGAATGCTACAAGCGAGCCATTGTATCCAGTCGCTGATTTGTGAACGTCTTGAGAATAATAAATGATATGCCAATAAGCTGCTCCGATTGTATGCTAACTTAGTATATTTACTGTTCAAATGTTTATGCGGATATACTTGGGAGGTATAACTATACGTACCTACCTACAATCTACATGTATCAAATGTGTATCTTACGTTTTATTCTCATACCCAAACTTTTTAAACTTTTTCTAATTGAAAACTTAGGTTATGTTTATCACTGAGTCTTAATCGCGCATAACTTTTTTTTAATGGTTGACAGGTTAGGTGTTTGACCACAGCTCGCCTGATATTAAGTGATGGTGTTTTTTTTTATTTAAAAAGTAATGAGACGAACAAGACGCTCTCCTGATGTTAAGAGATAACGCCTATCCATGACCATTGCAGCGCGATACACAGTACTTAGAGTAACAAAACAAAGTGAAAAAAATGACAGCCCCGTTGGTTCATTGGTAGTATATCTGCCTTGAGAGCATAGGGCATAGGGCATAGGGCGTGGGTTCGATTCCCGCTCAGGGCAAACATTTTGTGAATAAACAAATGTTTGTTCTGTGTCTGGGTGTATGTATTTACAAAAAAAAAGTATTTATGTATTCTATCAGTTACCTGACTTCCGTCACACAAGCTCTGCTTAGTTTGGGGCCAGATGGCGCTGTGTGTATAGTCCAACGATATTTATTTAAGTCCAGTCCCTGTACCTTCTTATTTCGATATCAGTTAGGCACTCACGAAAAAGCTACGCGATTGCGAACCATATTGCGCAGACATACGATTTATGGTCGCGTAGCCACTTCTTGAGTGTCTAACAGGTATCGCTATAAGTAGCTCAGAGTACGCGTGGGCTGGGCATCACTGCTTTGGTGCTCATTACTTTGAGGCTTTTGAAGACGGTAAAGCGTATTGTATTGAGTAGGCTCCTGAGTGTTTGTATTGAATAGGCTCCGAAACTACTGGACCGATCTGAATAATTCTGTCATCATTAGAATGCTACATTAACATTGTGGCTATATTTATATTGTTAATCGATTTTTGTTTTCACGTGCGAAGCCGGGGCACGCTGCTAACACAATGTGTAAATAGATATTGTATCCAACAGGTTTTGCTGCGGCTTCAAAAATTGAGTCCAAAGAGCAAATAGAAAGCCATCAGATGGATGTACGGAAAAGCAACGGCGAGACCGGGACGCAAGAAGAATCGAACCGTGTTATTTGAGACGGGGTCTCCTCCGAGAGCAGGACGGGTCAAAAAACAATGCTGAAGGAACGAGACAGTTCCGAGGGGTCTCCTGCTGTCCCTGACGAATGCGCCGGGTGCGGCGGTAGGATCCAAGATAGGTACGCTTATCAAATCCAAACAATCAAAAAATCTGACAAGAATAGAACTAATGCCCCAGACAGAACCTAAGCAGTAACTTCATTGGAATGTGAACCACATTTAAACATTATAGATTACGCTATCCACACTTAAATTCGTTTTAAAAAGAAGATTTTGATTTCAGTAAATGGGTTCAAGTTTTCGCCTTTTTTATTACTAGCTGCGTCCCGATACATGTTTTCGGATTTAACAGTAGCTCTCATCTACCTCCATTTCAAATTTTATCCAAATCCGTACAGTAGTTTTTGCGTGAAAGATTAACAAACATCCATCCAATCCAATCTTTTACTTTTATAATATTAGTGGGATTAATAAAATCACCCTTTCATAAAACCTTATTAGTAACAAAAATCTAATATGACGTGTTGCATCCGATTGTAGTTCTGCTACTCATTAGTATTTGAAGACATACTTTAACTTGTATACAGTATTATATATTCTGTTGTCAAACATTAAACATTGGATTTGAAGTGTGAGCGCCAAAGCAACGATGCCCTTGACTTTGTTTTGCAATTAAATTTTCTGGGTACCTCTTAGCATAATAATGTTATCTCTTAGCATAATAATGTTACAAATGTTATTATAAGTAAGTGTCTTTGATTTACTTGAGCGGGATTACTCCCATTTACATAATTATGTCGGATAGTGTGACTATAGTTTCGGTCTCATCCGGTGGCCTTCTTCAAGGACTCAACGGCGCGCACGACCGCCTAAGCGTGCTGCTGCGCGCCTCGCAAGTGGAATAGAGTGGTGAGACTGGTGCGCCGTTGGGCTCTCATCTGGAGCCCTTCCTTATCGGAGTCCGCCTTTACTGTATCAATATTCCAGCGCTCGTAGCTCACAGCAATGTCTTCAGATACGCAAGCACCTTCACCCAAACGCGAAGTTTCCGACATAATTACACTTAGATAATCCCGCATAAGTGAAACAAAACGTGTCAAATCCACGTCAGTTTCTAGAGTAAAATAAAATATTAGTACTATCAAAGTTGAAGGAATCTAACGCTGTTATTTATTTCCGTGTAGATTCTATCTTTTAGCTGTAGACCGACAGTGGCACGCTTCGTGTCTTCGCTGCTATGAGTGTCGACTTCCATTGGATTCCGAGCTCACTTGTTATTCGAAAGACGGAAACATATATTGCAAAGAAGACTATTATAGGTAAGTACTTACCTTGATTGTAAACTGTAAACTCTTGGGTGTATACAACTGTTGTCCTTTTACGTATATTTTTATTTTCAATAGTCAGTTTTACATTGTTTCTTTGTTCAATATTTGTATCAATTATTTTATTTATTGGTGGACACTGAAATGTTTGGGGCTTGGCGGTTTTGGATTTTACATTTTTTTGACTACTGCGATTGTATCATGCTAATGCGAGTATTCAATTTGGAGGAAAAAGTTTTTTTTTTAATTATTAATTACAATTAAAATTTATTTTATATGATGATGTGTGCGAGAACATTGTTGTCAGCTACCAACTTCATATCTCTTACGCCCGCTGCGGCCGTCCTTTCGCAAGGTAAATACATTCCTTACTCTCTTCCACTTATCTCCATGCTCTCTACTCCACTCTCTACTACTTTATCGCAAAAAAAATTATTTTCATGTACTTAATACTTTCGCAGCACATTCTTCGAACGCCGTAGTCGTTTCAGGTATAGATGTCAAAACGTACGTAGGTAAATATATTGCATTGATATCAATATTCAATGATCTGTAATGTTATTATTCAATCATCCTCATTATAAGTTCAATCTTTATAACGAAGTTAAGAATATTCCAGCCAATACTTCCTCTGACTCTACCGGATATTTTTTAGATGTTAGCCTAGTCTACTCCTGCCTATACTATAAGCTTCTTATTGCAATATCTGTTATTAGACGCTCACGGAAAAGCTATGCGATTGCGAACCTTATTGCTCAGGCATACGGCATGTGGTTGCGTAGCTATTTCCCGAGTGCCTAACAAGCTATAAGCTACAGAGTACGGGGGCTGTAAGTCGTCAAGCCTCTACCGTCTCGTACGTCCTGGGTTATTCTTTTCTGAAATGAAACAAATATTAGAAACGTACAATTAAGTAAAGAACATAGTACGTATCATAAACGATCCCATAGAATAAAAATAAATCAGAAATGGCATCACCAGGAAATAATAATAAGTGAATACCTATTCTTTGGGCCGACAATTTTTGCTCTCAAACATATTTCACGCACCCATAAATATTGACGTATTTTTGAGACTCGAGGCCTGTTTTCTTGAATATATACGCTTATTTATATGCGCATAGTTTGTGTAAACAAGAAAAAATTGTAGGGCCGAGGAATCTTCACTTTTTTTCTTTGCTTCATTCTATCTGTACTTTTTTACATCTGAAAATAGTATTGTTTCTGTTAATCCATAGTATTAGATCCCTACAGATGACATACACCTTCAATCTATCTATATATATCTTCTATCTATACAACTGTACTGTACTGTACAGTTGGGTGTACTGTATGTATTATAAGTATGTATTTACAAAAAAAAAAATATTTAAGTATTCTATCAGTTATCTGACTCCCATAGTACAAGCTTTGCTTAGTTTGGGGTCAGATGGCGCTGTGTGTAATGTCCTGCGATATTTATTTATTATTTATTTATTTATTTAACTCTCATCTTGTGAGCGCCAAAGTAGTGATGCCCTAGACTTTGTTTTGTTGCTCAAAGTTCTGTATATCGCTGCAATGGTCATGGACAGGCGTTATCTCTTACCTTCAGGAGAGCGTCTCGTTCGTCTCATTACTTTTTACATAAAAAAAAACTAAAGAGGAAAAATTTGATTGTTTGTTTGTTTGTATTGAATAGGCTCCGAAACTACTAGACCGATTTTAAAAATTCTGTTTTTTGGGAAGCTACACTATCCCCGGCCGACATAGGCCACTTTTTATTCCTGTATTCCCACGGGAACGGGAACTACGCGGGTGAAACCGCGAGGCGTCCGCTAGTATAATATATTTGGTTGATATTTAAGCGTTAATATTTAAGTTTAGTAACAAACATACATGGAAATCTAGACTTGCACATACCACTGTAATATAAATTTCAAAGTTTGTATGTATTTTTCTTTGTTACTTCCTCGTGCTGTAGTTAGGCTTAATAAGGAATTTAAAGATGAAACAAAGCTGTATTTAAAAAATAATTGATGATTAAATGCACCCTTAATTAACACGTGACATATTAAGAATCTGTTAAAATTGTAAATAAGTATCGTAGGACTATATACACAGCGCCATCTGGCCCCAAACTAAGCAGAGCTTTTTTTTTGTAAATACATACTCATAATACATAAAGAACACCCAGACACAGAACAAACATTTGTTTATTTACAAAATGTTTGCCCTGAGTGGGAATCGAACCCACGCCCTACAGCTCTGAAGAATGAGCCAACGGGGCTGTCAATATAGGTAGAGTATGTCCACTAATTAGAAATAAAATCCAACCTCGTCCTAAATTAGTAACACTACTACTTTCAAAGTCGGCCATGTAGTAGGTAGAGTTGTAACGTGTCAACAGTAGGGCGTCGTTACTGTTTTGGCTCCGCCAGTCATTCAAAGCACACACGCCGGGCGCACTTGGCTTTTCCCACAGCTGACGTCTGTCTAGTTATTTTGTCCTTTTTTACTGTGTTATTCGTTGTATGCTTTTAATTTTGTTCTTGTGTTCACATTTCAAATTAAAATGCAACAATTTTAGTTACCATTATTTGTTGATATTGCGTTTATAATTACGGATTTGGCTCTGAAAAGGTAACTTTACAAACGTGATGGCAATTAACGAGTTGAGTGCTTTACGTTAGGAAATAACTAATTATCCATAGTAGAATCGAATACACTATAAGGCAAGAAAATAGGTTTATACCAAGCAATCCTTTATAAATAGGTAGCATTAGGTTTATAAAAGCAATAGGTTTATACCAGCATACCTATTTTTTAGCTGTTTTAGATATTTTATCAATGTTGTGAACAATAAAAAGGTTGAATGTTCAAAGTATATATTTAGTTTATTTGAGCGGAAATAAACTAAATATATACCTTGAACATTCAAAATGAACTTCCGCAAAGTAACGTATGAATCAATCAATTATTATCTAATAAAAAGGTTATTTAACTATACCGTACTACAACTTTTATTTTGGGCCCATTCCTGAGTTTGCGAACAAAATACCTAAGCATTTTAATTCATTTCGCCAAGTGGAATAGTTGATTTTCTTCTCGCAAGTTTAAGATTAGTACCAGTGTAAAGTTTTTTATAGCGATGATAGTTGAGGTAAAACATCATGAGTAACCCATAGCATGGTGGTAGAGTATTTTCTAGTACTCAGCTACCACCTGCACAGTGTTTATTTTATATCGTCTTTACGTCTATGGGATAATCGATTTTACCATTTGACTTCTATGTTTCGATATACATTACAGACATAGATAAGTCCATTAAATGTGATTGATTCGTACCAACTGTAAATACGATTTACAAATTTTATGCATCAGATAATAGCAATTGAAGCTATTATAGATACTTATGATCAGTCAAGGGCCGATTCGTCAAGGGTCGCTCGCTTGACTAGCATATGGTGTAATTGTCCTGCGGCCAAAGTATTACAAAAATAATGTCAAGATCATGTCTGCGATTACGCATGATTGATTTTCAAGGGGGGTGTCGACGTTTGTTATTTCAAGCATTTAGCTAGGTGTGACGCGTGCGAATTTCAGGACACACTTTAGTTGCTCAATTTCGAGTTTAATTTTGTTTTGGTGAAACGGTTCATTTGCTAAAGACGAAACAATGTTAGATTTAATAGTGAAAAAACGTTACACTAAAAAATATTAGTAAAGTCGCTACTACTTTACTAAAGCATGACTGGACTTGACTGACATGGACTGGACTTGACCAAGACTGGACTTTGACTGTGACTTTAGCTACGAGGACAGTTGTTTAACTTTTGAAACTTGAAAATATATAAATACTTGTCACTGGCAAATGCTCAAAACGCGACGCCAAAATCAATGAAAAAATTGAGATTGACGTAGTTTTGACATATTTTTGTTTTACTTTTGCGGGATTATTTATATCGAATAGTCGGACTGTAGTCTGGGGCCGCGCGTGCTGTACTTCGCTTTGCCTCCGTAAAGGCCACCGGATGTGGCCGAACCATAGCCGGAGTATCCGCTATAATTAAACGTGAGTAAATCGCATAAGTAAAACAAAAGTGTCAAAACTACTTACGTCAATCTCCATTGTTCTTCTTCTTTGATTTTGGCATCGCATTTTGTGCATTTGTACTGACAAACAACATAAGTAAGTTAAATAATTAGTCAAAATCCAGTCTCGCTCGATCAAGTTTAGCTTTTCAGACCACGCTTTAGCTTTTAAGTTTGTCAAATTTTAGTTTTAGATACGAAGTGAAGTTGTTTCGTCACTTAAAGTTCTGTGTATCGCTGCAATAGTCATAGACAGGCGTTATCCACACACCCCTGGGGGCTGTGCCTCCCAGCGTCCAGCTTCGGAAAAGAGGGATGCCTCGAGTCCGATTCCCGACCCCACCCCAAGAAGGGAGGAAGAACCCATGAACTGAACAGGCGTAATCTCTTACTATCAGGAGAGCGTCTCGTCTGTCTCATTGCTTTTTAAATAAAAAAATATTTTATTTTTATTTTAAATTTATTTTGATTGATGTATTCTTATATTTTTTTTATAATTATTGTCATGTTAGTTTAATTTGAATCCTCGTCACTGCTGTAATTGAAACGGCTGTTAAGCGGAAATAAATATATACTTTGAGCACTCAAAATAAACTTCTGAAAAGTAACGTCTGAATCAATCAATTTACCGGTAGTTTTAAATGTTTACAACAAATTTTATTACCAACGAATGTATTATTATTATATGTTAATTAAATTTCGCTAAGACGAAAATATTTGCACAGTGGCCACATCCGTTAGTTCGATAAAAAAAAACCTTATTATAGATAGATAGAAGTCACTATAAACAGAAAAAAGTACAGTGAACATAAGAGCCTTATTATCCTACCTATCCTATTATTTACCTTATTATGTATGGATCCAACGTGAATCAAGGGTTCTTTGTCCGCCTTCATATCTGATTTGTTTCATTCTACCCATTTCTTTTATGAAAGTTATTCAATCTAAAAAATGTGAGTGGAAGTGACTTTTGTGTAAGCATTGATATCTATATTCATTACATACCTAACCTGATTAGCATGATGACATGTTTTTCAGTACCGCGTATTGACAAACGTAACGTAGGACGCCCTGAGACTCGATGGAGTGACTATATACGTAGGACAACTGGCGGTGGATGGAAGCGAAAAGCCGAAGATGGGGCTGAGTGGCGTGTCTTGGGAGAGTCCTATGTCCAGCAGTGGATTTCTATAGTCATAGTCATAGTCATAGTGTTTTATTGATAACATAAGTTACAAGTCAAATAATAAAAATAAATTAAATTAAAATAAGTAGAGTTAAATTTACATGTCAAATCGATAATTAAAAAAAAAAACAAAATTAAATGAAATTGCAATAAAAAATAAAAAGAAGTAGTATAAAAAAAATTATTCGAATTATATAAAATAATAACAATTACATATAGGCTGATGATGATGATGATGATGATGTTTTTCAGTGGTCGAGACATTTCTGTTTGCCTTGTTGCAGGTTATTCTGCATGAAGCGCTGCGCCCGCTGTGGCAGCGGCATCACCGCAAACGAACTGATCATGAGAGCTCGTGACCTGGTCTATCATCTGAGCTGCTTCAACTGCGTCGTGTGCGGCACTCAGCTGTCTAAGGGCGACGTGTTCGGGATGCGGGATGAGATGATCTACTGCAAGCCCCACTACGACAGCGCGAGTCTTGAAGAGTTCTGCGAGGACGACGTCGCTAATGGCTTCAGGTCAACTAACAATATTAATTAAATAAGATCGTTTATTGAGATAAAAACTACTATTGCAAATATTATACTATTTACAAAATGTAAACAGTAAATTTAAATTTTGTAAACAGTATTTTGTTTCTTGTTACAATATTTAATGTTTTATGGTATGAACAATAGACAATAGACAACACTTTATTTGTGACGTAAAACATATTCCAACATAATTAACAATACATACAAAAATAAACAACAAACATAAAAAAAAGAAAAAAACTTATAGATACTTATATTAAAAAAAAATTGTCTTACCATACCTTATAACTTTATTTTTACCGTCCTAAACTTTGATAATAATTTTTGGCACACAGATGTCAAGACTTCAACGGTGACGGTGACTCCCCGTCACAGTTCTACGCCGGACCCAGCCCTAAAGGACGTCCGAGGAAGAGGAAGATCGTTCAAGGTTCACCGGAAGACATGCAAGTCCAAACAATGAGAATGGCCAGCACCGCTTTAGGTAAGCTACGCATCTGTCTCTCTATTTATCTGTACCTCAGATCTCTAAATATATCTCTATGGTCTGTAAAGTCTATTAAAACATCGTGAGTATAGATATTGCACTGCGAATTTCTTTTTTAAATTAAATCCCCTGTAATTAAAGAACTCGGTGCTAAATAGGCTAATAAAGAGTTTCCTCATGACAAAGGTGCCGCTCGGCGTTGTTCCGTGAGAAACGTTTATATGGAAGACATAGGGTCCCCGCCGAGGCTTCGTCTGTGACCTTATACATATTTCATCGAACGGTAGCTTAAAATTTAGCAGAAACCTCACAAGGGATATCGCCGAGTCGAGGTCTAACCCTCATGTCCCAGATGTCAATTTATCCCAAGCCGTAATCACGACTAATGAATAGACGACAAACTGTCAAGACTGCTCTCATCTCTCTCCCGCGCGTTTTATTTTCGTTAGCTAGAGCGGGAGGCTGATGATTCTCCGTGTTGGACCCTCTGCCGGGGTTGGCAGTCTGGATTATTCTTTATTGCATCGAAATGTGAAGCACTCATAGACGTATAGAGGCTGTTACTTCTCGGCCCGATTAATCATGGTGCGAGGCTGAACTGATCGCATTTCTTTGTTTTCAAATCGTCGATGTTTATTTTGTTACGATTTATCTTTCAATAATTATGTCTGACCTACTAAACAAATAAATTAATTAAACGTTAAAAACTAAGTAAGTTCACGTGGGATAAGTGGGTAGTCTTAGTGTCAGAGTTAGTGTGCCGCTCGAAGGACTTGACGGTTATTTTTTTTTTAATATTGTAATTAACAACCGGGATTTAACAATTGACGTTTCATCTGAGGCAGAGAATTACACAATAATTGAGTTTTCGATTTTAATCTGGCATAGGATAATTTCGCATATTCATAATTTGGACTAGTTATGTTTGGGCATAGGTACTATTTTGTTAGCCGTAATTATTCGCTGCACTAATGTGTTTGGTAAATAGACATGTATAATATGTTCACTATTTACATATTTATATATTATCATACTATCATTTCGTATAATAGTTTTTTGAGTGTTTCGATAACCATGAAAGTGTGTATTTTTACTAGCTGTGCCTCGCGGTGTTACCCGTTATTCCCACGTGGACATTACTGCAGTACCCTTCAAACAGGAACACAGTAATGTTTACATACTAGGTAGGTACTTATTGGCGGTAGAATATCTGGTACTGCGGTGGTACCTACCCAGACGACTTCCTGCTAAGGAAGGGAAGTCACCGAGTAAAATGTTTGAACATGGCATATTCCACGCGTTTTACTCTATTTTTTTGGATCTAGAAGTATATCAATGTGTTAAAATACGGTGAACTTACTGTACCTACTCACAGATGTACTACTACATTTTTTAATTATTTTTGTGCTTTACATAAATTATACGCAGATAACCACTAAACACTATTTTTAGATATTATTATGCGACTAAAATTTATGCATATTTATTTTAGACCTCCTTATCGTTTAATAATTTTTATGGTTAATTTTTTTTTAATTCTTGACAGGCTAGGTGTTTGAGTATTAAATGTTAAGTGACGGTGTAGTCGTAATAAAAATACCTGGTCTGGAATCGAACTAGCTCTCTCGGCGGCTTGGCGGCAGATTTTCAAGTTGAGGAATGTAGCGAGCCAGTCGAGGACTACACAGCACACTACCCCCTCTCTATAATTTTCTTACGATGTTATCCTTCACCGGCAGCTCAAACTCATTGTTGGGGTTTGAACTCACACCCATCAGCGTGTGAACTGCCCGCGCTAACTAATCTGAACTGAGCTAACATCGCTACTAAAGTGAATAGAGACTTTCTGTATCCTATATTTATTTTCATTGGAACAGTTAAATATTGATAAACACTTCGGTAAGGCTTATAGAAAAAAAATACTTTAAAAGATTATTCTGTGAAGTGTTTTTGTCATGTTGGCACAGCAGCGCCACTCGAGCGCTGAGCGTGACGTAGATAGCGGGAACTAAGTGGTTCTTCATCGCGATCCGTGACTTATCTTTTATCACTAATCTGGGTCGAAATCTTCGTGAATTTCGTTGGCAGGTGTTATTTGTTTCAAAAATGCATCAAATTTTATCGGATTTTTTTAGGTCGGTGTATAAACAATTTAGTCCGACTGCGGTGTGGATGAGGCCTCTGAATTTTCCTAATAATATGCAGGTCTATTAGCATCTTACATTTGATCTGTGGTCAATATAATTTTTTCCATAATTATAATAGTCATGAATGTTATTCAGAGTTGTGCTTATGTATACGTTTTTCATAATGATGTACACAATGACCCCCTTTCAACTCAGTATATCCTAAGCCTATACATGTGTGTTCTTATTGTTATTATTAATACATATTTGTAGTGATGATAGCTCAGTGGTTAGAGCGGTCGGTTCACACGCCGAAGGGTGTGGGTTCAAATCCCAATAATGAGCTTAAACTTCTGGTGAAGGAAAACATCGTGAGGAAACCATAGCATGGTGTTAGTGTACTTTCTAGTACTCGGCTGGTAGCTACCCTCAAGTTCAAAATCTACCGCCAAGCACGTAACAGTATGTCACTCAAGTGAGGCTACCGAAACATACTGTTACAAAAATAGGGGGAATACTGTTAAAAAAATATATGTAAAATAACTAAGTAGGTACCTATCAGATTGGTAGAAAGTCTGTCTGTCTGTTTTACCACGTGTTTGGCGAATGATGCCAAAAGATAAATAAAAAAAAGTAGTTCCCAACGGTGAAACAATTTTTGAAATCGGTTCAGTATTTTTTGAGTTTATTCGTTACAAAAATCCAAAAATACAAATCTTTCCTCTTTATAATATTAGCATATATTATTTAAGTAGGTACTTGACACAAAAAATAAAATCATTAACTTATCAAAATAGACGTTTAAGCCTTATCGGCAATAGCGATAGAAATCTTCATAACAAATTAGCTCTATTTCACGAAAAAAAGGTTGTAATTCATACTTCCGGTTACGTTTTTGAAAAACAACTAATTTTTTAAATCAAGCAGGGCAGGATATTTAGACAATTAACCAGTGCCTTAAATCTGATATTTTTTTAAATTTGACTCGTCAATTTGTCCATTTAGTGTACGTCCATTAGTGTTGTACATTTGGTTGTAAATCTCCTTAGCAGATGTCTGCCACCAAGTAGTAGTGTGTAAACATTACTGTGTTCTGGTTTGAAGGTTACTTGCACTAGAAAAATTGCAGGGCTATCGAGACGAAAGTTTTTTTACATTGCACTTTATTTATTTATTTCATAACATACAAAACAGAATGCAATAATATTCAAAACAATAAATAGAAATACACATTTTTTTTATCTGTATCGCATTCTAAAACTATGCATGTCTAGGTGCATTATAATTACATTTTTAAAAAGTCGCTAGATAATAATTAGGATTTGAGAAATTATAATTATAAATTAAATAATAATAATAATCAATTGTTCAGTCAAAAAATTAATACAATGTCACAATTAAATCGAATTAAAATCTAAGATAATATTAATCTGTCTTTTATCGAAAACAAAGTAAGTCGCTTCAAGTACTGAGCACACAAGCAAAGCTGAACTTTGTTTTACTATACAAAGTCCTGTGTATCGCTGCAATGGTCATGGACAGGCGTTATCTCTTACTATCAGGAGAGCGTCTCGTTCGTCTCGTTATTTTTACAATGAAAAAATGGATACATTCACCTAGCATCATTCATTAATTTCTTTGTAGTTTGTTGTTTTTATTTTTCAAGCTTTGCTTAGTTTGGGATCAGATGGCGCTGTGTGTAATGTGCTACGATGTTTATTATTTATTTATTTATCAAAAATTTTACAAAAATTTTTTTTTTTTTTTTAATGGTTGACAGGCTAGTTGTTTGACCACAGCTCACCTGATGTTAAGTGAAGGTGTGGTCGAAGATGGTAAAGCACACCTAGCCTGGAATGGAACTGGCTCTCAAGTGAGGCTGCCGGAACACACCGTTAGATGCTTGGCGGCAGATTTTCAACTTGAGGGTGGTAGCTAGCTAGCCGAGTACTAGAAAGTACCCTACCACCATGCTATGGTTTCCTCACGATGTTTTCCTTCACCGGCAGCTCAAGTTCATTGTTGGGGGTTGAACCCACACCCTTCGGCATGCGAACCTACCGCGCTAACCACTGAGCTATCATCGCTACAAAATAATGATTGTAATTACGTCTATTTTTATGGTAAATTGTTTTTTCCATTCTTGTTTGCCTAGAAGGCCGCCACTTGTGGCACTAGATCATAACTAGATTCTTTCGTTTTCTGGATTTTTTTTTCCTATTTTTGTGTGCGCAATAAAGTGTTTCTATTTGTCTAATTAAAAATATTGTAATTCTTTATTGCAGTCAAATTCAAGGTTATACGGAACGGGTAAATCATGGGCATAGTCTGTAATTATCTTGCAGTGATTTATTAATAAATCGAGAGTGTTTCAAATACATTTTTTATTGATAAATCCAATATTACAAGTCAATTCAAAATTTTAAATGAGTTTTAAACACTGATTAAGTACATGTCAAAATACAAACATGTCAATACAATAAAATATTATAAAACAAATAAATATCGTAGGACATTTTACACAGCGCCATCTGACGCCTAACTAAGCAAAGCTTGTACTACGGAAGTCAGATAACTGATAGAATACTTATATACTTTTTTTTTGGCAATATAAAAATGTGTCAATACAAAAAAAAGTTGTCTACATAGTAAAATGACATGACAAAAAAATCATAATTAGGTACTTACTACTTACTTAGTTATTTCTACTAAATAGACATGGGGAGTACCTGGAATTGTATCTCATCATCATCATCAGCCTATATTAGTCCACTGCTGGACGTAGGCCTCTCCCAAGACACGCCACTCAGCCCGGTCTTCGGCTTTTCGCTTCCATCCACCGCCAGCTGTCCTACGTATATCGTCACTCCATTGAGTCTCAGGGCGTCCTACGCTACGCTTGCCAATACGCGGTCTCCACTCTAGAACACGTCTACCCCAGCGGTTATCGGTTCTGCGACAGATATGTCCAGCCCATTGCCACTTCAGCTTGCTAATACGCTGAGCTATGTCAATGACTTTAGTTCTCTGGCGAATTACTTCGTTTCGGATCCGATCCCTCAGAGAAATGCCAAGCATAGCTCTTTCCATAGCTCGCTGTATCTATAACGTTGTAATGAATTCGTAGACTTTGTTCTATAAACTTTTTTGTTGTTTATTTACCTCCTCACCCCAAATTTTGTCTCTATCGGCGAGCAATCCGACAGGTGACCAAAAGTTTTACGTTTAACGGACTTATTTTTTGATTGCGGTCAAACAGTTAAATGGTTATTATTGCTTATTGATAATTTTTGGGTCGAAACGAGGGTTAATTATTTTTTTGTTGTCGCTTTAATTAGCTGACGTATAGGTATTGATTGTGTTTAACGCTCACCCTCGATAGATAATTATGAATTATAGTTCTGGATAGTAATATTCATATAGAATATAAACTTTTATTAGGTACGTATTTAAAAAAAAACTTCTGTAAATGTCTACTTCAATAGGTAGATCTCTTTATCAGGAGTTCGTCTAGGTAGATACCAGAAATCCTGCCACAAAGCAGTAGTGTGCAAGCATTATTGTGTTCCACCACTGCAGCTAGCGAAATTATTGTGACTAACCATCAATTCTCAAAAGTAATCAGCAGAGATGACATGAAGTTTGATTTGTTTTTATGGCTGACATGCTAGGTGTTTGACCACAGCTCACCTGATGTTAAGTGACGGTGTGGTCGAAGATGGTAAAGCACACCTAGCCTGGAATGGATCTGGCTCTCAAGTGAGGCTGCCGGAACACACCGTTAGATGCTTGGCGGCAGATTTTCAACTTGAGGGTGGTAGCTGGCCAGCAGAGTACTAGTAAGTACCCGACCACCATGCTATGGTTAACGCACGATGTTTTCCTTCACCGGCAGCTCAAGCTCATTGTTAGGGTTTGAGCCCACGCCCTTCGGCATGCGAACCTACCGCGCTAACCACTTACCATCAGAAGTAGGTTTCGTTCGTCTCATTACTTTAACAAAATCCGTCATATTATACTGTGACGTCACATATACGTGGAAAGTAAATATACATCGGCTTATAATACGCAAACGTTAGTCAGTCATTTCAAGAAATACGAAGCAGAACACGAACACGCCTACACAAATACATACCTAGACACACAGAACAATGAACACAACAAAGGACAAGAATACACAGAAACAATGAATATAATTAGCTCATGATTTGTTTTGATTATACAAATATCAAATTCTTTCTTTCGTCATGAATTCAATTTTATACAATTTTTTTTTTTTTTTATGTTAGTGCTATTATTATTATTATTTAAATACGAAGCCCCTATACAGCTGACTTAATAAAAATTGTACAAACTTTTTGACGAGTCCATATAGGAACACTGATAATGTTTAATTCAATTAATTTTTTTATGTGTGTAACTTTTTGGGCAATAAAGATTGTTCTATTCTATTCATACATACTGTAATTCATATACAGATGGATTATTCATATACAGATACCGCTAGCTAGCCACCGCCATCGTATCAAAGCTCATCCACATGTTCTTGATTCATGGAAATCGCACACTGTGCGATTCACGCGATCTTTTTTGCCATACACTTGCAAATTGTGGTATGACCTTCCTTCTTCCGTATTCCCGCGGAGTTACAACATTGGGTTCTTCAAAAGGCATGTTAATAGAATCTTAAAAGGTCGGCAACGTATTTGTAGTACCCCTGGTATTGCAGATATCTATAGGCGACGGTGATTGCTTAACATCAGGCAACCCGTCAGCTTGATTGCCACCTGTGGCATAAAAAAAAAAGCTAAATTTATAATCCACCTTTTTGTGTAGTCGGATAAAATTAGAATCGGTATTATTGATCGATAGTTAACTTCCGCGAAGTAGAAATAATTTCCAATTTACGCAAACGTGATGTCCTTAATATATTATTATTCGTTGATAGTCTTTTATTGTATATGACTTTTTTTACAATCACTTCTAATCAAATGTTATTTTCCAGCGACTAAAGTTAATTACATATTACAAATATATGAAAAACATTCCGATCGAGCTAGCAGCTTTCGTTTCGATTCCTATTATTTTACTACCTAACTTGTTTGTGGGTTATATATAAGCGGATAGCGTGTTGTTAAAGTATTAATGTATAATATGTATAATGTATAATGGTACACTGAGGGCTTATATAAAAAAAAAACATTAATTTCCAAAAATATTCTAGATACAAAATTGAATACATTGACAGTCCCGTTGGCGCATTGGTAGTATATCTGCCTTGAGAGCTGTAGGGCGTGGGTTCGATTCCCACTCAGGACAAACATTTTGTGAATTTACAAAAAAAAAGTATTTTTATATTTTATACAATTGTATTCAAGTAATTGTGATTTTCCGCAAATAAATACCAAAATAAATGCCAGTCGCTGTGATTTTTTTCGCTGTAAAATTATGCTCCACTTGCCCATAAATAGCAAAAAATTATTTGTATGGAAATCGAACCACCTTAAAGATAAAAATACTTCTTTGACATTTAAACGTCTTTTGGCCGACGTCGCCCAATAAATGTTCTCAATCAAGTGTCACTCACAGCCGTGATGATTATACAATCGCTCGAGCTCACAAATTAGGGAGCAGCCTGCGGCGGCGGCGCCTGTTCGTGCAATAAAACACGTATGGCTGCATAGCTTCTTTATTTTTTTTATTACCTATCGTTAATATCGAAGCCTTTACAGTCCAGATGCTTTATTACACAGTTTTGAGGTAAAAATCTTTCAATCCCTTTCAACATGTTAATTTAGACCATAAAAATAAAAACATTGCCCGAGTGGATTCGATTTGGTTTAGGTATTTACTGAGAGAGAGAATAATTATCCTTTGCTTGTGTACGTAGTATTCCACACTAATATTATAAAAATCGGTCAAGTGCGAGTCGGACTCACGCACGAAGGGTTCCGTACCGTTATCTATATAAAAATCAAGTATGTTGTATGGGAGCCCCCCTTCAATATTTATTTTATTTTATTTTTAGTATTTGTTGTTATAGCGGCAATAGAAACACATCATCTGTGAAAATTTCAACTGTCTAGCTATCGCCGTTCTTAAGATGCAGCCTGGTGACAGACGGACGGACGGACGGACGGACGGACAGCGAAGTCTCAGTAATAGGGTCCCGTTTTTACCCTATGGGTACGGAACCCTAAAAACGAAAGATTTGTGGATTTTTGTATGTTTGTATTGAATAAACTCAAAAACTACTAGACCGATTTAAAAAATTGTCTTTTATCCCTGTATTCCCACGGGAACGGGAACTATGCGGGTGAAACCGCGAGGCGTCCGCTAGTTTTATATAAATAGGTTTGTGTTTGACCGCTATCTTAGTGCTGATGTTAATGGTGGAGTGATGGTTATACTTTTTTTTTGTATATTTTTTTTAATATAAATTTATTTTTTAATGACATTTTTGTTTTTTTTTCCATTGACGTGTAATTAGTAGATATATTATCGTTATGTTTCCTGGAACACTTAAAATAAACTTCTGCAAAGTAACGCCTAAATCAATCTATGATATTTGTAATCAGTGGTTTTGACATATTAGAAATTGTATTATACTCCACCCAGGCTATGTTTACCATCTTCGAGCAAACCGTCACATAACATCAAGTGAGCTGTAGTCAAACACCTAGCCTGTCAACCGTGAAAAAAATAATCTCGCCGAAGTAGAACCCCATAAAAAAATTGTTGAAAAAAAATAGGCAGTCATGGAAAATGCCGACAGAAGTGAAAACTTAAGACTTTGTAATAACTTTGTCAACAACTGTGGCCCTACAATAAAATCGCTTAACGCGGCTTTTCAAAAATTCAAATCGTTCGAATACAGTTCCCAAGAGCATTAAATCTCGAGTAGATCCGAATGATTAGCAAAAAAATAAGTGTAGTTTTGGTGGTAAGCCGCAGCCGGATCTTATAATCAGTGCACTAGCTCTGTTTCCTGTCGCCGCCTCCAGACACCTAGCGCTCGCGTAAAAACATCGGATGTGGCGTTTCGCTCGGAAGACGAAACAAAAATTATGGAAGTACAACTTCGTCCCGCGGTTACGATCGCGACGCCAATTTCACATAAACCATTTGTTTACCTGGATATAATTCATAATTCACAGCGCTATGGGTAAGTACAGATGTAAACAAATAATGAGTCAAGAAACACCACACACTACCTTTCGGCATGCAAATTAATTTAAACTTGACATTTAACACAATAAAAATATATGTCATAAGGTACAAGACTAAAAACTAATGTCAAACAAAAAAGTTAAGGATAATGATAATGTCAAAAAGTAAAAAAAATGTGTCAAATTCAAAATAATAATAGTTATAATAATGTCAAAACTAAAATTTATTAATTATTTTTTTTATAAATTAGCCTATTTTTACTTAGTCAAATTCTATTTTAAACATATTTCAATTTACGTGCTAATTTACTTTAATTTACCTGCTAAGGTGATCACCAAGTAAAATGGGGCAAACAAAAAACTAAACGGTGGTGGTTAATTCTAAAATATAATTTATCTATTATAAATTTAACCCACTTTGATATGGAGCCTCACAATAGTTGGAAATAGGTTAGTACGTATCTCTGTTCATTAGACCACCGGAAGTAATTCTGGAAACAACTGTCGGGACCGGGCTCAGTGGGTGCCCACTTACACGAATGTCAAAACAAATATACGAAATGATGAATGCCCCGATAATTGTACATTTTGATCAAGTGATAACACGAAATGGACGATCTGTGATACGAGAAAGTGGCGGTCAAGAAGCGCCGACCCAACACTGCATAGGGTTCAGTATTATTTTATTTTACCGCAGACTAAATGCGGCGGAGATTTTTTAATTTTTTTCTTTTACTATTAGAATTAAATATCGCTAAAGACCACACGATAAATATAAAATAAATTATTAAATGTCAAATTTAGATTAATTAAATATGTCATTACGTCAATTACAAAATGTCAAGCGATGCAATTTATTTAAAAAAACTAAAAAACACAGCGTCATCTGACTCCAAACTAAGCAAAGCTTGTTACTATGGAGCTTAGATAACTGATAGAATATTTTGTGTCAATGTTTGTCTTGGGTGGGAATCGAACCCACGCCTTTCAAATCTTGGAGCAGATATACTACCAATGAACCAATATGCTGTCAAACAATGTGATGGAATGAAAATCGATGCAACAAAATTGATATTATGACTTAACAAATTACCTAATTGATTATAAATAGTTTTGTTGACACATTAGGTGCAGTAAAGTGGGCGCTACAGGAACCATCGGCAATATTGCAATTTAATCTATTAAAACCCAAGAACATCAACAAGTTCATTTCTGGAAAAAGTAGGATGATAACGGAAAGGCCCTTTAAACCTACTCCTTTGTCTCACATCCTAGATACTAATGAATTCTGAGAAGTTTCGCGTCGTCTAAACTGATAAGCCACACGTCGAGAATTTCATAAAAATATCGAATGTAGTATGTAAAATTGAAAAAAATGTTAAACATTATTGTGGAATAAGTCGCAGTGAAAATCGTACGAAGCAAATTTGTATTACGGTCGTTAGTGTCTCAGTATTTTTTAACCAATTACAAAAATTGAGCAACTGTTACACAGTGTTGTATTAAATTGAATTTAATTTAATAAATGGCATTTAGCTTTAATTAAACATTTTATCACGCGCGGTTAAAGAAGCGGAATTCTAAATAAAATATGTGTAAATTAAATAATTTATTAGGCTTGGCTCAAAACACTTGGGTGGTTAGTCAAGTGCCCAGCGATGCATGCCGGGCTAATTATCAAACTCATAATAAAATCTATTAGATTGCATGGTCCGGTCGATTTAAGGCCGAAATACAGCGTTCGCACGTTTTAACATTTTTCAATCCAACATTTTCATTCTAAGCATGTTTTCAATACTGGCTAAAAAAACGTAGTTATAATAACTAATATATTTAATTAATTTCTAATAATTATACAATTCAGTCAAAAGTATAATATAGTCAATTCTCTGTACATAAGTATTTATTTTATTTTAAAATAATAAATTAATTTTGTGTATATTAGTGTATTTTTAGTTATTCTATTGTATTTTTAGTAGAATGTAGATATATTATTTATGTTATAATTATGTATTTTCCTATGCACATCGTCGTTATTGACAACCCCCGTCATTTCTTCCTCTGATCATAACCGTCCTAAGGTTGCCTGGAAGAGATCGCTTTTAGCGATAAGGTCACCAGTTGTTACATTATTTAAGTTTATTTCTTCTTTTTTCTGTATTTTAGTGTGTACAATAAAGAGTTATCAATCAATCATAATGCCGTTATAAGGTACGAAAACTTTTTTGTTCTCAATTTTAAATCTTAATCGATATGTTGTTCTCAACAACTTAACCGCATGCGACTTTTCGTAACTGTCATTAAGACAAAACTGGATTTCATTTATTTTTTTAAATATCGAAATTTGCCTACAAGTATTTTTCTGGGCCTTAAGGCGAAGACGTTGCAATACTTCCAAAAATATATTTGGACTTTTTATATAAATTTTAGAAGCAAAGGTGTGATAGTATTTTGAAGTTTATTTAGGGAACATTCGTTTTAATTATGAATGTTTATCGAAGTCGATCAAAAAGATAATTTATGAATAATGAACTTTTGTTTCTATTCCCAGGACATAACAGCTATTTAGAGGCGTTCTTTTTAGGGTTCCGTCGAAAACAAATCACCAGTGCGATGTAAACAAATGTTTACCTGAAAATTGTTTTTAAGAAACGATAAACATTCTAGAAAGGTTTTTCCTTTTGTAAAGTTTTGTCCAACAATTTTAATTAATTAAAAAAATATATCTTAATAGGTTCGCATTTAACCACATCCTATCTGGTATTTAGCAATGATGTATTTTTTAAAGTTTGTTAAGCTAGGTGTTTGACCACAGCTCACCTGATGTTAAGTGACGGTGTGGTCGAAGCTGGTAAAGCACACCTAGCTTGAAATGGAACCAGCTCTCAAGTGAGGCTGCTGCAACGGTAGATGCTTGGGGGAAGATTTTCAACTTGAGGGTAGCTAGCCAGCCGAGTATTAGAAAATACTCTACTACCATGCTATGGTTTCCAAACAATGTTCCTTTTTCGGCAGCTCAAGGTCATTGTTGGGATTTGAACCTACGCCCTTCGGCATGCGAACCGACCGCGCTAACCACTGAGCTATCATCGCTATTATGATCTAGGATTAAGCATCAATAATTCCAAAGTCTTATAAGATCTTTCATGTTGCGGCATTTGCTGCAGAAATACTTCATCGCGGCGATCTGTCTTCCTCCATGGAGTCTCTGGCTTATGACTCCTCGGTGGCGTCCCCTGGCAGCATTACTGGGCACAACCAGCGCACAAAGCGCATGCGCACCAGCTTCAAACACCACCAGCTGCGGACCATGAAATCTTACTTCGCGATCAACCAAAACCCGGATGCTAAGGACCTGAAGCAGTTGGCACAGAAGACTGGACTGTCGAAGAGGGTGCTGCAGGTTAGTTGATTTATGATCGATATTATCTGCGACCGCGCGCTATCCGTTAATTAATTTAGTTAATCTCCGTTCCAAATTTCACCCAAATTCGTCGAGCTATTTCATCGTGAACACAAATCTCCGTAGGTACTATTCAAAAGTATCACAGTGCAGGGGGCGAGTCCACCCCGCTTCTGGGACAGTACCTAGGACCAGCGACCCATATTTAGGTTTGAGGGATTTCTATAAAGACGTATTAACGCTTACTTTTTCTGCCAGTGTCCCCATCCCACTGAATGGACAGCCATTCAGTCCATGCTTTGCGTACACTTTCCATCAATTAATATATTATAGTTGTTCATAGCAGGCTGAGGTCTAGTAGATTTGCTAGAATTTGAAATCAAGCAACTATTTTTGAACAACTCATCTATTCATGTAATCTGGCTTTATCGTGTGATCTTTAGAGGTATTTTATTCACATGGTAGGTACAGTAACTTCTACAAGATTATTCTTGAGAAAAGTAGTATGACTAGCATGGATGACGAAAGAGCCAAGTCTTCAGGGGTTCTAAAATTTGCAATTGAGTCCGACATTTCAAGTGCCCCTACGGAAAGATTTAGGATTTCATTTTTAACCTGGGACCACTACACAGTGAAATGTGTACCAGTATCTTAGCATTTTCCGTGAGAGTGATAAATATATATGAAAGCCAAGAGTAATTAGGTGTGTTCTAAACCAGCGGGCTCAATCGTGGACCGCAACAACAATCAAACAAAAAGCGTTCTAGATATGTGTTGCTTTGGGTCTAATATACAATGCTACATCAGCTTAAGTCCAGGGCATCGCTGCTGTGAGACATTTCGTGGTTAGTCACAGCCCAGCAATTTTGCTAAGGAGATCTAACATCAAGTGATAGAGATTTTTACGCAGCCTAAAGATGATAGGTACATTTTAATTTATTTATTTTCTTCCCTCTAGGTGTGGTTCCAAAACGCTAGGGCCAAATGGCGGCGCAATATAATGCGGCAGGAAAGTAACGGTAACCCAGGACACTCGAACGGCAATCTCGTACCTGGGCCAGCCGCCTCCGTGGTACCCAGTATGATGATGGACATGACCTCCATAGAAGATATGAGGGTCCACACTCCTCACCCTCATCCTATGGTTTATAATGAAATGTACTGATTAACCCAGCTGACCAATTATTGTAACAAACACAAGTCTTAATTAAAAACGCGGCTTAACGCTCAACGCCTGGTCATGATCATTGTAGCATCAAAATAAAGTCCAAGGCGTCCAAAAAAGAAGCACGCGATAGAAATACTAACTAATGTATTTTGACGTAAACTAAGTGGCGTTTTAAATCATGGTATTTCATTACATTAAAACTTGGTATTTTAAGATTCGATGTCTTGTATTGGTTCAAATTATTACTTCAGTCATACCTATAATTATAAAACATGTTAATTTTAGTAGCGACCTGAGAAAACCAAATCGCGAAACAAACTCGAAAATGCAAAACTATTTTCTTAACCATTTTTGTTGTTGATCTACAATCAACAGGATCACTTTTTAAATTTAATAACTGCTTTTTCTTATTATATTTCTGAAAAGACTAAACATTCCAAACCTAATAGACAAATATATTTTGTGCTGTATATATACATATATTGTATATAAGTGATACTAGTCAGAAAAAATACAAGTAAAATGTATGTATCTATACGTAATCGTATTTGTATTAATTATAGTCGTAGTTATTTATATAAAATGTGTGTAGGTAGTTATCGTTACGGTACAAACTATACAAAAGATAACAATACTATGTGTATTTATATTATTTATTTTAGTACGAGTTCTACAAGCTTCTGATTCTGAATGTACCTGCTTACTAAATGTTTAGAATTCATTATTTATCCTTGTTTTCTGTTTTTGTGTTGTTATCTTGGTGTATTCCATTTTTACGTTAAGTTAAGATAAATGATTTATTACAAAAAGTATTTTGTAAAAGCGAAAGATAATTAATCGTTGTTTTTCCTTCTAGAGATTATTGCGCGGAATTTTGCGGAAATGACGTAGGATGTAAACTAAAAAGTAGTTTAGGAAAGGTAGTTTATTTTTTAACTCACCGGTAGTGTTCAGTTTCCGTGTTGTTTTTTCAACGTTTATTTACCGCTCAGGCCTTTCATATTTGTATCCTAAAATATTCACTTACCTGACAATATAAGTTAGATAGAAACGAAAATACACAAAATGAGATTTAGGTAGGTAGGTTCTGTAATTCAAAATATGAACTTCCGCAAAGTATTGCCTCTTTAAAAAAATATGTTATTTTTTATTTGATACTTATTTTTATATCCAGGCATATTATAATTATATACTTAGGTTTTATAAATGTGTAGATGTAAGTAGTAGTGGAACATTAAAATTACAGAAAGAGACTTTGAGCTTTGTATCTACCCACGATTCGTGTTTTAGAAAATGGAAATTTATAATACGTTTCAAATAATCAAAACATTTCTAAGAATATCCAATAATTTTATCCACGTGAGGGTTGGACAATTATTTCAAACTTTAAAATTATATTAAAAACGTCACTCATTTTTATATTTATTGTAAAATTTTACGGAACTGAGAATTAAGTTTTTTGCTGACTTTTAATAATAGTTAAGAGACACATTAGGCATTAGCTTTTTTTACGTATCGTCGGTCAATTATTTATAATAAAGTTTGGTATTCCATTTCAAAATTCAACAATTTAAGCTGGAGCAACGTTAGCAAGTAAGTAAATTCTTAAACCTGCAGGTTTTTTTTTCTTTACACTCTGTGTCAACAACTTCAATAAATTAATAATATTATATATAATATAAAAGTAAGCTGTCTGGTATTACGTAGAAATGTATGTATTAGTAGTTTATTTATACGTGAAAATAATTTAATAATATATTGATATCATAATAGATTGTGTATTTATTTCATTTTCCCTATAAAATCAATCTATCCTTTAAATCTATACAAAAAAATAAACAAATAATGTTTGTATTTGTATTAATAGCATTCGTCTCAATATTTTTTTATAAGTCTACAACAAAAAAAAAACAAGGAAAAATTCTCACAACTTTATTTACTTGCTTACCTATTATATATACATTGGATAAGAACAAGGATATTTTTATTAGTTTGGTGGGATACAATTCTATATCCCTTTTTGTTTTTCCTCGTCCGATGATTCTAGTTCCAGAAACCGTCAAGGATGAAATAAAGCTGAATAGACTCATAAGACGTAATTAAAATAGTGATGTTCCATTATAAATCTGTAAGAGTTATTTTAACGAGACGGTTGTTTTCGGCCGCCCTAGATTTGATATCGAATACCGCTCCCATAAATTTGTATCGATAATAATCGATATTGTAAATCTAGCATCGATTTGACTTCTTGATATTTGTTGGTGAATGATTGATACCAATGAATTATCGAATTGCGCCTTATGATAAACAAGGAAAAAGAGATCGTTTTATTCTGAGAAATCGTGAACTATAAAATTATTATATATAAGTACATAATATTACATGGGAGATTGGAGACCCTTTATTGTTTTATTACATACATAATTCGATTTCCATTTATACCTACCAAATATTCGTGCGAGGAGCATCAATATTTGTTCTGTATGTATTATAAGTAGTATTTTATCAGTTATCTGATTCCAATAGTACAAGCTTTGTTTAGTTTGGGGCTATATAGTGCTTTGACAGAAACGACATAAACATAAGTTGCTTGTCCCAGGACGGAGAACAAATGTGTATAGTGGTTAATGTATACTGGATGGCAATCACTATATTTAACAAATTGCCAAATTATTTTAAAGATTTAAATACTAGGAGCTTTAAATGTAATTTATTTAAATTTCTTATGGGCAAGTGTTACATTAATGACACGCTTAAATAATTGTTTATATAATCTAATCTAATCTAAATTGTACACCCACGAAGGTAGAATATTTGATACTATAAATTATATCTGATAATATTCTGACAAAAAAACTGTTATTTTTTGAATTTGTGAAATGCCTTTCCACCGTGTTCTGAAATTCTCAGAACACTGCACATATCTCTAAGTACATGGGACTAATTAAACCTTGAGTAGTTTTTAATATGGAACCTCTTTCTGTCATCTCATTATCATTTAAAATAAATGTATTAGTACTTACGTCAACGCTGTCAATAAATGAAACTGCTACGCTTGTGAATTGATTTCAATTCGAACATTTTGCAAGCGCACTGCATGAACACTTTAGTTTGTGGAAGCTGATATGTTTTAAGTAAACACATAGTTTACTATACGAGAGCGCAAACAGTGTGGGTAATAAATCAGTGTACCATGCTCGCCAAGATGCCCGAGTGGAGAAGCCGACAAAAACAGAAGCATAAAATTTGCGAAGACGCGAATCCGGAAACCGCGCCGAAGTGTTTTCAGGTTCGACTGTAGTTATCCAGTACAGTCATACATTATTTATCGACTGCCTTATTGGTAGCTTGGGTTGGTTCGTTTTTGCCACACAATGGCTGTCCGATGACAGCGCACGGCCCCGATATGCGGTTCTCTCTCGAAGGCTGGTTTCTGACGCATATGTTTGTAGGTTTTCTGAACTGATTCACAGTGACTGTTGGGCCTTGCTTATCAAAATAAAATTAATGGCTACTCGTTAAGATCTATTCGAAAACTCTTCAGATAAAGTAATGATAGTAATGGTTTAGTTGTATTTATTTATTTAGTATTTACATGAAGTGGGACAAACAAAATTACATTCGGATCAGTCCTGTTTTCTTTTATATTGGGGTTCTGAACAACGTTTTGTAGAGGCCACATATCCATCAACGTTAAACAAGATGGTAACCAATCGACGTGATAACAATCCTCTGATATTCATAATGAAATGATATACATCTACAATTCTACATCTTCACTAATTTTAAAGAGGAAAGATTAGATTTTTTTTAATGTGTAAAATAATGAGACGAACGAGACGCTCTCCTGATGGTAAGAGATAACGCCTGTCCATGCCCATTGCAGTGTTACACAGAACTGAGTAACAAAACAAAGTCCAGGGCATCGCTGCTTTAGTGCTCATTACTTTAAGACTTTCGATGGTTAGTATCAACAGCCCAGTAATTTCGGTAGCTGCTGCCCTTCAAACCGGAACACAGTAATGTTTACAAACTACTGTTTAGCGGCAGAATATCTGGTACTGCGTTGGTACCTACCTAGATGACGTCCTGCTAAGGAGATCTACCACCAAGTTTGTATTGAATAGGCTCCAAAACTACTGGAGCGATCTGAATAATTCTTTTATCATTAGAATGCTACATTATCACTGAGGGGCATAGGCTATATTTATATTGTTAATTGAGTTTTGTTTTCCCGTGCGAAGCCGGGGCCAGTCTATTTTATTAAATAGCTGGATAAACCGTAGATAACGTAGTAGGTACATGGTAAATATTGCAATAAGGCATAACCTTAGTCTTTAGTACAATTTCACAATTTTCTTCGCATTATAAGGTTATAGGCCTAGTAGGTTGTAGTAATTTTTAAATACGATATACCAATCATGTAACAAGTTTGCCTTTTTTAGGTGTCGGTGAATATAATAGAAGCTAAGAACTTGACCTGTGCAAATTCACAAAATGATTTGTGCGTAGTTGTTACGTTGGGAAAGGAAAAATATAAAACTCTCTTGAAGAAAAAAAGTGAAGAAAACTGCAGAGAAGTAAAGTCTTTTTTTTTTTTGTTAATATCTTGTTCATACTTGACGATAAGTTCAAACGGCATTTTACTTTGACTGGATTTAAACCAAACACCAGAACGGCAGATATCTTGGCAATAGAGCGTTCTTAATATTTGTTGTATTTTGATCAAAAAGTACTGTTGTTGCTTTTCAGTTGACCAGCTGCTTAGGAAAAGACGTATTAAAGGGTGCAGGTTCGATTCCGTGCCATTAAGATTTTCATTAAAGTTGTACTAAGCAGGGTAGCGATGACAGCTCAGTGGTTAGCGCGGTAGGTTCACATGCCGAAGGGCGTGGGTTGAAACCCAACGATGAGCTTAAGCTGCCGGAGAAGGAAAACATCGTGAGGAAACCATAGCATGGTGGTAGGGTACTTTCTAGTACTCGGATGGCTAGCTACTACCCTTAAGTTGAAAATCTGCCGCCAAGCCTCTAACGGTGTGTTCCAGCAGCCTCACTAGCCTGGACTGAATTGCCTTGAGAGACAAAACAGTTCAGGCTAGGTGAGCTTTACCATCTTCGACCACACCTTCACTTAACATCAGGTGAACGGTGGTCAAACACCTTGCCTGACAATCATTAAAAAAAAAAAAGGACTGAAAATTACTCTCGCTTCTCAATAAAAGATAACATCATAGGGGTATATGGAGAAGAATTTCAAAAGTGTGCGAAAATTTGCCAACTGCCACAGCTCGTTTATTGAACTCTGCCTTAATCAAATTTGATTGAAATTTAGACCACATCCATTTACCTTCAGATCAAAATCTACGTTCGGTCAGATTGTAGCAGTGTCGTTTAATTTATATAACTAACTAGCGACCCGCCTCAAATTCGCACGGGCACAATATAGATACTAATGCGGTGCATATGAATGTCTTTATTATAGAATGTATTATGCCTTTTATGCTTTTTTGCCTTTTCCTCTTAAATCATTCTGTCTATCGATGGAAACCGCATTAAAATCCGATGCGTAGTTAAAAGAGATCCGACAGACTGCGGGAAGTGACATTGTTTTATAAATACAAATACAAATACAAATAAATTTAATGTTTCATCAAAATAGTACAGGTATGTATAGTAACCCTGCCTGCAGCTGTAGCCTTCGCTGTGTTGCTGCAGACAGTGTCTTCCCACTAAGGTTTAAAAAATAAAAAACATTGAACACAAACTTAAAAAAAAAACATAACTGATTTTCGTTATGAATTTACATATTTATGCGTGTGCGTGGGCGTATGTGTATGTATATGTGTGTGTAGTGAGTGTGTGTGTGGGCGTATGTGTGTGTAGTAAGTGTGTATGTGTGTAGCGAGTGTGTGTGTGAGTATGTATATGTGTGTGGTGAGTGAGTGTGTGTAGTGTGTAGTGTGTAGTGTGTAGTGTGTGTGTGTGTGTGGTGTGTATAGTTATTAGGAATATATAATAACAATAATGTTTATTAGCATAGCAGCAGAAGGTTCAGAATAAAAAGTTAGTCCACTCTTTCCAATAATTTTTCAGTACAAATGTAATCCAGTTGTGTCAACCAGTTTTTTATAATTGTTTTTAATTTGAATCTATTGACTTTTTTACATCTAGAGTAGATAATAATAATAACTTTACATGTATGTAATGTAAAAAAAAATTAAAAAATAAGAAAACAAATAAATATCTAAGATAATAACAATAATTTCAATTTAAATTTCAGGTTACTAGGAATAATTACATAATTATTTAATTAAATACAAAAATACAAAAAAATTAAAAAGTTCAATTCAGTAAAAAGTACATTAATTTAAAAATAATAATAGTTAATAAATAAATTCAAAAGTAACTTACAAAATCAAACTTAAAATGTAGTATTCGTCCGTCAATTATTATAATAAATCAAGTGGCATAAGCACATGTGCAGTACACTACTACTTACTTACCTAGTACTTTATACTATGTAGTGATTTTTGTATGTTGAAACTTGATGATATTGTAGTGAAACCTGAGTGAGACAGATGCTGAGTTTTATCCGCAGTATTTGTTATTCGAATGGTATACAAGCTTGAGGGAGATCCAACGGTCGAGCTTGTGGGTGGCTCTGATGGAGCCGCGCTGCTGCGCTTCGCCGCGGCTACTTGGAGAAACTAGCATCGATTTAGGTGTCATTTGGGCACAGCCTAGTAAGTATGTCAAGTTTGCAACTATCACGTCGGTTTTGGCGGGAACGCGGAAAGAGCCGTGTAGCCCCGTTGTATTTTTCCCCAAAGCCAGTGTTTTTTCGAGTGTTTATGCATAAAAATGGTGGTGTTTTATTCATAAAGTGCCGAATCACAAGCGCGAGTCTGAGAAAATTATATAATGTGATGAAACATGAATAATTGTGTTGCTTCCAAAACTCCATCAAAGCTTTGTAGTAAAGTCACCACTTCACTAAAGCATGACTAAACTTGAGTGACACGGACTGTACTTGACCAAGATTGGACTTTGATTAAAACTATAGCTGAGAGGCAACTTATTTAACTTTTGAAACTTGAAAATATAAAACACTTGACACTGGCAAATATTCAAAATACGACGCCAAAACCAAAGAAAAAAAACTCTCACGTCACCTGGTTAAAATTAGGGTTAGACCGTTTATCAGCCGGACTCTACTTTGACTTCTTTCGTGTGACTTTAACTGTGACTCGGACTTGCTTTAATGAATTTGAATTTTCATCATATACTTTAAAATATTGAAACACTGGAACAATGTATAAGGAGGAATGCCAAATATAAAATAAATTGTAAAGGCTTTTTTGTTAAGTTGTTTCGTATTTGGAGCGAATTTTTGGTACTTTGATCTTATATGTTTGGGTATAAAACGTCGAAGTGTAGGTCGAAGGTACCAAAAACAACAATGTATCTTTCACCCTTTAATTTTATGAAAAACGTTATTTTGATAATGTATGCCATTTAAAAGCTATTCCGAGCCGTATGAGGTTTATTTATAGGTTAATATAAAATCAAGTCCATTTTTAACAATCATCGCCAAATACATCAAGCCATAAATTAGGTTTGAACATGAAACCAAGGAAAAGTACGCAGTTAAATGACAGAACCATTCTGGATTCTCAATTAAAACTGTAAATGGAAAAGTGCGTAAGTGGCCAGAGGGCCAGTGGACCAAACGGAACACTACGTTTTACTGGAAGGGATATGTTTTGCGCGTATTTTGTATGTTTGTATATTTGTAAATTTCTTTACTACCAAACGGCTGGATGGATTTCGACAGTTAAGATATCGTTATTTTCGTCTTGAAAACCCTTAGCGTCCTGAAATAGGTATTTGAAAAGAAAAAAGCAAAATAGCGATTTTTTGCGCGAAATAATAATAAAAATAAAAATTTATCAAACCTTTCGAGTATGGTATCAAAATTTACATAAATGTATGTTCCAATTTACTCAGGAATTTTACCATTAATTATTTATAATAAAGCTATTTTATTCGCAGTCGGGTTATAGCATTTTTATGAAGCTAGTTGTCAGTTAAATTATATCCATAATAATCGGTAGCTTTAGAAATAATTTTAAGTATATATGGTCTACCTTATTAAAGTAATTTTAAATTATTCAGATCATCAAGTATTTCACAAGTGGGCTCAATTGACTCTGCCACGGAACCCAGCTGTCGGTATCGTTGGTTTTTTGAAAGTCGACGTCTCCATAGTGTGTAGAGGAGATATTAACGAAATGCCTCTTATAGTAACACACGACAAAAACGCGGAGTAAGTTCTTTAATTTTCCTGCTCAGAATAAGGTCGTGTTTGACCGCATGATGGTAAGAAGTTGTGCGGACGATGATGTAACACGCTAACTTATAAGGACCTAACTAACCTATGTAATCTAGACTTGAAGACACGTATATTGTATTCAAATCGCATAAATATTTTAGTGATGATGGCTTAGTGATTGGCGTGGGTTCAATGCCCAACAACGAGCTTGAGCTGCCGGTAAGGAAAACATCGTGAGGGAACCATAGTATAGTAGTACTTTCCAGTACTCGGCTGGCTAGCTAAAGTTGAAAATCAGTATGTTGAGACTAACCATCAAAAGTCTCGAAAGTAATGAGCGCCAAAGCAATGATGCCCTGGACTTTGTTATGTTACACATAGTTCTGTGTATCGCTGCAATGGTCATGGGCAGACGTTATCTCTTACCATCAGGATAGCGTCTCGTTCGTCTCGTTCCTTTTTACATAAAAAGATAATAGACGAGAAATATTGTAACACTATTTAGTTCTAAGTAATATTTCTTTTCGAGAAATATTGTAACACTATTTAGTTCTAAGTAATATTTCTTTTCAGAAATGTTCTGCAATCTTCATCTGAACTACAAACTGCTAATTACGTGGTAACGATTCATAATGCATTTGGCGTCCCTGCGCGACGGCAGGAATCGCGCCAAGAAAAACTGCCCAGTACTTATGTCAAAGTCACATTTTGTGGCATAACGGTACATTTACTTGCAACTCGAAATACTTTCATGATTCGTACAGCAATCGCCTGTACAAAATTAGCAAGTTGAAATGGCAGTGGGCAGGGCACATAGCACGCAGAGTTGATGGCTGATGGGGCTGCAAAGCTCTGGAGTGGAGATCACGGACCGGCAAGCGCAGCGTAGGACGTCCACCCATAAGGTGGACAGTCGACCTAATAAAGACCGCAAGAACGCGCTGGATGCGAGCTTCCAACCGGTATTTGTGGAAGTCAATGGGGGAAGCCTATGCCCAACAGTGATGATGATGGTGATGAATTTCTGGTGGCTAGGAAAACTCTAATTTCAATAAAATGTAACGTTATTCTCAAACTTTTAGGCGGACTTGTTTCATGGTTGTTTTTAACGCTTTATTGAGGCGAGGTCCATTTTAGGTAAATAACTTGCTACGACTTTGTTCTTACTATAATTTTTGTTCTTATTTAAACTTTAACAGCTGTTTCGTTTGTCTATACTATTGGAAAGAGGAAAGATTTGATTGTTTGTTTGTATTGAATAGGCTCCGAAACTACTAGACCGATTTCAAAAATTCTTTTACCGTTGGGAAGCTACACTATCCCCGGGTGACATAGGCTACATTTTATCCTAGTACTCTCACGGGAACGGGAACTACGCGAGGCGCCCGCTAGTCTTAAATATGTTTGCAATTTTTTTATTAACGCGCTTGTGTTATTCTCGTCTGTAAGTATGTATCTAACGGAATCTGTAAATTAAATTTTCAACACGTACAATTAACTTGAAAATTTTGCACACGTTTCAAGAACCCCTTATAATTTTATAACTGTCCTGATTAAAATAAAATTACTGGTTTTACAGGTTGTTCATGTACATAGTGACGGTGAAATGTGATTATTATAATTCAAAATAAGTGTCTACCTAATTTGGTTTGCTAATACAGCGTGTTTTTTTTTTAGATTCTTAAAGTGTACTTTTATTTTAAAGGTGAAAACCGCAGTCCAAATGCGGACCTGTAGCCCATGTTATAATGAACAAGTATCAATAACAGAGGTGTTCCCTAATATTTGTCATACGATGCGATTCGAGGTATGCTGTACCGATCAAGTGCCCAACCCGGTCATGGCATGTGTTGACTTGAATTTGGGACAGATTTCACACGACGGTGAGAACGGTAAGAAATCTATAATTACTGTCAATACTAGGCTGTTTTAATTTTTTTCTTTGTTTTTGGCGTTGCACTTTGTGCATTCTGCCAGTCAAGTAATTCATATTTTCAAGTGTCTTATGATAAAATCAAGTAATATGCCACAGACAAACTTATAAGAAGTAAGTCACATAACAGTCAAGTTTAGACTATGCCGCAGTGGTGACTCTGTTAGAAACACCTACGGTGTTTTAGAAAAAACATGTTTATACACATTGCTTTCCTTATTCACACTTGTGCGTATAATTTGGCATTTTATGATGATACCATTATTTATAAACATGAACACTCGAAAGGAAAAATGTTTTGGAAATAATACATTTTTCCGTGTTACTGATAAAACACAAGGGGCTATACAGGGTGTCATGTTTTTATCAGTCTATGGTCTGTGCAATCATACTTTATTATGGGTGTCTAGCTCGACTGCGTCGAATGAGTTATAGAGACTTCAAAATTGGATGTAACGGGAGGCCTCGCAAAGTTCGCAACTTTTATACTTTTTTACAGATTCTCGAAATTAGCTGAAAATACCTATTCATAATGTAGTTTTTTAAGCTTTTGCTAAAGTTATTTAAGGCTAACAAAATTATTGTTTTTTTTTTATCTAAAAGATGTAAACCCATTTTCACAGGATTCGTTCCAACATTTGGTCCAACCTTGCTTCATATGTATGGCAACGCTATATCGGGAATGGAAACTCCCGACGGCGAAGGTCCGTTTTATAGAGGGGCTTTACTCATAACTTTGAGAACCATTGTTCCTTACTTAGAATATGGCATTCAAATGACAAATGTAGAGCCTACAGCCCCCATACGAATGGTAAAGCATTTGGATTTAAAAATTAAATCGTTCTATAATAATCTAGTTTTATTATGGGAATAAGCAACAAGGCACCTGATGGTAAGTAGTTCTCTACACTGAATAAATAATACATGTTTGCACCGCTTAATTATTTTCCATTAATAATGATGTAATTATTATTTAATCTGTGTTTTTTTTTTTTTTAATGATTGACAGGCTAGTTGTTTGACCACAGCTCACCTGATGTTAAGTGAAGGTGTGGTCGAAGATGGTAAAGCACACCTAGCCTGGAATGGAACTGGCTCTCAAGTGAGGCTGCCGGAACACACCGTTAGATGCTTGGCGGCAGATTTTCAACTTGAGGGTGGTAGCTAGCCAGCCGAGTACTAGAAAGTACCCTACCACCATGCTATGGTTTCCTCACGATGTTTTCCTTCACCGGCAGCTCAAGCTCATTGTTGGGGTTTGAACCCACGCCCTTCGGCATGCGAACCTACCGCGCTAACCACTGAGCTATCATCGCTACAAAGTAGTGTCTTTAAAGTTACATAGCACATAGAGTTAAAAAAACATTTGTACGTTTTCGTTATTTAAACGTAAGAAAAGTGGGACAGCGATATTCAAACGTTTTAATATTGAAAACAAGACGAAAGATTTTTCCGCAAATAAGTACTCGTGCAAAACCCACTGAACTGAGTACTTAGTTTCTTATGGTTACGAAAAATGAAACGGAGTTTCCAATTGCAGGAGGAACTTTGGAATACGGAAGATATATGCATTTATTGTCCTATTTTAGAAGTTTCCATGTTTAATCACCAACTCGCTGGTAAACGTTGTGGAATAGCCATTACTATTGGTGAAATTCCTAACGAGTTAAGCAATAACGAAGGTATATACGTATATGACTAGATATAACTAAAAAAATTACATTAATATTATTGCGAAAACAGCTCTCTACCATTTTGTCTTTGGCTAAATTTTAGAATTCCGTGCCCAATAAAGATTTTTGCACGTTTGTCCTAAAATGGTCAACATGTATTGATAATAATAAATATACAATGGTTTATTTGTAGCAAAAATACAGTATACAAACATGCACAAAATAAACCTAAACTTTTTGTTTTTTGTACCTGCTTGAATGGCTACTCGCCACCAACTATTTAAAGGATTTTCCTTCGTTTTATACATTTTTGGCGACTAAAAGAGTTAGCCAATAATTGTACTTAACATTTTATTGTGATTAAGCAAACTGTAGTTGGTGTTTAACTTACGTCTTTATTGATAACTAGTTGATAACATCTTCAGATAGTTTCAAGGCATCACAATAAACAATACCAAGGCGTATAAGAGTAATTATTTAATTATAAGTTGTTTAATCTAGGGCTAGAGAAGCTGTGTAAATTTTTTCCAAAGAAAAAGCAGAAACTCCGTTGTCTGGATAGGGGGAGTCACGCCACTGACAGTTACGATACGATTGACCGCCTATCCTCACAGTGAGGCACATGGCATGAGGTTGCCGCACGCCGCTCGACTTGCACTTTGCATGCAACTTAAATTGGTCAGAAACAACATTTGGAACTGATACTAGCTTATATTATGCGATTAATACAAACCTTTTGGGACAATTTGTATTAATACAACATAGCATACAAAAGGTTATTTTTAAATGGTATTGTACCAAATATGTTACATGGGCCAAGCTAGGTCGTTGGCCACAAATCACCTGATGTTAAGTAACCCTGGAACGGAACTGGCTTTCAAGTGAAATGTAATGTGAGTAGGAAGATTGATGTGGAAAAGTCGTCTCATGAGGTTGTCAGGGTATTATCAGCATACCCTGTATTTAAGTTTGTCCAATAAACAAAGATTTAAACAAATATATTACTTTTCAGAGTTCATGTCACTAATTAATGAGATCAGTAAGTGTTTTAAATCATTGTTATTGTAACTTTGTCTTGCAGTATTGAAGTAGAAAATACTGTATCTCTTTCATATAAAAAAAAAACCAAAAAAACTTCGAATATTCGAAGAAACTCGTAGAAAGTTTTTCTTGTTGACATGTAACACAGCGCCATCTAGCTCCAAACTAAGCAAAGCTTGTGTTCTATGGAAGCCAGACAGCTGACAAAATACTTTTTTTTTTTTGTAAATTCATACTTATAATACATACAGTACACCCAGATACAGAACAAACATTGATCTTAGTTACACAAATGTTAGTCCTGAGTGGGATCGAACCCACTCCCTTCAGCTCTCGAAGCAGACATACTGCCAATGAACCAACAGGGCTGCCAAGATAAAATAAATTCAGCAAATTCAGTTGCTATTTGATTGAATTTCACGGTAATTCTTGACTAGACGCGAGAGACGAGAAACTTTGTGCAACTATTTATTTTCTTATCCGTTCACTTATTTATACTAACTCGTGTGAAAACCTGATATGTCGTAATATAAATAAAAACGTACAGAAGTTTTTACAAATAATTTGATCTATATATTGAACAATAATGTATTTTCTCCGTTGTTTTCAACGTTGTAACAAAATTTCAATTTACTGTTGAAAATTTTCTACGTGTTTTCCCATATTTTTCTGCGCCAGTGACACATACACTGTTGAGCTTTCATAAACAGGGGGGTACTAGTTATTGTTTGTTTCTCTAGAGAAAAGAAAACTTCACTACACTGGGCCAATACCCATAGAGAAAAATGCAGATCCGTACGGATATATGGATTTTGCGAATGCGTTCCCAGTTCTTCAATTCGCGACCCGTCTACCCGGTTTCAGATATCGAGTTTATAGGAATAACTTCGTTCAGAAGATTGTCGAAAACTTTGTTAGTTGTTTTTTTTCTTTACATTTACATTGTATTTTTTTTTCTATTTGACAGGCAAGGTATTGGGCCACAGCTCATCTGATGTTAAGTGACAGTATGGCAATGAGGTAACCACACCTGAACTGGCTCGGCAGATTTTTGACTTGAGGGTGGTAACTACCCAGTCGAGTGCTAGAAGGTACCCTGCCCCCCATGCTCTGGTTTCCTTACTATATTTTCCCTCATCGGCAGCTCACGCTCGTTATTAGAGTTTGTACCCACGCCCTTCGGCGTATGAACCAGCCGCGGTAACCACAGCGCTATCATCGTTACAAACGCATGAAAAATGGAAGTGTTAACGAATTAGCAGTCCGAGGTAGTACGCTCTAAAAATTAAAAATACATACTTGTGTCAAATGTCACAATGTCAAATCACTGTTACAATGGGAATAAATCCGAAATCACGAAAGAAACGTTTGCACCATTTATTTGGTCAAGGGTCAATGATATTTGTTTTATTTATAATCGAAGGTTGTGCACTACATTTATTTATTACTAGAGGACGCCTCGCGGTTTCACCCATGTAGTTCCCATTCTCGTGGGAATACAGAGATAAAAAGTAGCCTATGTCATCCGGAGATAGTGTAGTTTACCAACGGTGAAAGAATTTTTGAAATCGGTCCAGTAGTTTCTGAGCCTATTCAATACAAACAAACAATCAAATCTTTCCTCTTTCTTCAAGAATAACAGTTAATTCATATAAAGTAGTCTGTGGTTGAAAGACAGACGTATAAAAATAGTAGAGGGTTTTTTAACACGTCTCTTTATCGAAGAGTTAAGTTAACTATCAACAAACAGATATCCGACCCGAAGCGCAGCAGTTGAGAACGTTTTATTTCTTCTGTGTATCTTGAAACTCGTTATTTGTGGTTCCCTTTTCCACGGAAAGCTTTCCTTCAATTGTAACGTATGAAGGTAGTTTATTGAATAAATGTTTTGAATTTTTATTGATATACACGGTGGAATTTCATTTAATACTTTATTGCATACTTACAAAATAAGTCTCTCTATTAGGGCATGTCTCAATTACTGGGAACATTAGGAATTACAAAAAAAAACAAATATATTTTTCATCCCCCCATCTCGGCAAGAGTATTTTTGCTCTTCGATATCTGAGTGCAAAAGTCGTTTTTATCCGCTATAGGATAAAGTAAATTTGTATTTAGAACATCGTGTGCATTAAGTTTATGAATTCAAAACATCAATAAACCTATATACTTCTACCTCCATGGTGCCGAATTTATCATACAACTTTTTAAATTTGTGATAAACTCAGACTCGGAACCTCTGTGGTGGTGTGCGTTTCTTTGCATTTAGTCGTTTCCTCGCTGAGGTGGGATGAAAAGTTACGTGTTGCACTCGAGTGCAAAGATTTTTCACCTCGTGCTCTTTTGATTCCCTCGCTAATGCTCAGGATTCTAATTTTTTTTAGAATTCCTCGCTTGCTCGGTCGTCAAAATTGAGCACGTCGTTAAAAAGCAACTTCGCACTCTTTTATAACAAACAATTATTTTTTATATAATTTTTTTTTTAAATGAAATTTGATATTGTCTTATTACAGGAAAAATCTTTGCAAGAAGTGAAAAATAGACTCAAAAACTATATTTACTCGTTTCCAAGTGAAATACTCGAAGAACTCGTCGATGCAGTGAATGCCACCGCAAGTCAAATACTTAACTTTCTCGAAATCGTTCATTGTTTTGATCCATCCACTGACAGTCGTAGTGGTACAATTTGTTACACAACTGTGCTAGATCAAAAACAACTGGCTCTACAGAAAGAAGAACTTGTAAGTAATAAAAAATGTTTTGTACTGCTTACTAGAGAAGAAACTGCTTTTAAATCCCAATAATATCATAAATGTGAAAGTTTGGTTGGATGGATGGATGTTTGTTACTCTTTCACGCAAAAACTACTCAATGGATATTGATGAAATTTGGTATGGAGATAGTTGAGACCCTGGATTAACATATAGGCTACTATTATTCTCGAAAACATGTAGCGGGTAACACCGCGGGGTGCAGCTAGTCTATACTATTGTAAAGAGGAAAGATTTGTTTGTATTGAAAAGGCTCCGAAGTTACTGGGCCGATTTCAAAAATTCATTCACCGTTGGGAAGTTGCACTAGCTGCTGCCCTGGGCAACATAGGCAACTTTTTATCCTGTGTTCCCACGGGAACGGGAACCACGCGGTTTCTTCCACTACCAATGAGCCAACAATAATACTACAACGAACATATTTTACGCTAAATCTTTTTTGTTCGTTTAATTAAAATGTATTAACTAAAACAGGAAAAGATATACCATCAAATGAGAGAGAAAATAAATCTCAACTCTGATGTGAATTTATTGAAAATGGTCAGTAAGACATCATCGGAATGTTATTCAATTTCTAAAAAGAGCATCAAAAAGCTTTTGGTCGAGTTACTTGTGTTTTCACAAAAATTGAATTCACTCGTTTTTAAGGTACGTTCACGTTTATTTTTAACGTGAAGTTTTATTTCTAAGCCTCATTCTGACCATTTTTTTATTTTATTTACAACATTTTAATAGGACGTCGCGTAGGACATCTGGCGGTGGATGGAAGCGAAAAGCCGAAGATCGGGCTGAGTGGCGTGTCTTGAGAGATACCTATGTCCAGCAGTGGACTACAATAGAATAATGATGATGATGGTGGTGGTGGTGATGATGATGAATACCTTGTGAATTGTAAAAGGTAGTCCATTGAAATTAGCGCAATGCTTGTTACAAAATATCACATTTTAAAGTTACTAGGAGGATGTTTATCGTGATTATAGTACAAATGATACGGTACAATAATTAATAATAAAACCGAGCTAAATGCGAGTCGAACATGCATGAAAGAAATTATTCCGAACTGAATAGAAGTAAACACAATGTTTCGTTCAATGCATTGTAGTGATGAAGAATTCCTTGTGAGTTTGGCTCGCACTTGGCTGGTATTTTTAATTACTTTTAATATATAGTTTGTTTTTATTAGAGTGCTGAAGGATGGCCAGATATTATCGTATGGTTACTTAACGACGGCTCCCGATATGCATTTCACAAGTTTTCTACTTCCGATATACTTTTTTCTAACATGCCAGATTTATGTGGCAAGGATTTTGGAAGAATCCAGACGATCTATTTAAAAGTGAGATTTTTATATTCTTAGTGAATAATAATGACGCTCAAATGCCTTACTTATAAGCGTTGCTCATAGTTAATCTATGCTTAAAACGCTTTGACAATTTATCGCCGACGTAAAATGTCACGCGAGGAAATGTATGCTACTTAGATTAATTTTAACCATTTTATTTGTGTAAGTAGGTAGTAGGTAGTTTTATTTGGGTAACTAGTCTCAAAGTAATGAGTGCCAAAGCAGCGTTGCCCTGGACGTTGTTTTGTTACTCAAAGTTCTGTGCATCGCTGCAATGGTCATGGGCAGGCGTTATCTCTTAACATCAGGAGAGCGCCTCGACCGTCTCATTACTTTTACATAAAAAAAAAAAAAAAAAATTGTGTAAGTCGTCATTATACAAGATGATGATGTTTTTTTTTATTTCAGCCTTTAAAATGCCCAAAACACTTACATGTTCCAAACAGTTGTACCTGCATCACTGGTAAAATTGAGCTACTTCTTTGGGCAGGGCTGTTTTCCGAAGTTTCTTCTTTCGATTCCTGCTTGCCTCGGGGGTTTAGAGTCAAAACGAGAGAATACGACATCTGTTTAAAAGCACCGGTCATAGTAAGCTTGAACATTTTATTATTAAAAATATTTTTGTAGATAAATAAATAAATATCGTAAGACTATACACACAGCGCCATCTGGCCCCAAACTAAGCAGAGCTTGTGTGATGGAAGTCAGATAACTGATAGAATACATCAATACTTTTTTTTTGTAAATACATACAGAACAGTGTCTGGGACACAGAACAAACATTTGTTTATTCACAAAATGTTTGCCCTGAGTGGGAATCGAACTCTCGCCCTACAGCTCTCAAGGCAGATATACTACCAATGAGCCAACGGGGCTGTCTTATCCGTATAAGACATAGATATAGAAGAGCGGGATTTACTGACACAAGTATTTTTTATACTTACCAGAAGCTCAACCCAACCTACTTTTAAAGAAATCTGGTCAAAAAATAAAGATTTTTTTTTTTTCATTTTAATTCTAATTTTCATGATGCATAATTATTTTAATTATGCTGCGTTCGTTTCACTGTTTCACTTGAAAACAAAATGTATTCAATTATTTTTTAATCAATCTTTTTTTCTTTTATATAAATATGCGTTGTCATCGGAACTAAACCAACGTGTCAAATTTTAATTCATCAGATTGCTAAATTTACCTAAACAAAGTAACACAAACATTGCTAGTATTTAGAAGCTTGTAATTAATGTATCCATATTTCAGTTTTTGTTATTTTCACTGTCCGGAGAAAGATTCTATTGTTTCTGACGCATTACAAGTTAGCTAATTATATTAGGAAGGCTGTACTCGTACATAATTCGTGACTTTATCCTGTAAGGAAAACATTGATAGAGAAAGATGTTTAATTATTTACAGATGGTTAAATGTCGTGTATTCATATATCGAGCGAAACTAATGACCATTGAAGGCGCGACTCCGCCAAATGCATTTGTGAGGTCCAATGTTTTGAACTCCGTCAGGGAAACTCTGGTTAGTATTATTTTTTTGCTTGATAAAGATTTGAATGTTTATCTGTATTTTTGCCTGCATTTATACCTGTATAATGTACTTGTACCTGAATCTGTTCCTGTACCAGTGCCACTATAGAAATTACCTTTTAATATGTAGCTGTATTTTGAATCGTATTTTTTTTTAATGTAAAAGTAATGAGACTTTCGATCGAGACGCTCTCCTGATGTTAAGAGATAACGCCTGTCCATGACTATTGCAGCGATATACAAAACTTTGAGTAACAAAACAACGTCCAGGGCGTCACTGCTTTTGGCACTCATTACTTTGAGACTAGATGGTTAGTCTCAACAGCCCAGTAATTTCGCTAGCTGCAGTACCCTTCAAACCGGAACACAGTAATGTTTGCACACTACTGCTTGGCGGCAGAATATCTAGACAATAGACAATAGACAACACTTTATTTGCGACATAAAACGAATACATAAATAATAGATATCTGGTACTGCGGTGGTAGACGACCTCCTGCTAAGGAAATCTACCACCAAGTAATATTTACATTGTGTATAGCGACGAAGTACCTGTCCAATTATTCGGATCATATCTATTTTTTATAAACTGTCACTGATCTGGGTTTCTTCTCATTGTAATCAAAGTAAGGCGGTAGTTCACCATGCTGGCCTAGTGCGGGTTTTTAGACACATTTTTTTTTTTCATTTTCACATTTTTGAGTAAGTAACAGTAAGAACAATCAGATACGCAGGTTTCTTTACGAAGTATTTTTGTCGTTTGAAGCTAGCTGCACATAATTTATAAAAAACTGGTGCATGCTGTATGATTTGAACTAAGATCTGAATTTAAAATAAGTGAGGCTGGCTGGCTTCTACCTAGTTTATAAGTGTAGTTTTTGTAATAGTATAATACCATTTATGGTTTCTATAATTGGGAAAAGCTGTGTTTTTACTTTTGTTTCGTATTTTAATAGATGGATTTACATTTTACATGACTGTCGAAAAGAAGTGTCTTCTGTTTTCAGGGTTCACGTAGGTATATAAGTTTGGATGTAAGTTACTGTTTATTTTATCATGACTTTTTAATGCCTGCACATTTTTAGGTACCGTTAGAATAAAAAAATACATTCTAACTATACCTGTAATATTCATATTTAAAATAAATAAATAGGTATGTTATAAGTATTTAAAAGAAAAAAAATTGTGTGCATTCCTGTTTTATTAATTCTCTAATTGAAGGTTGCTTCGGATTAATCCAGGTACAGACAAAAACTGCAACTCCTATCTGGGACCAAGTGTTGACGGTGACCAACATGGTCCGATCTTCGCAAGCACGAATATTGACAAGCCCTCCAGAGGTGATGGTGGAGGTATACCACTACGAGTCAACGGTAAGATAAATAATAATCAGTACAAACTAACATTAAAATGTTAGTAGAACATTGTTGCTTCTAAAAAAGAATGTATTGGATTACGTGACTGATCGCCTGGAGGTACGCCTAACACGACTGTCTTCTATTTTTTTGGCGTGTGGAAATAATTTTGCGTAAAATTCTCGAAATTCACACTGGTTAGCTGTTGGTTCTAATGGCTGGTAGATTGCAGTTTTAAGGAAACAACTACCATAAATTAAGAGCTACCGTAACATGATGGTTAAAAATGCATATTTTATTGTAATAAATTAAGCTTTCATAGCATAGCGAGTTATTTTTATATGAATGAGTGATTTTTCGATTTAACCTATTTTATCAGCTTTGGCATATTCTCCCTAAAAACAATCTATATAAATCCACTAAACAGTCGTTTGTATATATATATATATATATAGATATAAATAATAATATATATATCTATATTTATATATCTATATATATATATACATATAGATTTATATATATATATATTGGTATGTATGTTACTTTCCAGAGTAAATCCGAATTGATCGGTCGTGCCAGAATACAACCTATCGTGGCAGACAAAATCACCACTGATTATGCTCCGAAACTTAGGTGGCATAACTTACTTCTCGGATCTGATTGCACAGGACAAATATTGATGTCTGCGTTAATTCAACAGGCGAGTTATGATTGAGTCGGGCTCTGTATTCGAGAGTATGCGATATTTTATTCTCGTCGCTCATAAGTCATCTAAGTGATAATGGCAGGCTACTGTACCGACGGTGCAGGTCTCAGTAGGTATTCCCCTACAAGCGTTATTTTACATCTTCAAAAATGTTTGACGAAATTATAAATTTTGTACCTAGTTAAATATTTATAAATATACCTAAATGTTAAAAAACCCCCTAGCTCTAAGCTACCTACGTATGAATACACAAATACCTACCTACCTACTTTTTTATCGACGTTTTCACATTGGCGCAAAAAGTTTTGGTCATTATTTTCAAAAGTGGGAAAGTTTTTTAATTACCTTTGTTTTTTGTTTTTTGCTTGAGAAATTGCTCATTAAAATGTAGGTATGTCTGTACAGTTGTAAGGAATAGTTCTAAATTCGGTGAGAAATAAAGCTCCTCTTAGTTTTTATTGCTAGATAGGTATGTATATTATAAGTGTAGGCCCAGGTCGCAGCTAGCTCTGGAAGGTGACCACTTGACCAGCCCTAGTTACTTTGGTTACTCAGATGTACTTTGTTTTATTTACGAAAGATTTGTTATAGAAACATCACAGCTTCCTTATGATGATGTTTTAGGCTTCAAACGCCATCTAGGTACTTTCATGTGAACTATTTCACCACTGAATTTGCATGTCATTATTTGTATATCGTTGCTACTAAGTTAAGGTTGTGAGTTCCAAAAGGTGCCGCTAGATGGCGTTGATATGTTTTATTTGTAAAGAGCATCCCCTGAGCTTCATAATGCGGTGTCTGATAGGCGCTCACGAAAAGGCTATACTAATGTGAACCTTTTTGCCCGCGCATATGATATATTATTGCATAGCTACTTCCTGATTGCCTAACAGGACTCCACCTAGGACAAAAATCACCGCGAACGTCCTACAATAGGTACAATGTTTAGAAATAGTGGTGTTTTAATCACAAAGTACCTAGTTAATAGGAGTTAGCTTCCCTATTTTAATTTATTTAGGTAGATAGGTCCTTACAAATGCACAGAAAAAAATTGATAACTGTGTGTAGGTAGATACTAAGAATACTTTCGATCAAGTGACCTTATCAAATCAAAATCAGCTCAGCAGTTTGGGAGACACGATGCGACATTATATACCTACATATAAATATAATACGTTAAAATTATAAAACCGATGTGTAGACCCAAAAATGTTTGCGTCGAGATACGTAAAAATTTGATTAGGTATATAAAACAAAAGAGAAGGAAATATACCATCCGTCAGCCAAACGGTGACCTGCCCGACAAATCTGCAGCTAACTACATTAATTTATATCTGCTTCAATAGCTGTAGGGTGTAGGTTTAATTCCCATCAGAACAAATATTTATGTGACAATAAATTTTGTATCTGTGTATTTCTGTATGTGCTAACAAAAAAAAAATAGCATAAAAGTATTGTATCAGTTATCTGGTTCCCATAGTACAAGCTTTGCTTAGTTTAGGGCTAGATGCGATATTTATTTATTAATTTTATTTATCTGCACGGTTCGACCTTTTACCATTACAATAATATATATATATTTTTATGTATCAGTTACCAGAAACATTAGTGAAATCTACAATATACAATTCAATAAATGAATTAGACGATACAAATCACGCCCAAGATGTCTTCAAAGATGCAGACGATAATAAAATTGAAGAGCTTCCGCGGAGCGTTAAACCTCGATATTCAGCTTATAAGTAAGTTACAATTACAAGACAGCCCTGTTGGTTCATTAGTAGTATGTCTGCTTCGAGAGCTGAAGGGTGTGGGTTCGATTCCCACTCAGGACTAACATTTGTGTGACTAACATCGATGTTTGTTATGTGTTTGGGTGTACCTACTGTAAGTATATATGTATTTACAAAACCTATTTTAGTATTCTATCAGTTATCTGTCTTCCATAGCACAAGCTTCGCTTACTTTGGTGTCAGATGGCGCTGTGTGTAATGTCCTATGATATTTATGAATTAACTATCAAAATCCATCCAGCCGTTTGCAAGATACGAAGTAGGTAATTAAGAAATTTACAAAAAAAAAACAAGTAAAATACATAAGCTCGAAAAACATAATAATTCTTCCTTGACAGTCGGGTAAAAATTCGTGCTTTGAGTTGAAAGTATGAGAGTTGAGTTACTGGGCCGTCAATTTGAATTGTGTAACTTAGCGCAACGAATCGACCAACATCATCCCCCCCTCACTAATCACTCCATCCAGCTGAATTCGCTAGCTTGCAGGAACGAGGAGCAAAATTACACGCCTAACCAGATTGTTGACATAATGTTTGTTTTTAATAATACATTGGCATTTCTGTTATTTACATTTGTAGGGTTGACGTCTACTGGTGGGGATTGCGTGACATGAATATCTCCCGTAAGCCTTGTGCAGTTTTAGAAATCGACGACTTGATTGTGAAATCCGAAGTAATATCTGAGAAAAAAGCGAACTGCAACTTTCCAAAAGGTCGGGTCTCGCAGACGTTTATAGGAAATTTTGAGAGCAGTTCCTTCTCCCCGCTCACTGTCAAACTGTGTGACAGCAGTACTTTTGGAAGGCTCATATTCTTCGGCACGAACGCTGTGAAGAATCCTACTAAATATCTCATTAATTGGATACCTAAACACGAAAGAGAATCATCTTTGAGAACCGCTTCATTAACGTCTTCGGATTTTGTAAAGGGTAGGTTACCCTAAACTGGAGATTACGTCAACGCTAATATGATTTTTTTTAATGGTTGACAGGCTAGTTGTTTGACCACAGCTCACCTGATGTTAAGTGAAGGTGTGGTCGAAGATGGTAAAGCACACCTAGCCTGGTATGGAACTGGCTCTCAAGTGAGGCTGCCGGAACACACCGTTAGATGCTTGGCAGCATTTTCAACTTGAGGGTGGTAGCTAGCCAGCCGAGTACTAGAAAGTACCCTACGACCATGTGCGTGAACTTAGCAGATCATTGTCCAGCAGATCAAAAATAAATGGGAGTTCTGTTCGCATGCAGGTGAGTTCTACAGTTCCTGATACTTTTTGGAAATAGTTCTGGCGATTTTGTCATAAAAATGTCAATTGTCAAAATGATCTGCTAACTTCCCGTACCTAGCAGATCATTTTGCAGCAAATCAAAAACAAAGGTGATTTCTATTCGCATGCAGATGAGTTCTATAGTTCCTGATAATTTTTAGGAATAGTTCTAGCGTTATTGTCAAAAAATGTCATAAAAATGTCAATTATCAAAATGATCTGCCAACTTCCCGTACCTAGCAGATCATTTTGCAGCAAATCAAAAACAAAGGTGATTTCTATTCGCATGCAGATGAGTTCTACAGTTCCTGATACTTTTTAGGAATAGTTCTAGCGTTATTGCCAAAAAAAAGTCAATTGACTAAATGATCTGCCAATACATTATTATCAGAATGTTCAAAAATGAAAAAATAAAAAAAATGTTTGAACAGATTATATAAGCTAGAACTCTTTTGTTTAAAGCAGAAACGTATCAGAACTGCAATGTAGAACACAATTTGAGCCCAGAACTCACGTAAAAGTACCAGCAGATCATACCAGAAAGTCAAAATATCCATAATTTAAGAAAGAATTAAAAAAAAATATTTAATCGGCTCTTAAAAGCTAGAACTCCGTTGTTTACCGTAGATACGTATAAGAACTGCAATACAGAATACAATTCGAACCCAGAACTCACGTAAAAGTATCAGCAGATCATACCAGAAAGTCAAAATATCCATAATTTAAGAAAGAATTAAAAAAAAATATTTAATCGGCTCTTAAAAGCTAGAACTCCGTTGTTTACCGTAGATGCGTATAAGAACTGCAATATGGAATACTATTCGAGCCCAGAACTCACGTAAAAGTATCAGCAGATCATACCAGAAAGTCAAAATAACCATAATTTAAGAAAAAATAAAAAAAAATTATTTAAGTAACTCTTAAAAGCTAGAACTCCTTTGTTTACCGTAGATACGTATAAAAACTGCAATATGGAATACAATTCGAGCCCAGAACTCACGTAAAAGTACCAGCAGATCATACCAGAAAGTCAAAATATCCATAATTTAAGAAAGAATTAAAAAAAAATATTTAATCGGCTCTTAAAAGCTAGAACTCCGTTGTTTACCGTAGATGCGTATAAGAACTGCAATATGGAATACTATTCGAGCCCAGAACTCACGTAAAAGTACCAGCAGATCATACCAGAAAGTCAAAATATCCATAATTTAAGAAAGAATTAAAAAAAAAATATTTAATTGACTCTTAAAAGTTAGAACTCCTTTGTTTACCGTAGATACGTATAAAAACTGCAATATGGAATACAATTCGAGCCCAGAACTCACGTAAAAGTATCAGCAGATCATACCAGAAAGTCAAAATACCCAAGATTTAAGAAAAAATTTAAAAAAAATATTTAAGTAACTCTTAAAAGCTAGAACTCCTTTGTTTACCGTAGATACGTATAAGAACTGCAATATGGAATACAACTCGAGCCCAGAACTCACGTAAAAGTATCAGCAGATCATACCAGAAAGTCAAAACACCCAAGACTTAAGAAAAAATTTAAAAAAAATATTTAAGTAACTCTTAAAAGCTAGAACTCCTTTGTTTACCGTAGATACGTATAAGAACTGCAATATGGAATACAATTCGAGCCCAGAACTCACGTAAAAGTATCAGCAGATCATACCAGAAAGTCAAAAACCCAAGATTTAAGAAAAAATTTAAAAAAAATATTTAAGTAACTCTTAAAAGCTAGAACTCCATTGTTTACCGTAGATACGTATAAGAACTGCAATATGGAATACAATTCGAGCCCAGAACTCACGTAAAAGTGCCAGCAGATCATACCAGAAAGTCAAAATATCCATAATTTAAGAAAGAATTAAAAAAAAATATTTAATCGACTCTTAAAAGTTAGAACTCCTTTGTTTACCGTAGATACGTATAAAAACTGCAATATGGAATACAATTCGAGCCCAGAACTCACGTAAAAGTATCAGCAGATCATACCAGAAAGTCAAAATACCCAAGATTTAAGAAAAAATTAAAAAAAAATATTTAATCGGCTCTTAAAAGCTAGAACTCCGTTGTTTACCGTAGATACGTATAAGAACTGCAATACAGAATACAATTCGAGCCCAGAACTCACGTAAAAGTATCAGCAGATCATACCAGAAAGTCAAAATACCTAAGATTTAAGAAAAAATTTTAAAAAAATATTTAAGTAACTCTTAAAAGCTAGAACTCCTTTGTTTACCGTAGATACGTATAAGAACTGCAATATGGAATACAATTCGAGCCCAGAACTCACGTAAAAGTACCAGCAGATCATACCAGAAAGTCAAAATACCTAAGATTTAAGAAAAAATTTTAAAAAAATATTTAAGTAACTCTTAAAAGCTAGAACTCCTTTGTTTACCGTAGATACGTATAAGAACTGCAATATGGAATACAATTCGAGCCCAGAACTCACGTAAAAGTACCAGCAGATCATACCAGAAAGTCAAAATACCCAAGATTTAAGAAAAAATTAAAAAAAAATATTTAATCGGCTCTTAAAAGCTAGAACTCCGTTGTTTACCATAGATACGTATAAGAACTGCAATACAGAATACAATTCGAGCCCAGAACTCACGTAAAAGTATCAGCAGATCATACCAGAAAGTCAAAATATCCATAATTTAAGAAAGAATTAAAAAAAAATATTTAATCGGCTCTTAAAAGCTAGAACTCCGTTGTTTACCGTAGACGCGTATAAGAACTGCAATATGGAATACAATTCGAGCCCAGAACTCACGTAAAAGTATCAGCAGATCATACCAGAAAGTCAAAATACCCAAGATTTAAGAAAAAATTAAAAAAAAATATTTAAGTAACTCTTAAAAGCTAGAACTCCTTTGTTTACCGTAGATACGTATATGAACTGCAATATAGAATACAATTCGAGCCCAGAACTCACGTAAAAGTATCAGCAGATCATACCAGAAAGTCAAAATATCCATAATTTAAGAAAGAATTAAAAAAAAATATTTAATCGGCTCTTAAAAGCTAGAACTCCGTTGTTTACCGTAGATGCGTATAAGAACTGCAATATGGAATACTATTCGAGCCCAGAACTCACGTAAAAGTACCAGCAGATCATACCAGAAAGTCAAAATATCCATAATTTAAGAAAGAATTAAAACAAAAATATTTAATCGACTCTTAAAAGTTAGAACTCCTTTGTTTACCGTAGATACGTATAAGAACTGCAATATGGAATACAATTCGAGCCCAGAACTCACGTAAAAGTGCCAGCAGATCATACCAGAAAGTCAAAATATCCATAATTTAAGAAAGAATTAAAAAAAAATATTTAATCGACTCTTAAAAGTTAGAACTCCTTTGTTTACCGTAGATACGTATAAAAACTGCAATATAGAATACAATTCGAGCCCAGAACTCACGTAAAAGTATCAGCAGATCATACCAGAAAGTCAAAATACCCAAGATTTAAGAAAAAATTAAAAAAAAATATTTAAGTAACTCTTAAAAGCTAGAACTCCTTTGTTTACCGTAGATACGTAAAAGAACTGCAATATGGAATACAATTCGAGCCCAGAACTCACGTAAAAGTATCAGCAGATCATACCAGAAAGTCAAAAACCCAAGATTTAAGAAAAAATTTAAAAAAAATATTTAAGTAACTCTTAAAAGCTAGAACTCCATTGTTTACCGTAGATACGTATAAGAACTGCAATATGGAATACAATTCGAGCCCAGAACTCACGTAAAAGTATCAGCAGATCATACCAGAAAGTCAAAACACCCAAGATTTAAGAAAAAATTTAAAAAAAATATTTAAGTAACTCTTAAAAGCTAGAACTCCTTTGTTTACCGTAGATACGTATAAGAACTGCAATACAGAATACAATTCGAACCCAGAACTCACGTAAAAGTATCAGCAGATCATACCAGAAAGTCAAAATATCCATAATTTAAGAAAGAATTAAAAAAAAATATTTAATCGGCTCTTAAAAGCTAGAACTCCGTTGTTTACCGTAGATGCGTATAAGAACTGCAATATGGAATACAATTCGAGCCCAGAACTCACGTAAAAGTATCAGCAGATCATACCAGAAAGTCAAAATACCCAAGATTTAAGAAAAAATTAAAAAAAAAAATTTAAGTAACTCTTAAAAGCTAGAACTCCTTTGTTTACCGTAGATACGTATAAGAACTGCAATATGGAATACAATTCGAGCCCAGAACTCACGTAAAAGTATCAGCAGATCATACCAGAAAGTCAAAATACCCAAGATTTAAGAAAAAATTAAAAAAAAATATTTAATCGGCTCTTAAAAGCTAGAACTCCGTTGTTTACCGTAGATACGTATAAGAACTGCAATACAGAATACAATTCGAGCCCAGAACTCACGAAAAAGTATCAGCAGATCATACCAGAAAGTCAAAATATCCATAATTTAAGAAAGAATTAAAAAAAAATATTTAATCGGCTCTTAAAAGCTAGAACTCCGTTGTTTACCGTAGATACGTATAAGAACTGCAATATGGAATACAATTCGAGCCCAGAACTCACGTAAAAGTATCAGCAGATCATACCAGAAAGTCAAAAACCCAAGATTTAAGAAAAATTTAAAAAAAATATTTAAGTATCTCTTAAAAGCTAGAACTCCTTTGTTTACCGTAGATACGTATAAGAACTGCAATACAGAATACAATTCGAGCCCAGAACTCACGTAAAAGTATCAGCAGATCATACCAGAAAGTCAAAACACCCAAGATTTAAGAAAAAATAAAAAAAAAATATTAAAGTAACTCTTAAAAGCTAGAACTCCTTTGTTTACCGTAGATACGTATAAGAACTGCAATACAGAATACAATTCGAGCCCAGAACTCACGTAAAAGTATCAGCAGATCATACCAGAAAGTCAAAACACCCAAGATTTAAGAAAAAATTAAAAAAAAATATTTAAGTAACTCTTAAAAGCTAGAACTCCTTTGTTTACCGTAGATACGTATAAGAACTGCAATACAGAATACAATTCGAACCCAGAACTCACGTAAAAGTATCAGCAGATCATACCAGAAAGTCAAAATATCCATAATTTAAGAAAGAATTAAAAAAAAATATTTAATCGGCTCTTAAAAGCTAGAACTCCGTTGTTTACCGTAGATGCGTATAAGAACTGCAATATGGAATACAATTCGAGCCCAGAACTCACGTAAAAGTATCAGCAGATCATACCAGAAAGTCAAAATACCCAAGATTTAAGAAAAAATTAAAAAAAAATATTTAATCGGCTCTTAAAAGCTAGAACTCCGTTGTTTACCGTAGATACGTATAAGAACTGCAATATGGAATACAATTCGAGCCCAGAACTCACGTAAAAGTATCAGCAGATCATACCAGAAAGTCAAAATACCCAAGATTTAAGAAAGAATTAAAAAAAAATATTTAATCGGCTCTTAAAAGCTAGAACTCCGTTGTTTACCGTAGATACGTATAAGAACTGCAATATGGAATACAATTCGAGCCCAGAACTCACGTAAAAGTGCCAGCAGATCGTACCAGAAAGTCAAAATATCCATAATTTAAGAAAGAATTAAAAAAATATATTTAAGTAACTCATAAAAGCTAGAACTCCTTTGTTTACCGCAGATACGTATAAGAACTGCAATATGGAATACAATTCGAGCCCAGAACTCACGTAAAAGTATCAGCAGATCATACCAGAAAGTCAAAATACCCAAGATTTAAGAAAAAAATAAAAAAAAATATTTAATCGGCTCTTAAAAGCTAGAACTCCGTTGTTTACCGTAGATGCGTATAAGAACTGCAATATGGAATACTATTCGAGCCCAGAACTCACGTAAAAGTATCAGCAGATCATACCAGAAAGTCAAAATATCCATAATTTAAGAAAGAATTAAAAAAATATATTTAATCGGCTCTTAAAAGCTAGAACTCCTTTGTTTACCGTAGATACGTATAAGAACTGCAATATGGAATACAATTCGAGCCCAGAACTCACGTAAAAGTGCCAGCAGATCATACCAGAAAGTCAAAATATCCATAATTTAAGAAAGAATTAAAAAAAAATATTTAATCGACTCTTAAAAGTTAGAACTCCTTTGTTTACCGTAGATACGTATAAAAACTGCAATATGGAATACAATTCGAGCCCAGAACTTACGTAAAAGTATCAGCAGATCATACCAGAAAGTCAAAATACCTAAGATTTAAGAAAAAATTTTAAAAAAATATTTAAGTAACTCTTAAAAGCTAGAACTCCTTTGTTTACCGTAGATACGTATAAGAACTGCAATATGGAATACAATTCGAGCCCAGAACTCACGTAAAAGTGCCAGCAGATCATACCAGAAAGTCAAAATATCCATAATTTAAGAAAGAATTAAAAAAAAATATTTAATCGACTCTTAAAAGTTAGAACTCCTTTGTTTACCGTAGATACGTATAACAACTGCAATATGGAATACAATTCGAGCCCAGAACTTACGTAAAAGTATCAGCAGATCATACCAGAAAGTCAAAATACCTAAGATTTAAGAAAAAATTTTAAAAAAATATTTAAGTAACTCTTAAAAGCTAGAACTCCTTTGTTTACCGTAGATACGTATAAGAACTGCAATATGGAATACAATTCGAGCCCAAAACTCACGTAAAAGTACCAGCAGATCATACCAGAAAGTCAAAATACCCAAGATTTAAGAAAAAATTAAAAAAATATATTTAATCGGCTCTTAAAAGCTAGAACTCCGTTGTTTATCGTAGATACGTATAAGAACTGCAATACAGAATACAATTCGAGCCCAGAACTCACGTAAAAGTATCAGCAGATCATACCAGAAAGTCAAAATATCCATAATTTAAGAAAGAATTTAAAAAAAATATTTAATCGGCTCTTAAAAGCTAGAACTCCGTTGTTTACCGTAGATACGTATAAGAACTGCAATATGGAATACAATTCGAGCCCAGAACTCACGTAAAAGTATCAGCAGATCATACCAGAAAGTCAAAAACCCAAGATTTAAGAAAAATTTTAAAAAAATATTTAAGTATCTCTTAAAAGCTAGAACTCCTTTGTTTACCGTAGATACGTATAAGAACTGCAATACAGAATACAATTCGAGCCCAGAACTCACGTAAAAGTATCAGCAGATCATACCAGAAAGTCAAAACACCCAAGATTTAAGAAAAAATTTAAAAAAAATATTTAAGTAACTCTTAAAAGCTAGAACTCCTTTGTTTACCGTAGATACGTATAAGAACTGCAATACAGAATACAATTCGAACCCAGAACTCACGTAAAAGTATCAGCAGATCATACCAGAAAGTCAAAATACCTAAGATTTAAGAAAAAATTTTTAAAAAATATTTAAGTATCTCTTAAAAGCTAGAACTCCATTGTTTACCGTAGATACGTATAAGAACTGCAATACAGAATACAATTCGAGCCCAGAACTCACGTAAAAGTATCAGCAGATCATACCAGAAAGTCAAAACACCCATGATTTAAGAAAAAAAGGAGTTCTAGCTTTTAAGAGTTACTTAAATATTTTTTTAAAATTTTTTCTTAAATCTTAGGTATTTTGACTTTCTGGTATGATCTGCTGATACTTTTACGTGAGTTCTGGGCTCGAATTGTATTCCATATTGCAGTTTTTATACGTATCTACGGTAAACAAAGGAGTTCTAACTTTTAAGAGTCGATTAAATATTTTTTTTTAATTCTTTCTTAAATTATGGATATTTTGACTTTCTGGTATGATCTGCTGGCACTTTTACGTGAGTTCTGAGCTCGAATTGTATTCTGTATTGCAGTTCTTATACGTATCTACGGTAAACAACGGAGTTCTAGCTTTTAAGAGCCGATTAAATATTTTTTTTTAATTTTTTCTTAAATCTTGGGTATTTTGACTTTCTGGTATGATCTGCTGGTACTTTTACGTGAGTTCTGGGCTCGAATTGTATTCCATATTGCAGTTCTTATACGTATCTACGGTAAACAAAGGAGTTCTAGCTTTTAAGAGTTACTTAAATATTTTTTTAAAATTTTTTCTTAAATCTTAGGTATTTTGACTTTCTGGTATGATCTGCTGATACTTTTACGTGAGTTCTGGGCTCGAATTGTATTCCATATTGCAGTTTTTATACGTATCTACGGTAAACAAAGGAGTTCTAACTTTTAAGAGTCGATTAAATATTTTTTTTTAATTCTTTCTTAAATTATGGATATTTTGACTTTCTGGTATGATCTGCTGGCACTTTTACGTGAGTTCTGGGCTCGAATTGTATTCCATATTGCAGTTCTTATACGTATCTACGGTAAACAATGGAGTTCTAGCTTTTAAGAGTTACTGAAATATTTTTTTTAAATTTTTTCTTAAATCTTGGGTTTTTGACTTTCTGGTATGATCTGCTGATACTTTTACGTGAGTTCTGGGCTCGAATTGTATTCCATATTGCAGTTCTTTTACGTATCTACGGTAAACAAAGGAGTTCTAGCTTTTAAGAGTTACTTAAATATTTTTTTTTAATTTTTTCTTAAATCTTGGGTATTTTGACTTTCTGGTATGATCTGCTGATACTTTTACGTGAGTTCTGGGCTCGAATTGTATTCCATATTGCAGTTTTTATACGTATCTACGGTAAACAAAGGAGTTCTAACTTTTAAGAGTCGATTAAATATTTTTTTTTAATTCTTTCTTAAATTATGGATATTTTGACTTTCTGGTATGATCTGCTGGCACTTTTACGTGAGTTCTGGGCTCGAATTGTATTCCATATTGCAGTTCTTATACGCATCTACGGTAAACAACGGAGTTCTAGCTTTTAAGAGCCGATTAAATATTTTTTTTTAATTCTTTCTTAAATTATGGATATTTTGACTTTCTGGTATGATCTGCTGATACTTTTACGTGAGTTCTGGGCTCGAATTGTATTCTGTATTGCAGTTCATATACGTATCTACGGTAAACAAAGGAGTTCTAGCTTTTAAGAGTTACTTAAATTTTTTTTTTTAATTTTTTCTTAAATCTTGGGTATTTTGACTTTCTGGTATGATCTGCTGATACTTTTACGTGAGTTCTGGGCTCGAATTGTATTCCATATTGCAGTTCTTATACGCGTCTACGGTAAACAACGGAGTTCTAGCTTTTAAGAGCCGATTAAATATTTTTTTTTAATTCTTTCTTAAATTATGGATATTTTGACTTTCTGGTATGATCTGCTGATACTTTTACGTGAGTTCTGGGCTCGAATTGTATTCTGTATTGCAGTTCTTATACGTATCTACGGTAAACAACGGAGTTCTAGCTTTTAAGAGCCGATTAAATATTTTTTTTTAATTTTTTCTTAAATCTTGGGTATTTTGACTTTCTGGTATGATCTGCTGGTACTTTTACGTGAGTTCTGGGCTCGAATTGTATTCCATATTGCAGTTCTTATACGTATCTACGGTAAACAAAGGAGTTCTAGCTTTTAAGAGTTACTTAAATATTTTTTTAAAATTTTTTCTTAAATCTTAGGTATTTTGACTTTCTGGTATGATCTGCTGATACTTTTACGTGAGTTCTGGGCTCGAATTGTATTCCATATTGCAGTTTTTATACGTATCTACGGTAAACAAAGGAGTTCTAACTTTTAAGAGTCGATTAAATATTTTTTTTTAATTCTTTCTTAAATTATGGATATTTTGACTTTCTGGTATGATCTGCTGGCATTTTTACGTGAGCTCTGGGCTCGAATTGTATTCCATATTGCAGTTCTTATACGTATCTACGGTAAACAATAGAGTTCTAGCTTTTAAGAGTTACTTAAATATTTTTTTTAAATTTTTTCTTAAATCTTGGCTTTTTGACTTTCTGGTATGATCTGCTGATACTTTTACGTGAGTTCTGGGCTCGAATTGTATTCCATATTGCAGTTCTTATACGTATCTACGGTAAACAAAGGAGTTCTAGCTTTTAAGAGTTACTTAAATATTTTTTTTTAATTTTTTCTTAAATCTTGGGTATTTTGACTTTCTGGTATGATCTGCTGATACTTTTACGTGAGTTCTGGGCTCGAATTGTATTCCATATTGCAGTTTTTATACGTATCTACGGTAAACAAAGGAGTTCTAACTTTTAAGAGTCGATTAAATATTTTTTTTTAATTCTTTCTTAAATTATGGATATTTTGACTTTCTGGTATGATCTGCTGGCACTTTTACGTGAGTTCTGGGCTCGAATAGTATTCCATATTGCAGTTCTTATACGCATCTACGGTAAACAACGGAGTTCTAGCTTTTAAGAGCCGATTAAATATTTTTTTTTAATTCTTTCTTAAATTATGGATATTTTGACTTTCTGGTATGATCTGCTGATACTTTTACGTGAGTTCTGGGTTCGAATTGTATTCTGTATTGCAGTTCTTATACGTATCTACGGTAAACAACGGAGTTCTAGCTTTTAAGAGCCGATTAAATATTTTTTTTTAATTCTTTCTTAAATTATGGATATTTTGACTTTCTGGTATGATCTGCTGGTACTTTTACGTGAGTTCTGGGCTCAAATTGTGTTCTACATTGCAGTTCTGATACGTTTCTGCTTTAAACAAAAGAGTTCTAGCTTATATAATCTGTTCAAACATTTTTTTTATTTTTTCATTTTTGAACATTCTGATAATAATGTATTGGCAGATCATTTAGTCAATTGACTTTTTTTTGGCAATAACGCTAGAACTATTCCTAAAAAGTATCAGGAACTGTAGAACTCATCTGCATGCGAATAGAAATCACCTTTGTTTTTGATTTGCTGCAAAATGATCTGCTAGGTACGGGAAGTTGGCAGATCATTTTGATAATTGACATTTTTATGACATTTTTTGACAATAACGCTAGAACTATTCCTAAAAATTATCAGGAACTATAGAACTCATCTGCATGCGAATAGAAATCACCTTTGTTTTTGATTTGCTGCAAAATGATCTGCTAGGTACGGGAAGTTAGCAGATCATTTTGACAATTGACATTTTTATGACAAAATCGCCAGAACTATTTCCAAAAAGTATCAGGAACTGTAGAACTCACCTGCATGCGAACAGAACTCCCATTTATTTTTGATCTGCTGGACAATGATCTGCTAAGTTCACGCACATCCTACGACCATGCTATGATTTCCTCACGATGTTTTCCTTCACCGGCAGCTCAAGCTCATTGTTGGGGTTTGAACCCACGCCCTTCGGCATGCGAACCTACCGCGCTAACCACTGAGCTATCATCGCTGCAATGATACAATGATTTTGTAATAATGAAAAAAGGAAATTAAATACTGACTTAATATAAAATGATTAATGTAATATTGACGAGAATACGTAGCCATGATTGAAAAGGGTGATTATGATTATAGCAAAACAAAATGGCTGTAAAGATTTAATATTTTTCTGTAACCTACGGCTACAATTAGGTTTTGCGGAAATCATTCAATGTTTTAAAATCATTGAATCAGTTTCTACCACTAAGCAGTAAACATTACTGTGTTCCGGTTTGAAGGGTACTGCAGCTAGCGAAATTACTGGGCTGTTGAGACGAACCATCGAAAGTCTCAAAGTAATGAGCGCCAAAGCAGCGATGCCCTGGACTTTGTTTTGTTACTCAAAGTTCTGTGTATCGCTAAATTTATCCCACTAATATTATAAATGTGAAAGTTTGGATGGATGGATGTTTGTTACACTTTCACGCAAAAACTACTGAACGGATTTGTATAAAATTTGGTACGGAGGTAGCTGAGACCCTGGATTAGAACATAGGCTACTTTTTATCCCGAAACCATTTAGTGTATAACACCGCGGAGCGCAGCTAGTGTAACATTATTTTTACAATTATATATATAATTTTAGATTCCTACGCTTGCTATCTCATCAAAATTGAGCAAGCGGTTAAAAAGCAACTTTGCACTCTTGTATAACAAATAACTATTTCTTCTTTTGAATAAAATTTATATTTGAAGTAATTTATTATGTCCATACATGTATTAAGTAGGTAATCACAATTATTGCAGTCCACAAAACCTTGTTCGTGAAGAAAAGCATGACAACGAGCGACTCTATCCCCGAGTGCAGCAAAATGACGATCACCAGTAGCATGGCAGATCAGAGGAAGTGGGCGTCGTGGAGGAGGTTTTTCTGTAGAATGGAGCCGGACGAACAAGAATACGTTTTACTTCCAATACACGCAAATGAAAAGAGTTATAACGAAAACAAAGTAAAGACTGAAAACAAGGACTGGTGGTCCAGATTCTTTTCTTCTCAAAAGGTGCAAATTTTTAATCTCGTTGAAGTAAGACGGACGATGTGAAAGAGATTTTTACAACATGACAAAATTTGTAAAAACACGTGGTTTTAAAAAATTACAAACGGATATACTTAAGTCATCATCATCGTCTGCCCTTCGCTGTCCACTGCTGAACGTAAGCCTCTCCTAATGCACGATACACGTGAGCAATGTCTACGTTACATCTAATTTATTACTTTTATTTTCATAGTTAACAGTTAAAAATGATTGTTTTGTGTCTGGGTGTCTTTTTTATTCTATCAGTCATCTGACTTCCATAGTACAAGCTCTGCTTTGTTTAGGGTCAGATGGCGCTGCGTGTAATATTTATTTAATGTTAAGTGACGGTGTGGTCGAAGATGGTTCTCACCTATCCTGGGATGGAACTGGCTCTCAAGTGAGGCTGCTGAAACACACAGTTAATTATATAGCAGCAGATTTTCATCTTGAGGGGGGCAGCTAGCCAACCGAGTATAACACTACCACCATATTATTATGATTTCCGCATGATGTTTTCCTGGAGTGTCAGCTCAAGCTCATTGTTGACATTTAAACCCACGTCCTTCGGCCTATGAACCATAAACGCCAACCGTTGAGCTAGCATCGCTACATCACAATAACGAGTTCAATGACCCCCTTCCGGCTAATTACATCCTACACTTATTAACCATGTATTTATTTTCAGGAGCGCGAAAGTGACAAATATGGCGGTAGTAAAAAAATTAAAGTATGTCATGTTTAATTTATCACAATAGTGTATAGAGAGTAACCAATAGTTTATTTGTGACAGTTAAAATGTCGAGTGACATAAAAATACAACAAAAATTAACAAAATAACCTTAAAAATACTGGCCTCTACTTAGCATAATGCCGGTTGTACACAGCCGGCGCTGGTATTCCATTGGGGCCGGCAGGTGGCGCCACGCACGCGTGTTTAGGTCGACTGTGCGCACAGTTTAATCCAATTAATGATCATATCATAACTAGCTGCGCCCCGCGGTGTTACCCGTTGTTCCTACGAGAACACTAAATTTTTTTCAGAATAAAATGCCTATGCCTTAATCCAGGGTGCAGTACCTCTATAACAAAAATACATTAAAATTGGTCCAGCCGTTTGAGCTTGAAGAAGTAACAAACATACAAACACACTCATAAACTTTCGCCTTTATAATATACCTACTAGCTGCGCCCCGCGGTGTTACCCGCTACATGTTTTGGGGATAAAAAGTAGCCTACGTTATAATCCAGGGTCTCAGCTACCTACATACCAAATTTCATTCAAATCCGTTCAGTAGTTGTTGCGTGAAAGAGTAACAAACATCCATCCATCCAAACTTTTACATTTATAATATTAGTGGGAAGGCACTTAGGCGACCGAGTTTACTCGGTACGTACGAAAAATTGATTGTCTAATGAAATTCGAGGAAACGCGTTTTCCCAGAAATATAACCTAGCTAGATCGATGTCTCGCCCCCTTTCGCGTGTAGCAAATTTCAACGAATTCGTTAGAACTGTATTCGAAATTTCACACATTCGCGCTACTCAACCAACTCAATTCTCGCGATCCAGATAGCGGGCAGGCGTTATGTCTTACCATCAGGAAAGCGTCTCGCTAGTCTCATCTACACTATTAAAGAGAGGAAAGATTTGATTTTTGTTTGATTGTTTGTTTTGAATAGGCTCCGATACTACTGGACCGAACTGAATAATTGTTTCATTATAACTGAGTGACATATACTACATTTAGATATATTGTTAATCGAGTTATGTTTTCCCGTGCGAAGTCAGGACGAATTGGTAGTTACTTATATGTTTAAAAACAAGTGTACAAGTATTCTATCAGTTATCTGGTCCCCATAGTACAAGCTTTGCTTAGATTGAGGCTAGATGGCGCTCTCTGAAATGCATGACGATATTTATTTAGAATGTTCAAGGTACATAATCTAGTTTATTTCCGCTTAACAGTCGTTCCAGTTACAACAGTGATGAGGACTTAAACTAATTTGACACAATGACATCTTATTGATTAAAAACCTAATCTTACTTAAAATCTAGAACTAATTTGACATAAACTTAAAAATATAATTTGACATAAATTTAATTAAAATAACAAAAAATCTAATTAAAATAACTACAAGTCTTAAAATCCTCTCTCTCTGCAGTAACCACTTGCCGACACGTGTTTCGCCTCTACACGAGGCATCCCAACGACGTGTTGACTCTTCGAGCGCTTGGTCGAGATTTATTTAGCCAAATATCTCCATTGACTTTACAGATTTATAGTTCCGAGTTAGAACACCAGGCTGAGTTCCATAAATTTAAGGATTGGTGCAGTAGCTTAAAATTGTACAACGGCACAAAGACTGGTATACCTGAAAAAGACAAAGAGCTACGATGCGGGGTTTTGAAAATCGGCATTGCGATATACAAGTGGCCGCCGGCATCGGACACTGTTGCCGTCAGCGGGAGTGGAGTGCATTTAGACAGAGGGTAACGAATTTTTTTTTTTTTAACAGGCTAGGTATGCCTTGTGGTCGATGATGGTAAAGCACACCTAGCCTGGTAAATAACTGACTCTTAAGCGAGGATACCGGAACGCACCGTTAGGTGCTTGGCGGCAGAAAAAAAAATAATGACCACGCTATGGTTTTCGCATGATGGTATTTGCTAATTTTCTTTTCAAGGTTCTATGATGATTTCCCGAATAATGGTGACAGTAAGTTCCTAGTCAGAGTGTATATGATAAAAGGATTAAATTTAGCACTCAATGGCAAATGCAACCCTTACGTGCTAATCAAATGCGGGACAAAGCAGTGCGGCGATCGGAATGAGTTTCATGAAAATGCTATGAACCCTATATTTGCAAGGTATTCACGTCACTTTTTTTATGCTATCGCTGTTATAAACATAATAATATATATATATATATATATACACGTTATATACGTTACTATTATTTATACATATACGTTATATATATTATTTGTTTATTTAGGTACGTGAAATCTTAAATTTGATGGTGATGGTGTTTGACCACAGTTCACCTGATTTTAAGTGACGGTGTGGTCGAAGATGGTAAAGCACACACAGTCACACACTTCTGCTTGGCGGCAGAATATCTGGTACTACGTTAGTACTTACCTAGACGACCTCCTGATAAGATGATCTACCACCAAGTAGGGTAGAGAATTGCAAGTATTGCTCTACGTGCAGTTAAATAAATCTATATTAAAATTTCAGAACATATGAAATCCAATTTTCCTTGCCAGAAGACTATATGATGTCTGTGTCGATACACAATCACGATACAACAGCAAACGATACTCTGATCGGTAGCACTGATATTGACTTGGAAGATAGAATCTTTTCCAAACATCGAGGACGTGTCGGATTGGCTTCTGATTATAATGTGTATGATTTTTGTAATCTACAGTAGAATTATTTAAGAATACAGAGGAATCTTAACGAATGAAAATTATCGTCAAATTGTCACGTGTCATAGACACGTAAACAAAATTTAATGAAGCGATGGTTTTTATTTATTTGTTACTAGCTGTTAACCGCTACTTCGTCCGCGTGGAATGTACCAAAAAACATATCTGAAATTTTCATTTTTTCAACGCGATTTTTAAAATTTTTATTTCTGTATTAACCTTCTGCAGAGTATTAGAAAACTTAAAAAGAAAAGATAAATGAGATCGCCAAACCTAATTGCCGGACAGACTAGCCAGTTTGGCCGGACATTTGGGTAAAAAGGCCGGTTGAGGATTTTGTGTCTCAGTATATTTTATGATAGGTACGACAAGAACGCTCGGCCACGCTCGGCGCACGCTCATTTGCGAAATGTAAAAAGTACTAACAAAAGCCGGACATCGTTTATTTTGGCCGGACACGCAATTAAAAATCCTAACTATGTCCGGCTTTATACGGACACCTGGCAACGCTAGGCGTAGCTAAGGGAAACAGGGGTTCAGTCTCATATATTTACGTAAATTATTCCATTCAGAGCTGTCATAAATTAATATTGCAGAATAGGACCAGCGAATTGGAGAGATTGTGAAAAGCCTTCCGATATTTTAACAAAATTGTGTGCCAGAAATCACTTGCGACCGCCATCTTTTCCAGACAGTAACACTGTCATCGTGAATGATGTGGAGTACAGAGATTGTGACCAAAGTAGTAAGTTTTTTTACCTAACATAACAGGAATTAACCGAGCGTAAAGAAAAAAGCTTTATGATTTTTTAATATGGTAGAATACGTTTGTTAAATGGTTGGATACAGCTGATATCGTAGGTAGGTAGGAAGTTATTAGTTTATTATTTCTTTTTGCCAAAAGCAAAAGCGTCAAAAAAGTATTTGTGTATTATTATTTTTTATTCGTAATGTTATTGTGATTATAATGTGTATGTGTAGGTACATTTTCACTCTATCTTTTCGTTTATTCAAGATTTTGCTTCAAGTGTATTTTGTATTGTTTGTATGATCCACTTTGTGCTCTTTGTGTCTTATTGTTTGTTTATTCTGCTAGATATTTTAATTCTTACATTGCTATACGTTTACAAAATTTTGTTTAAATTACTCATTAATGTTATTTCTAGATAAGACTTACATCTCGGCTTCTGAACGTAAGGAAAACCTATGTTTGAACCTTTTGAACAGATGGCATACTTTGCCACTGTGCGGGTATCATCTCGTACCTGAGCACGTCGAAACTCGAAGCCTGCTTCATCCTGAAAAACCTGGCGTGGAACAGGTAATTTTGAGGGTATGCCACAGGCCTGCTGCAAGGGCAGATAGCTAGCTAAATTTGTAGCGATGATAGCTCGGTGATTAGCCCGGACGGTTCGCACGCCGAAGGGCGTGGGTTCAAGTCCCAACTAAATACTTTTTTTTTTTTAAACGGAACAAACATTTATACTACCAATGAACCAACAGGGCTGTCAAAAACAGAAAAAAACATTAATTATGAGAAAAACAAGTCAAATAGCAAAATAATAAAATAGAAATGTTAAGTAAAGCGACCTCCTGGAGGGCCCAGGATTTAACTTAACTCCTGTATGAAAGAATAAACTGATGAATGAACGAATGAGGGTTGCAGAAGATTGAGAAAGATGGAAAAAGGGAATCTCTTCTCTCTTCTGTCCCACTGCAGGGCAAAGTCCGGGAGATCAACAATACTGGCCTATAATAATAATAAAAGTAAAGTTGTATGTAAAGCAAAACACTAAATGACTTAACTGACTTGTAACTCAATGCTTACGTTTTCCAGGGAAAACTTCTGATGTGGTTAGATATATTTCCGTTGGAAACAGGTGCCTTTATGCCTCTACCAGTGGATATAACCTCGCGGAAGGTGGAAGATTATGAGCTTCGTGTTATTGTATGGCACGTTCAGAGTATGGCACGAGGGAGTTTTTCGTCAAAGAAAAAATTGGATTTGTATGTAAAAGCGTGAGTATTCCTTTGTCGACTCGACGATGTTTTTTAATTCCGCCAATTATGAATCGATTTTGATGATTCTATTTTTTTCTTGGTAGATCATAGTTCAGGTGTGGTCTCAGATAAGTTTTATCGAAATCAATCGTGCGGTTTTTAAAAAATGAATAAATATCTGAAAATTGTTTACACCGATGATATTTTCCTTTACTCTGTAACCTCGCTGTTTCGTTGGAGCAGTGCGTTTCGTTTTGTGCGATCATGAAGTCCTAAAGATCATCAAGTCAGTTTATTTAAATTGTAAATTTATACATTATTTTTTTATTTCTGGTGTCAACAGTAAAGTTTCTATGGATTATGCCATCAGCTTTCAAATTAGAGATTATCTTTAATTTATCAGATGGATCGGTAATGTGGAACACGCGCACTACACCGATATTCATTACAATAGTATGAACGGCGAAGCTAACTTCAACTGGAGGATGATTTTTGATTTTAAATACCAACATTCCGACAAAAAGGTAATTACTTAATTAATAGCAGAAGTGCTCACGTCTGGGGGTGGTTGGTGGTAATGCCTTTGAGCATTTTTGGTATTCCCACAGACATTTTATTCTGATATTCATGAAATGTATCCTATGTGGTAATCCACGTTTGTAGCGATGATAGCTCAGTGGTTAGCGCGGTAGGTTCGCATGGGCCGAAGGGCGTGAGTTCAAACCCCAACAATGAGCTTGAACTGCCGGTGAAGGAAAACATCGTGAGGAAACCATAGCATGGTGGTAGGGTACTTTCTAGTACTCGGCTGGCTAGCTACCACCCTCAAGTTGAAAATCTGCCGCCAAGCATCTAACGGTGTGTTCCGGCAACCTCACTTGAGAGCCAGTTCCATTCCAGGCTAGGTATGCTTTACCATCTTCGACCACACCTTCACTTAACATCAGGTGAGCTGTGGTCAAAACACCTAGCCTGTCAACCATAAAAAAAAAAAAAAAACACACTATGTGTGCCAAATTTCATTTAAATCCGTTCTGTAGTTGCAGTTTTCGTGTGATTGAGTACAAACATCCAAACGTACAAGTCTAGTCTATGTATATTGCTTCTCAATAGAACGTTGTGTTTTTCTTCATCCTTCCTCTGAGACAACCTCAAAAAGGCAATCTAGTATATATAAATAATTACATGTTAACATTAATATACTTATATATATTAATTGTTTAATTATTTTCATCGTTATATTAAAAATTTTAATCATTATTATTTTTCCCAGTTATTTAATTTTTCTCTGTATTTTGATTTCTATTTTGTTTTTAATTTACATGAAAGTACTTTATTTCTTCATATGATAATTTGTTTGTAGCTTAAATAAGTTCTTTTTAATATTGTCATTACCTTGTGTAATTCGTGAAATGTGCGGTTCTAATTGATTGAATAAATAAATAAATAAATAAATATATAATATCCTTATCCGGAAAATCATTAGGTACTACATAAATTTCAAATGAAGCATTGATAAGTTAAGTCGAACATTATTAGACGAAAGTTTTTCTTTCCATTTAAAATCTATTTTATATGAAGACAATAATAGTGATCAATTGCAGTTAGTGTTGACTGAAACAGGACCGTTCACAGAATATGAAGAACACTTACCACCTATTTTAGTCGTTCAAGTGGCTGACGGTGACGCTGATTCGATCGATGATTATTTAGGTACCTACTCACAAATGTTGCTTTTATTTCTTCCCTTTCCCAAATTCTCTGCGTCTTATCTTATTTTCTCATATTTATATAGCATTTCGAACGCTGTGTTTTCAAAATTACAGAATCTCAGAATGCCAACATCGCATCCATGACTTTGTGTATACTATTTCCGAATCAGCCCTCTTTTTTTATGCTTGACAGGCTAGGTGTTTTTTACACCTGATGTTAAGTGACGGTGTGGTCGAAGATGGTAAAGCACACCTATCCTGGAATGGAACTGGCTCTCAAGTGAGGCTGCCGGAACACCGCTAGATGCTTGACGGCAGATTTTCAACTTGAGGCTGGTAGCTAGCCAGCCGAGTACTTACTAGAAAGTACCCTACCACCATGCTATGGTTTCCTCACGATGTTTTCCTTCACCGGCAGCTCAAGGTCATCATTGCGGTTTGGACCCACGCCCTTCACTGTGCGCGCTAACCACTGAGCTATCATCGCTACAAAGTAATTTTCAGCTACATTGACGCTTGATTTGAGTTCTATACCCCGCGGGTCGAGAGATATGCAATGCTGTTTGTTGAACAACATGGAAAATGCGAAGAAGATAAACCTCTTCTCTACGAGATTTTTGCGGTCGTGGTGGCCTCTCAAGACCATAGATCAGAACTCAGGCGCTGCAACATTTCAGGTAGGAAGACGATTTTATTTCCTGTTTTTATTCAGAAATTATAAAATGAAATAAGATTAAAATGTCGTACACATAAGCTTGATTTTGAGTATTCTAATCTCTTCTTCTTGTACTTTTAACTTTGACTTTGAATTCTAAAGGTGTTTTGATGTATAAATAAAAAACATATTTATTTGAAATAGTATAATAATATGTATTTTAAATTTTACATTATTGAGCCTAGGTATTGCAACTCAGAGCTCCTTTTAATATGTGTTAATGCTCACTTTCACTGCCCGTACCTACTCCCATCCCCAAACATATGACTCCTACCGACCAACTTCCTACCAACCAAACCAACCAAATCCTACCAACGCTGCTTTGGATACTCTTTCCAACATTTAATTATACATGTTCTTGGCAAACCGACGTCGTTTTTTTATGTCCAAACATTCATAGGTTGATAGAGACTTACCTAGTTTTAAAAAATAGTCTTCCTATTGACGATGTTTGTTCTTTTTTTCTCCAGGGCATGATAGACCTGGAATTGCATCTACTACCGAAAAGCAAAGCTATTATAATGCCTGTTGGTATTGGAAGAGATCCCCCCTTCCCTTTACCAATGCCTAAGTGAGTATGACTGATTGATAATTATATTTTGTTCATATCTCTAGAAATAAAAAAATGGTTTTTAGGAAATACCTACCAATATTATAAATGAAATTAATTAATTAACGTTTGATTCTCTAAATACTTATAATGCTAAAAACTAAAGCTATTTTTATGTAAAAGTAATGAGACGAACGAAATACTCTTCTGATGGTTAGGGATAGATCATGAACCTGTCCAGGTCCATTGCAGCAGTATTCAGAACTAAGTTGCAAAACTAAGTCCTGGATATCGCTCCTTTGGCGCATGTGAAAGTTGGTCTCAATAAAAAAAAAATGGTTAAAAGTCTAGGTGTTCTTACCGTGCCTCAGTCGAAGATGGTAAACACACCTAACCTGGAATGGAACTAACTCTTAAATGCAGCTAACGAAACACACCGTTAGGGAGAGTAGGGTAATGGGAGTCAGCGGGCAATGGGAGTCACCCACACCACCACGAAACACAACACGAGACCGACGCGTAAACAGCGTCCTCAGCCCCCGCTTCGGGCCCCCGCGCAGCCACGAACGGCTCGTGCCAGTCCGCTCACGCGCCACTGAGAAACGACCGTGTTTTGTTTTTGCGCTCCGCTGATGTAATTTTTCGTAAATGCAAATTAGAAGGTAAGTACCAAATATCTTGCAGTATGCGGTTATGACATTTACACTTACTTAGTTAGACGTTTCAAATTGTGATGTGCAGTTCAGATTATATCAGTGTATTAAAGTTTTTTTTTATTTTTATTTTTTACTCATTAGTGTAGTTGTGGGTAATGAGAGTCAGGTGACTCCCATTACCCACAAGTGATTACTATTGCCCGCAACTGTGCGTTGCTGTTGAATCATGTTTTTATTATTTATTTCTAGATGCCGAAAGTACGCGTCAGGACAACTGAAAAGGCTTCCTGGTCTTCTGATAGCCTAAATAAAGCTATACGGCTCATTGATGGCGGTTCTTCTATAAGAAATGCTGCTAAAGTAATGGGAATCCCTTTTTCAAGCCTTCAGAAGAGGATAAAAAAAGGTTCTACCTTAGCACCACATCTAGGACGATTCACTGTCTTTAGTCGTGAGCAAGAAGCCGAGCTAGCGAACTTGGTGAAGAAAATGGCAAATATTTTCTATGGTTGTACTGCTAATCAAATCAGAAGAGTCGCTTTCGAATATGCTGAAAAATTAAATGTGAAGCATAATTTTAATCAAGCTTCAAAAATGGCTGGACGCGATTGGTTGCATGCTTTTATGGCTAGAAATAACATTTCTATTAGAAAACCGGAAGCGACCAGCATAAATAGAATCACGGCCTTTAATAAAACAGAGGTAAGTCTGTTCTTTGAGCTACTTGGGCAGCTGATGGAAAAACACAAATTCGTCCAAAAAAATATTTATAATTGCGATGAAACCGGTATTTCAACGGTTCAAGCACCGGGAAAAATTTTAGCTGCAAAAGGACAGAAGAGAGTAGGATCTATTACCAGTTGGGAGAGAGGAAAAAACATCACCTTGTTGTGTGCTATGAGCAGTGCTGGGGGGTACATTCCACCTATGTTTATCTTCCCTAGAAAAAGGATGACTCCACTACTTGAGAAGGATGGTCCAGCAGGCGCGCTTTACAAATGTTCAGACAACGGATGGATCAACGAGCATCTCTTTCTTGAATGGTTGGCGCATTTTAAACAGCACGCTAAACCGTCTGCAGATGAACCCATCCTTTTAATACTAGACAACCATGCTAGTCACATTTCTCTTTCCGTCTACGAATATTGCAAGTCCAATCACATTCATATGTTGTCTCTGCCACCACACACGTCTCATAGAATGCAGCCTCTTGACGTTTCTTTTTTTGGCCCACTCAAAATGGCATACAAAAAAGAATGTGACTTGTTTTTGAAAAGCCATCTAGCAAAAAAGATAACCCCTTACGACGTAGCGTCCTTGGTGAGGAAAGCATTTAATAATGTTGCTTCTATTAGTAAAGGAGAATCGGGGTTTAGATCAACTGGAATATTTCCACTAAATCCGGAGGTATTCACAGAAGAAGATTTTCTCGCTGCAGAAACTCTCCAATCTGAGACCGTTGTAATCGAAGACTGCAATGAATCTCTCGCAGCTGCCTGTGTGATTCCCAGTACATCAAAAGAAGACTCACCAGTTCCGAGCACGTCAACACAAATTGTTTCACTAGATCTTATGATGTCTAACCAAGAAGTCCCACTTGATTCTGAATCAGATGTTGTACCACAAGTTCCTGGCACGCCTAATCAATCTAGTGTATTGCATGATTTAATAAAAATGCCCGAGAAAGCATCTGTTATTAAAACAAGACAGGGCCGAAAGAAGCAACACGCTACAATTTTAACTTCAACGCCACAAAAAGAAAATCTGTTAGAAAAGGAAATTAATAAAATGAAGAAAAAAGGAGGTAAAGAAAAAGAGAAAACATGGAAAGGTAAAGGACAAGGAAAAAAGACTAAAGTACAGAAGAAGGGCCCTGAAAAGGCAAAGCGCCAAGTATTACAAGAACAGAACGAAACTTCTGTATCAGATGTTGGCACTGACGACTTATGCCAGGACGATGAGGATGATGACGCAGAAGATGCTGGGAACAGATGCCTAGTATGCGACGAATTCGGAAGAAACAACGAGATGTGGTACAGGTGTACCTCGTGTGGACTATGGGCTCACGCGGAGTGCACTGGATGGGAGTCAGCTGAAGGTTATGTTTGCGACGTATGCTAGATTTTATTTGACTCCAATTGCCCCCAGGGTGATCACCATTACCCCTACGTTGGTGTAATGGGAGTCAAATCTGTTTTTTTTTTAAACTCTTATAATTTCCAAAGTTGACTGCCAAAGTGACTGAAATTGATCTCTAATGATAGTTTAATAAGCAAATTATGTTTATACGCAGTTATAATAAATACTTTCTTTTTAATTAAAATTTTATTTGAGTTCTCGCTTAAGTGACCCCCATTACCCTCTTTTACAGTGTTTGGCGACACATGTTCAATATGAGGTTGTTAGCTAGCCAGTTAACTTTAACCCTACCACTATGCTATGGTTATAATTTATGATAGTTAAATTTTTTAATTAATCAAAAATAATATTTATTATTTCAGCCGTCCTGAATCGTCCGGGTTTAAATCGACAATTTTCGAAAGTATTTATCATCGTGGTGGTGCAGAATATCTAGTTATAGGGTTTCTTGTAATTTTATTGTTTATTGTATTTTATTGGGATTTGCCATCATCTTTGGGATCTACTTTTACGTATTACAATTGAGAAATAGATGATAGTAGGTTTATTTATTTTGTAATTAATGGAATATTATACTTATATTTTTAAACATTACACGTTTTTTAGTCGAAGCTGGACGGTATGATGTGTTTTAATCAAATTCGAGAGTAGATTGGAAACTTATAAAAATTAAAAAGAAAAGTGAGATTAATGCCATCTGTGTCCTATTCTATGTAACACGTTCACTCCTCTTCTTGATGCGTTATGTAAAACCTGCCAACTGAGCCTAGTACTAGAATATTTATATAGATGGCGCTATGAACAACTACTAAGTATTTTAAAAGCTCATATCACCGTAGTGGCAGGAAATGTGGAAGGGCATTGGCAGGGCTGAGAAGAAAACGAGTAAACCCCTTGAGTTGAGGTAGTAGGTGTCTATATAATACTTAAAATGGAATGTGTCATGAACATTCTTTTGATAATGTACAAACTCGACGTCGTACAATACAAGTTTCCATGATAGATCTCAACGTCGCGGCGAGATAGGGGTCAAACGCAAGCCTATGTTTATTAGTAAAATAAATTAAGAATATATTTTAGTTCCACGTTTGAAGAATAAATAATTATCTTATTTTAATTTTAATTAGCTGATTAGGTACTCTCAAAAAGTTGCCTTTTTTTAAAATGTCCAATAAAATTTTTGTAATGCAAAAAGTATTCAGGCGACTGCTCTATGCGGCAAATTTCATCGAAAACGACAATTAGCACTGCAAAGTGCTCAGCAAGAAATAGGCAATGAAACACTGAAGTTTTATAAGATAAGAGAACCTCTATTGCTTAAAACTATGTAGGTACGTATAAAATATGTAGGTATAAAAGTTGTATATACAAGTTTTTTGACAACAGTTTATCTTAGCGGGCATACAATATTACAATACTCTACGAAGCTTTTTTATATACCTACAACTAGGTTTACTAACTGATTCAAATGGAACAATTTTTGGAACATTCGATTGTTTGACATAAAAATGAAATATAAACCAATTTTTATGCTGGAATCAGTTTGATATACCGCAATAAATGTTTTAATGACGGTTAAAACATTGTATTGCGGTAAAGAAACTTTAGAGATTAGTTGATTGTAGGATGTACATCAAAGAATGCCGCCCTTTATCATGTAAGCTTCTAAAATCACAGGGGGCGTACTTGTTATCAGGAAATGTCATTCTGGGCAGTTACCCGATCGCATTAGTTACGGCACGCATGCTTACACAAAGACTAGAGACACGCCGTTTAGTGGGTGCTATAACACTCAAACCGTGATGACCAAAGCGCCAGTAACCGCTCCAGTTTAGCAAAAAATACAAATTCACGGTGTAATTCTTGCGAAATAGTGCTGTATATAGTGAAACAATTTCTTTGCTGCAAGCGTCATTTTCTGATGTGCGGTATTTATGGTAAGTTATTAACGAAATAGCTGTTGTATAAAAACTTGTTGGTGAGTCCAAATGCTTTATTTAGTATTAAGGTAATTTCTTAATAAATATACTTTACATTGATATGTTTTCATAAATAAATCCGAGTAAATTTTTATATCTGCTCTATTGGTTATGCTAGCAAAATGTTTTTTTTTTCATCATTAAATGATGATTAAAATGCTTATAAGTATAAAATCTAAAGAGACGATAATTGTTTAGTCTTTACAATTTATGTAATTAAATACAAGAAAATATTTGTTACTTTTTTTTGTTTAATCATATATGCATGTAATATCTATAGATATGCTCGTATGCCATGTACTGTGATAACAGTATTACATGTTTAATATATACGATTATAATTAAAAAGCAAGGATAAATCTAGTGTATTCTACCAAAAAAACTAAAATAGTGTTAGTACATACCTACTGTTGCCTGATAGACTTTGTGGGTATGACGACATTTATCTCTCTATAAAGTAAAACTGTTTATTGTAATAGTGTTTGCATTGGCATTTCAGTATAATACCCTAAGAGATAAGCGTCTGGTGTTTGGGTTTCCTTAAATACCCGAAACGATACAAAGTCTCTATCAAAACCATGACAACTACGCGTTTCATGAAAGACATTTTTTTTCTGTTTAAAAATTTCAAAGTGTATCGCGACAAACAATCAGCATGGATCGCAAAAGTGATATAGAAATTGAGAATACATTGCAATTAAAAGAAAAAGAAGACAAATCTGAAAGAGGAGTAGAATATGACCATTTATTGTGTGCAGCTGGGGAGTTTGGACATTACCAAATGTACCTATTTTTCAAAACCGGCCCTTTTTATTTATTTGGCGCTTTTGTGTACTTCTCACAATTGTTTCTCACGGAAGTTTCAAGAAACCATTGGTGTTGGATTCCCGAATTGGACAACATGACCGCGATGGAAAGGCGTACTCTAGCAATTCCCGTAGACCCGGATTCCCCGTTAGGATATTCACATTGTAGGAGCTATGTTGCCAATTGGACTGAAGTGCTTGTAACAGGTAATAAGCCAGATCAATCATGGCCAACTCAAAAGTGTCAATACGGGTGGGAATTTAACACTACTGAAATACCGTACGCGACGATATCCAGTGAACTTGGTTGGGTGTGTGACAAAAACAGTTACCAAGCCACTTCACAATCCCTCTTCTTTGTCGGATCTATAATTGGCGGCGTCGTGGTTGGGTGGATAGCAGATCAGTTTGGAAGAATTCCCGCCACTGTAATCGCCAACGTGGTTGGATGTGTCGCAGGTGTCGCGACCACTTTTACAAGAAACTTTGTGGGATTCACCATTTGTCGTATATTTATGGGTATGTCTTACGATAATTGCATGTATATGACTTACCTCCTCACATTGGAATATACCGCTCCAAAATACAGAACCATAATGTCTAATTTGTCATGTGCTATATTTTTCACTTTCGGTGTTACTGCGCTTCCGTGGATATCGTTGGCATGCGGAGATTGGAAGACCATATCCTGGGTCACCAGTTTACCATTAGCTTTTTCGTTATTAGTGCCTTTCTTATTACCAGAAAGTCCTCGTTGGCTGCTTACCAAAGGTCGTGCTGATGAGGTTATTAGTAATGTTAGAGCTATAGCGAGAAAGAATAAGAGAAGCATACCAGCGAATTTAATTGAGAAATTTCAAATTACATGTGCGAAAAATAAGAAAGAGGAATCTTTTAATTTGCTTGAACTATTGAAACGGCCGACACTTCGCAATATGTTTCTATGTATTTGTATGGCATATCTGGGTTGTGTGCTCATTTTTGACACTTTAATTAGAAGCATTGGATCTTACAAATATGACTTTTTTCTGTCATTTACTTTGATATCTTCTACAGAATTTCCTTCTTTATTTCTTTTGTCGTTTACTTTAGACCGAATAGGTAGAAAATGGTTGGCTATTTGTAGCCTAATTATGAGTGCTATCTTTAGTTTTATTACTCCGTTTATTGGTGGTGGCTTACAATCTGTTTTATGCGCTGTGGCAGCTCGATTTACATGTAATATGGCAATCGACTCTGTTCTTCAATGGTCCGCCGAGTTATTACCTACTGCTGTTAGAGGATCAGGTACATCTATCGTACACATTTTTGGCTATATCGCTACTTGTATATCACCATTCATAGTTTATGCAGATAATTATGTTAATTGGTTGTCATTAGTCGTCGTAGGAGTTATTTCGATGTGTTCGGCGTCTGTTTGTCTGTATTTACCAGAAACGGCACAAAAAGAAATGCCACAAACGTTAAATGAAGTGGACATTCTGATGAAAAGTAGGCAATTGTGGGATATGCCTTATTTAAGAAAAAAAGTGTTTTGACCACACAGATTATTGTTGTATTTTATAAGTTAAATAAAGTAGTGTTTAAAGTTTTAGTTACAATCACTTATTTTGTTTTACTTGGTAGTAGATTTTCTTAGCAGGAAGTTGCTATACCAGATATTCTGCCGCCAAGCAGTAGTATGTAAACATTACTGTATTGCGTTCTAAAAGGTACTGCAGCTAGCGAAATTACTGTGCTGTTGAGACTAACCATCGAAAGTTTCAAAGTAATGGGCGCCAAAGCAGTGATGCCCTAGACTTTGTTTTGGTACTCAAAGTTGTGTGTATTGATGCAATGGTCATGGACATGCGTTATTTCTTACCATCAGGAAAGCGTATCGTTCGTCTCATTACATTTACACATATAATTTGGCCACATCCGGTGGCCCTCATCAAGGAGACAACACGCATGCAGCCTTACACCGTAGCGGAGGACTTCGGTGATGAAGGGTTCCAGAGCGCTCCGCTATCTTCAGTGCGAAGCCATACATAAAATTCAATAGAAACAAACAATCAAATCTTTCCTCTTTATAATAGTAATAGATACAAAATTATGTACCTATATCCAAGTTTTGCGGGGTTCCCTACTAAAGCCACTGTTTGTTTAAAGCCTGTCTCGTTTTGATATGATTAATTTCACAAACATTTTTTTCTCTCAAACATGTAGGTTTCCTTACGATGTTTTTCTTTTCCGTTTGAAATCATCAGCAAAACGCACATAACTTAGAAAAGAGGTGCGTGCTGTAGGATTCGAACTCGGAACCTCGCAGATTGGAAAAGCTAGACGGTTCCCAACGAGGCTCCCGAAACGTATATTTACCATGATTTTATTTCGTCTCATTGCAGACGAATGTCTTGTAATATTGTGATCGAGTAGGTTGGTTAACTATTTTTATCAGCAATTAGATTCTGTTGGTTTAAACTCTTCATTGTTATCTTTTAGGTTTATGGTTAATTAACTAAAGTATAGTGAACAAGGCCGTAATAGGAATGTGCAAACATTGTATATTACTTTACAGGTGATACTCTTAGTGCTCTATCACTTATTACTCAAAATATTTTTTTTTGTGAACTGTTTATCAAATGGATTAGGTACTTACTTAAAAATTGATTCCTAATTTTTTAAGTAATCCATTTAATTTTTATAGCAGCTTAATTATACTAGGTAAGTTATTTATATTTCTTTGTATGTTAAAAAAATAAATAATACCTACAAATATTTAAATAATCTAATGTACTAAACTTAGTTCCAGGTAATTTAATTATATAAATAAATATTGTAGGACATTACACACAGCGACATCTGACCCCAAACTAAGCAGAGATAGTACTATGGAAGTCAGATAACTGAGAGAATACTTAAATACTTTTTTTGATAAATACACACTTATAATGGAACAGCCAGAAAGAACAAACAAAAAGTAAATATAAATCTCTTTACAGAGCTTAATTCCACTAAACAAGCGTATTCTGTATTTAGACAGAAATAGTATCTAATAATTATTATCTTTACAGTATGACTTATTTTAACGTCAATTTTTTTGGTTTCTATAACAAATTTTAAGAGACCCCTAAATTTATATTCTTTGCTTTTCTTTCTTTGTTGTATTAAAATTCATTCCTTTTTTTGAGCCCTAAAACGAGCAATAGGAGCATCAGGTAAGCTGTGATCAAACATCTAGCCTGACGACCATAAAAAAAAAATAGCCAAAATATATTGCGACAGCAATATTGTCAATCATAATTTACGTACATTTCGAGCATCAAAATGGAATTACCTTTATTCGGAAAACTTAATTTGTACGCAAATTTCGCAATAAATAGATCGATAGTATATGATACCTGCTAACGAAAACGGCTAGAGTTCAGAGCCCTCTTGAAACTGAAACTAATTGAATTGTAATAAAAGCGAGTGCCTATAACGCAAAATGATTAATGAAGCAATAATCTAAACTACGAATTTAAGTCAGTAAACATTTCAGCCGTGGGCTGTGAGAGGGCGCTAGGGCATGGCTTCAGGCCTTGATTAAACTGACTCAATCATGTATGTCACGTAGATGTTATAAATAGCCGCTCGTGGACGCGGTACTCACATTAATCGTATCCCCAAATTTTTATGAAGAGCTAATCTATATATATAAATGTAAATAAATAAATAAATAAATATCGCAGGACATTACACACAGCGCCATCTGACCCCAAACTAAGCAGAGCTTGTGCTATGGAAGACAGATAACTGATAGAATACTTAAATACTTTTTTTTTGTAAATACATACTTATAATACATACATTTATTTATTTATATATATATAAATGTGTTAGGGTGCGAGAGTGTGGGTGATTATAAATTTATGTATTTTAGAAGTGATTGGGTTTATTTTTCAATCTATAAGTAATGATACGAACGAGACGCTCTCCTGATGAGATGAGATATCGTCTGTTCATGGCCATTGCAGTGATACATAGAATTTTGAGTAGCGAAACAAAGTTCAGGGCATCACTGTGTATCTTTTGATTTGCCTCATCAACCCTGTAATCGTTAGCTGCAGTACCCTTCAAACCGGAACACAGTAATGTTTACATCTTGCTGCTTGGCGGCAGAATAATGTGTACTGCGGTATTACCTTCAATCATCAATTCATAAATATCTCAAATCTCTTTAGCGTTATTTTTTCTAGTGTCATGTCCATTTATTGAATTTTCTTATATCTAACGGGAAACTGTGACAACGTGACGAGCCGCGTGATTTTAAGGTTTCGCAGTTTAATTAGGATTGCTCATTAATTTAAGTTTAATTACTCTATTATTGTGCGAACCCTAAAATTTAATAATAATACATAACAGTTGAGTGCGAAGCGGGTTCGCACTAAAAATACAAACCAATAAAAAAAAAAAAATATAATAAAAAAAAAATGTTTTCATTTTCATCATTCTCATCTACAGTTTTTTCTTTCTATTATATTCTAATCTATTTCAGTCGTGTCATACCGATGTTGTTGTGATTTAAAAAAAAAATGTTATTATTGGGCTTTTCATATAAAAGTAACGAGATTAACGAAATATTCTCCTGTTGGTGAGAGAAGCTTGTATAGTCATTGCAGCGGTACTCACATCTTCAGATAACAAAACATCGCTGATTGACAAATAGACGTATTTTTAATTCGTATTTTAATTAACTTTTAGTAAAATAACTACTACTACTACTACTTATACGTGCGAGGAGCGTAGCGACCCGTACTGAGTAGCTAGAAAAAGCCGCGCGTACTTCGTATTCTGCTTTGTCTCCTTGAAAAAGATCACCGCATGTGGCTAAACCAATAGTCGGAGTACCCGATCTAGTCAAACATGAGCGAGTCCGTAAAAAAAAAAGAAGTGGGCCAGTTTTTCTGGTAAATCTTTAAATTCAATGAGTTTGAATCAAAATGGAAAACTGAAAAAAAGCCTCGTGTGTAATTACTAAGAGAAGTTAAACTGATCACATTCACTTGCTAAAAATAGTTTAGGAAACCCATTTGCAAAGTGATGTTATTTGATGGTCCCCTTCAAACTTTAGCTAGGGGTGTGGCTCCATTTGCCCAATGGAACTAATAGTGACATCAAATTACCTCTACAAATTGACGGCTACTTTTAATGGCCTAGAACAAGGAATATTTATCATGGAAAAACTTTAAAGCCTGCCTCGCCTCTTAAAGGGAACTGCTGTAACCATCACATTAATATCCTGTTCAGTAATTATTATCCGCTGTTTTACGAGATAAAAATATATTAGTCAAGGGTATATTTATTCCGTCATCTACACTAATTATAAAGAGGAAAGATTTGATTTTTTGTTTGTTTGTATTGAATAGGCTCCGAAACTACTGGATCAATCTTAATAATTCTTTTATTGTTAGAATGATGCATTATCCGTGATGGACATAGGGTCATAGGGTCATAGGCTATATTTTATTTAAAAAACTGTTAGGAATCCATATGGAAACTTCAATAATAATGTAAGTCAAGCTGTGAAAAAATTACCAGAAAACCCCTTACTTGGCATGTGTTGCAAAAACTATTGACAATAGAATAAAGTGACGTTTTATAGAGCAAATTGACAGATACAAACAAGTCCGCAATATCATAATATGATGTAATATTTAGATCCACTGTTTTATTCAAGCTATTGTGATTTAATAAATAACAAAATAAACGCCAGTAGCTGTGATTTCACTGTAAATTTATGTTTCATTTGTCAAAATGGCAAAAAATTATTTGTATGGAAATCGAACCAGTTTTTCTGTGCGAACCCGGGGCGAGCTATCTAAAATAAATTAAAAGTTTATTTATTGTTTTTTTTTTATCTAAAACCACTTTTCCCAAAATACATACAAACAAACACAAACACAACTTTCGCATGTATTAGTTACATGTAGGTAATATTTGTAGGCGTAGCACATTGATCAAAAAAATCAACTAAAACCATTTTTACGTACAGAATGTAAGTTCCTAATAAACGTAAATTACTTTTTTGCTTAACAGGCGAATAACTCTGACGTTAATGTTGTTTTAACATGTAGAATAACCTAAATGAGTAATCAACGTAATGTGATTATTCCCTATGGGCCTGTCACTGTAACTATATCGCCACTGGAAGAGCGAATTTAAAGTAGTCTTTTATAAGTAGGAAGTTTAATACCAATTAACTTTTTCACCTGCTTTGAAGGTTTTCATTTTAAATTTATTTTGTAGCGATGATAGCTCAGTGGTTAGCGCGGTCGGTTCGCATACCGAAGGGCGTGGGTTCAACCCCCAACAATGAGCTTGAGCTGCCGGTGAAGGAAAACATCGTGAGGAAATCTTAGCATAGTCATTTCTAGTACTCTGACTGACTAGCTACCACCCTCAAATTGAAAATCTGCCGCCAAGCATCTATCGGTGTTTCGGCAGCCTCACTTGAGAGCCAGTTCCATTCCAGGCTAGGTGTGCTTTACCATCTTCGACCACACCGTCACTTAACATCAGGTGAGTTGTGGTCAAACAAATAGCCTGTCAACCATAAAAAAAAGTTAATTCTTAATTTACATCTAAATATTTATAATTTATCTGGGCTCATAGATACGGAGCTTAATCATAGATTTGTGATAAAAGATAACAGAGAAGAGCGTGTGGCGTACTTTATATCTATTTTGATAACGTACACACGTATAGTTCCAGAACCAGGAGGTTAACGAAAATTATTGGAGTTTTGGGAATAGATGTGGTAACAGTGTTGGATAGGCTAAATTTAACTACAACTCACTTGATGCAAAGTGTGGTCGAAAATGACAAACAGTTCTTGCTTTTTTATATGTACCTAATATAAATGAGACGCTCTCCTGATGGTAAGAGATAACGCCTGTCCATGACATAGCGATACACAGAACTTTGTGTAGTAAAACAAAGTTCAAGGTATCTCTGCCTTGGCGCTCATTACTTTGAGACCATGGTTAGTCTCAACATCCCTGTAATTTCGCTGCAGTACCCTTCAAACCGGAACACAGTAATGTTTACACACTACTGCTTGACGGCAGAATATCTGGTACTGCGGTGGTATGATGAGACCTAGCTATAGATCGATGTTTCGCCCCCTCCTCCTCCTAGTGTCGTGTTCCTCATGTCTGAGGGTCGTGACCTCCACCTCCCAGGAGCCGTTCATGCACGATGTTGCGCCATCTACGCCTATCACTGGCGACATGCAGCGCGTCATACACCGATGTGTCGAGTGCGCTGCGAATCTGGTCGGACCAACACATCGGGCTACGGCCTCGTGTTCTCTTGCCATCGACACCACCCCAAAACCTTTTTTTCGCCCCCAAAAATCCCTAAATAACAAATTTCGTTGAAAACAGTTTTCGAGGACGGAAAATAAAAAATAAATGAATATCGCAGGGCATCGCACACAGCGCCATCTGACCCCCAAACTAACAACACATTTGTATATACCTACACAAATATTGCTCGCCTAATAGGGTTAGATAATTTATTTTAATAACTTTTGAAGCATCATGTTAACATTGTTTTGAATGGTGTACACGTAAGAGAATCCGAATTCAAAACGGCAAAATAAATTGAGTAACACGATGCGTGTCTTTTACCGCTTTCACAGAGTACAGAAACAGCAACTTGTAGCGATGATAGCTCAGTGGTTATCGCGGTAGGTTCGCATGCCGAAGGGCGTGGGTTCAAACCCCAACAATGAGCTTGAGCTGCCGGTGAAGGAAAACATCGTGAGAAAACCATAGCATGGTGGTAGGGTACTTTCTAGTACTCGGCTGGCTAGCTACCACCCTCAAGTTGAAAATCTGCCGCCAAGCATCTAACGGTGTGTTCCGGCAGCCTCACTTGAGAGCCAGTTCCATTCCAGGCTAGGTGTGCTTTACCATCTTCGACCACGCCTTCACTTAACATCAGATGAGCTGTGGTCAAACACCTGGCCTGTCAACCATTAAAAAAAAAACTTCTTATAATATTCCTTTTTTTTTTGTAGTTTTATTTGCTGTTATTATCATCTTCAATTAACAGTCTATATTATGTTTTTAATTGCTTATAATCGGTTTAGTATGTTTGCTTTATCTTGTGTACTAACAATAGTTATAAAATGATAATCTGTAGTTTTATATTATAGCTTTACACACGCAACTTTGTCCGCGTTACGTTTACGTTTATTTATTCATAATTATAAAAATTACATGTCACATACAAGAAAAAACATAAACTTGAAATACAATAATTATGTATCCATAATATTTATAAATTATCTTGGTCTATTCATACCTATCATTTTATCTACTCATGAAAAGTTGAGTTATAAAAAGTCTTTAAAATTGAAAAAAGCCTGTTCTTGAAAACCCTTTTGAATTAGATTCAGAGAGAAATGTATCATGAGTATATAACATCTAAGCAATAGTAATGAAACTTGCGTTATTTTATTATTAGTTTAAGATAAAGAATACCTGTTATCCTAGAATAATGTTCCATCAGACGCATGTATACGAAATTTCAAGTGGATACGTCCAGAAGTTAGTTTTCTGATAATCCCACAGGAACATGACATTTTTTGATAAACAATGTATCCTATATGTTAATTCAGGTATAATAAACTAAACATGTGCTAAATTGCATCCAAATCCGTTGAGCCGTTTTTGCGTGATAACGTGAATATCCAAACATCTTTCATATTTATAATATCATAGGTATAGTATAAGTAGTTATTTAATATCATCATTATACATTATTTGAATTTTTAATTAATTACCAGACATGGTTTTGTGTTGGTTATTTCCTTTACTCTTAATTATTCTATGTTTACAGGACTAACATAACATACTAACATACCCAAAAGGTTTTGATTTATTTAGTCTTGACCAGTGGCGGCCTTAGGGGGTGGCAAACAGGGCAAGAGCCCGGGGCCTCGCTCTTGCAGGGGCCTCGCGTCCTCGTAGAAAAAAGTCTTTACCATATATGTGTGTATCTCGCGCTTCGCACTTAACAAAACCCCCCCTGAACGCACGGTTTCATTATTAGTAGCAAGCATGTTATGTAAAACGGACAAAAAGAAAAAGGGCCGCACAATGATCTTTATTATTTGAATGATCTTTATATGATATTTATTATTTATTTATTATCTGTCGCCCCGGGCCTCGCATCAGCTAAGGCCGCCGCTGGTATTGACAGACAGACAACGATGTGATCCTATACGAATACCTTTTTGAAGATTCTATAATTTCAAATAGGTCTACGTTTGTTTGGCCACCAACTCGCTTGATGGAAAGTGATGATGCAGCCGAGGATGATTAAATAAGAAATCTATAGTATCAGCAATAATTCTAATATGACTACGGTGATGAGTATAAGCCAGTCTACCTGTAATTTTCTTGAAGTCTTTCACTTGTATACATTTGTAATTTTATTCGTCTGTTGTCTCTAGTGATACTACAACAGAGAGAAAGACAGAGAGAGAGAGTGTATTTCTACTGTATTATATTATTTTTAGTGTGAACAATAAAGAGTTAATCAATCAACAAATGGTATTTACAAAAACTCACTAGTGACTTCCATTATTGGGCTATACATTAAGATAGGCAAGCCAAGCCGTTGCTTAGAAAAACTGGTGACGTCTCCGAGGAACGGGTGGCAGAGTGCCGTTCTTCTACGAAATCCTAAAATGTATAGTTTAGCTAAGTTGTCTTGCTTCAGGTGGGCGTGATGACAGGCAAATGGTCCAGAGGGAGGCCGAAATCTCAGCCGACGACATGTCACATACCATCCATTTTAGCTGCTGCTGACGGCGCTTCACCGCCGGTCCAGATCTTCAGCCATGACTTCTGCCATCCGCCCCGGAAGAGGGGCTTGGCAGTAAGTTTATTCATATCTAAATAGACAATTATTTTTAGTGTTCTATTCTATTAGTCAAGCCCTTTCATTTGAAACCCATATTGAGGGAGTTGTGTAAAAATATGTTGTATGTAATCCACCATTTTGTGGCGGCTGCCATCTTAGACCGATTTTTATTAAACATAGCTAAGAACACACTCGACTAATTCACCTTTCAAACAAAATCAAAATCGGTTAATTCGTTCAGGAGTTACGATGCCACAGACAGACAGACACACATACACACACAGACTCATCAAACTTATCATACCGCGTTGTTTTTGGCTATTTATTATCTCATTTTAGATCTTGAAAGTAAAATATTTCATATGTTTGAACACAAAGTAAAAATCCCTAGTTATTCCTGTTTTGTCTAGCAACCCAACATGTAAAAGTAAAAAAGTACCTACTGCAAAAATATTCGTATGAAACTCATGCCTTGCCATCTAAATAAAAAGTTATTTTGTAGGTTCTCTTATTCGTGACCCTACTTACACGTGTCTTTAAACGTGAAAGACATTTTTAACCGTCTTTGTACCAACGAACCCTCACAAACAATTTGCTTAAAAGTTCCATAAAACAAAAGCGGGGCAAGTGCGTGTCGTCGCCTTAATTTATAAGATTTAATAATTTGCAACGGGTGCTATTTATCGACATCAAAATTATTTGGGTATCATAATATTCGTTAATATGAATTGTTTAGATCTGTGAATTATCAGATGTCTCGTAGTTCCGTGTGCCTTTTGGCACAGGCCTCCTCCAGCTTTCTCTATTATATTCTGTCCTCTGCAACTCTTGTCCAGAAAGGCCCCAAGGTTATGCGGACATCGTCTTCCACATCTTGTTTTTGGGTCCCGTCTCTTGGGTACGATGTAGGGTCACTTGTTTTCCCTATTAGTTTGTTTTAAATGAGCCCATGAGTTCTGTCCAGCCCCATTTCAAATTATCTCATGTCCGTTACTTTGGTTTTCCTTCTTATCACCGAAATTAAGATTCTGTCCTGTAGTTAGACTCCTAATATGCTCCTCTCCATTGCCCTCTGACATTTTACAATTGTTTCCCTGTGATTATATATATATATATACCCGTTTTTTTAGAAGTAAATTTCAATTTCTCGTAGAGTTCATTACTTTAAATGAAATAAACAATACCCACTGAACCTAACATACGACTTTTCTGTAGTCTCAAGCCTAACTCGCTGGTTTATGATGTCTCTACAGACGTTTTTGTTAAAACTTGGGAACCCTAAAAACGATTGTGCTAAAGTATTGACGGCACGTGACGCATTTGAATGCTTAGTGGGTGTTTTGTTTCTTACGACGTAGTTTATAAGATGGGTATTTAGCTATTTTACAACCTTTACTACCATTCCGCTGCACTTTGCGATATGGGAATAACAGGGCATGAGTATTTCGTGAAATTTCCATGGAAAGTTTTGAAAAATTTTGGCCGTAACGCAGGCAAATAATATCCCCGTTTTATTTTACATAACTCGTTTTGTTTTTTTCTAATATTCATATTTTGTATAAATAGTAATTTTTGTACAAAAAGTGCCTAATTGTTGAGAAAAATGACTGTATCACTTATGATAATTATAGTAATAATATAATATTTTTTATTTGAAATAAAACATTTACCATAGGTTCCCGAACTAGTCAAAGACTGCGTATCAGGTGCCAATGGCTTCTCCTATTACATGACACGTCTTACAAAACAATAGTGAGCAACCAGTTAATTAATTATGAATTTATATAAAGTTGCTAGTGTTGCCAAAAATAAATATTAATATAATATATTATGTCCTTTTGTGTTACTGCAAAAACTCCGTAGAAGCTTCAAGTAAAGTTGCCAATTCACAAAAGGCAAGTACATTATCCTGGCTTACTTTTTGTGACTTAGACTTCACTTGATACTTAAAATTATTAAAACACTTGACAAAGAAATAGAAAAAAGATTAGACAAAAAAAAGGAAATAAAATTTAAAACGGAACAAAATTAATTCCTAATTTAATTAATACATAATTATGTTGCGCTGGTCATTGGCAAGTATTTGCAGTGTTGGGGCATGGATGAGTTAAGTTTTACGACGTTCTGTCAATGGGCAATAAAGCTAAAAGTATCCCTCGATCGTCAACTTTACTAAAAATCTCGTATGATTGCTCGTTCAGATAGTTATTGGACACGGTGAAGGTTAAAATCCCAATATTTGATTGCTAACACCATAGTTATAGTCAAATTCTGAAATATAATTTTAAATATATCATTACCTTAATATAAAAAAAACAACAACAAACAAACAACATAAAAAAGTATGTCAATATAATAAAATGTCAAAAAAGTAATTTAATCTTTTCTTTTGTTATTTTTTCTCGTTTCTTTTTAGTTTAACATACTCGTCAATGTCATAAAACAAGGTCTAAGATCAGATCTAAGATAAGATCTAGCAGCTAAGATCTTAGGTCAGTACGTGGGATGGATGTTCTGTATTTTACAAATACATATATGTTTTCAAAATCTGTATGATATGGGATCGATTAAGGAACTTAGGAAAAACAAATCGTCAGGGTATACACGTTTGTTCTATGTCTGGATCATCTGTACATAAATGTATTTATGTTATTGATTCCTATAGTACAAGCTTTACAAGGGTTAGAGGGTTAGATAGTGTTGTGTGAAAAGTGCTAGGATATTTATTAATTCAAATTCATCAGATTCCATTGTTATCTTGCATCGAATTTAATAATTCGAAGCGCGATTATCAGAGCCATCACGATACTTGAACGAAATCCTTTAACTCCGTTTTCATTGTGTGGCACGCTACTTCTGTGGCAACTTTCTTAATATCTTAAAAAAAAATAAAAGCAAGCGTGATTCTTCACAAGCCGCGATATATGAATCAAAATAGCAGTCAAACGCGAGTCTCATTTCAGGTAAAAAATATGTGACAGACAATGCGTTTTTCATGCGGTCGGTCTAATAAAGAGTTAGAGGCCCGTTTTGCTCGCAGTTATTGTCCTAAAACAGACGCAAAGAAAAATAAAGACATCGTCCTTGTTCCTTTATTGACGTCTATACCATCAAATCGGCTTAATTTGACGCTGTGGGTGGAAATATCTTGGGTACATAACATACATTCTAGGGCATTTTCGAGCAAAATCTTTGAGGCTGACATCTAGATAGGTAAATAACTAGAACTTATTACGTTGTTACTTTTCTCGCGCTAATTTAATGTTTCGTCAGTGTCACCGTGCATTTTTACTATGGAGTGCTTTTAACGCAGTTAGGAGTAGCACTTGGTGGTAGATTTCCTTAGCAGGAAGTCTGTATGCGTGGTTTCTATATTGATGTGACGATCGTAGGCGCTTCTTTTATGCCTGGGTGTTCATCTATGTACCTGTTTTGTATTACAATGTTTACAAATGAGGTATTCTATCAGTTATTTGGTCCCATTGTACAAGCTTTGCTTAGAATAGTTGGATAGCGCTGTGTGAAACATGTTAGTCAACTACATATTTGCGCCAAAGCAACGATGCCCTCGTCCAGTAGTTATGGAGCCTATTCATTACAAACAAGCAATCAAATTTTTCCTCTTTATAATAGTATAGATACGAGATTACTGTATTACTAGGAGGTAATCATATTTTTTTTGTTTTTATTGACATGTAATCATATTGCCATAATTATTTTATATTTGACATAAAATATTATTTCATTGACATTTTTATTGTATTGACATAATTAGGTTATGATTTTGATATTTTTAAATATGAATGGAAAATGACCTCTAACTTTGGTGTTATCCATAAAAGATTTGTATTTGTATTTGAATACTCGCTTGCTCTTACTTTTAGTAATGTATTGTTACTTATTACAGGAATGGATGTGGACTATAACGGGCCAAGATCGTCGACGTCGGGAAAAAACATTAGACCCTGGCGGCGAACTGCAGATCATGTTACCGACGCAGACTCCAGAACGATCCAACTCAGGGGAAGTTTGTTTGCTCGCCGAGTCCCCTTTCAGAATATTAAGAGTAAGAAGACCACTAAATCCGGAGGCGCAAGCCGCGACACGTACTAGATTAGCCCTCGCCGTAGCATGACACTCATTGATTTCATAATCACACAAAAATATGAACGCTCGTCTGTCTCTGGCACTTGACAATTTCGCCGCGAAAACAATTAATAAATATGCAGTTCTAGGTCACACTGTTTCCGAAAATAATACATGCTGTAGTCTGGTTTTTCAATTCAAGTAAAAAAAAAAACTTTTGCGATTTCAACACAGAGTTATGTTTATCATTGGGTGTTTTTTTTACCGGTTGACACGCTAGGTTTTTTGAACACATCTCGAGATAGATAGATTTAATAGGTAGATATCGATTAGGTTGTTGGCGTTGTACAACTGCTCATGTCGCGGTGTAGTTTCAGAACAGTCTGCTGATATAGTTAGGTGACAACCTTACGGTGTTACAAAACCAATATGAGGATAAGAGATCGTAACACCCTCATTTTTCATCTTACGACCACGGCTATTGGCAACATGACCGAAACGTCGTAGAAAATAATAAAAATATATTTTATTAACGTGATTGAATTTAAAATGTTTAACTGCAACTTAAGCATTGTGGGTATGGGTCGATAACTTTTTTATATTTTTTTTTTATTCGTGCTTCATTTCATGGACTTAAATGTGTCTCTGCGTGTCCGTCGTTTATTGTTTGTTAGCAGTCGTTTGTTGTTGTTGTCGTTAAGTTATTTATTTTCGGTTACCTATTCTTATAAACATTGCTGATATATGTACTTTATATATGTAGCGGCATGTGTCCCCCTAGTCTTTTTCATACGGCCATGTGACATAAGGTAGTAAACGTGAGATACGTTTGCCTACTCAGTTGCAAAACGTTTTTTCTGTAAACTAACCAAGGTTAAAAAAAATTATGACACCTTAACTGTCACTTTGACATTGATATATTAATTGTGTATTTTTTTAAATAATTTCATATTAAATTATTATTAAATAAATTTAATATTCATTTATTATTAAAGAAATTTTAAAATGTGTATTAAATAAAACGGCGGCTTTATAAAGAGCCATTTGCTATGCTTATTGTTTTATGAAGCTTTTAACAATTTGTATTTTTTCTACGAATAGCATACCGGAAACCCCATTTTTAATCAGCTTTCTAAAAAATATTTGCGATTTACGTAAATATGGTAGTTTTGGTGTCGTAAATATTTTTTCTGTATCATCATGTAGGTATATATGATTTACTTTTTCGGTAGTTTAAAAGTCGAAATAAAGATTTATGTAAATTTAATAAAACAGCAAGTTGAAATGATTTCGATTAGTTGTAACGTGATAAAAAACTTAACAATCATGTCATTCTTATTGTCATTATTATCTCTGGTAAGAATGGAATGAAAGTTAAAATAAGAGTATAAAACGAAAAACTATGACTGAAAAAAAAATTGAACATTGCAACAGTAAAAAACTCTGCACCTACGCACAAGTGTGTAAGTGTTATATCTACTATCTGGTTCTCAAAACGCAAGCTTTGCTTAGTTTGGGGCTAGATGGCGCTTTGTAAAATGTCCTCCAAAATTAATATTGATTCATATAACTCAGGGTCGCCCACTTCATATATTTTTATTTATGTTACATAATCATAAATATTTTTGCCCTAGGTTTTTCCACCTAGTAGTTTGTAGTGTCACAATGAAATTAATTTATTACCAAGGCATGAAATACTTAATTCCATCATTTTCCGTTAAGTAGTTCCGTTTCACATTTCCGATAACATAAGTATTATAATTATTATAATGTCATTGCTCGACCACATTATAATTTCACTATGACTAACAATCCCATGATGATTGCATCAGGCTGATAAGAGAAAGGAATTACAAACAAAGCTAATGGGCATGCGATGTTTCTGGATTACGCGAGATAAGTAGAAAGCCCTCAACATCACAGCACTATCGTGTCGTATCGACAGGGACACAATGCTAGGACGTGCACGGTGTATTTATCAGTTCACCGGTGCCTAGAAAATGTGGATATTCCGCCGCGCGAACACCGTGCCCATATTACCCGTGACACCGACAAAAATTTATGCTGTGAGTAATAAGTCAATCAGTTGCTTTTACCTAACAAAATGAACAATCCATCATCATTTTTTTACATGTAAAATAGTGGCAAATATACGGAAGACCATCTGATGGTAAGTGGTCGCCGCTACCGCTATGGTCACCTACAATACCCGGGGCATTGTACTTACCTTTAAGAACCCTGTTCACCCTTTGTTTGAAGCGAGGTAGATCAAAATTCAGTAGAAAAACCGAAGGTGGTAAACCATTCCACATAAGGCAGGTGCGCAGAAGAAACAGTCGACTAAATCGAGCGGTACGAGACTTCCATCTATAATAATTATGTGGGCGACACTTCTGGCGGCCGGTTCGTTAGTAACACCGAGATGAAGTGATAGAAGGATCATTTGAATCATCTTTCAACTGAATAAGAACAACCTTGAAGGTTGACAAAACTTACTAAAAAAATCTTCAGGATTTCAAATTTATAAAACAAGAGCAGCATAATTTTAACATATTTAAATTTGTCAACTATCTTAGAACTTCCTTGAAATCTCATAACAGTTACAAATACTTCACTTACTGAGATTTATTAAATTCACTTGCTAAATTATAACTATAGGGCTACTAAGCACATCATGCAGACTTTTATTGTCGAAAATGTAAACAAACATAGATAGAGAAAGAATATAAAAAAAAAAAATTAGATTTTTAAGGTACGACAGTTCTAAAACAAATTACATAATACGCTACTTTGGGTAGCTAAACACCGTTCGTACACCAAATTTGGTCTTAGTATATTTATTATCTTTATAGATGTATTTTGCACTTATGAAACTAAGTAATGTACCTTCACCTACGAACAACTTAAATGTAAAACGCATAAAAATAATTTTATTCCTTATCTATCAAATACATGTTCGTAAAAACGGTTAGTAAGTTTCCGACTCTAGTGATAAAGTTGTTTCGCCAATAAATGTAATTTGCGGGATAGGTAGGTATGTTATTTTTTTTGGTCACAGCATAATTATGTATTTGTTGAGTACGCTTAGTTACTTTTGTCCTGCCCTCAGCAGAGCAAATGCAATTTTTTTTTCTCATTTTTTTGTCACCATGACAATAAATTGTATAAATTTCATTTTATTTAAATACATTTTTTTTTCAATATATTTACTACATGTATTATTTTCGTTAGTTTAGCTTTAACCTAGTGTTACAATACAACATCTCCCGTCTGTTCGTAATGTATATTGTTTTACCATTCTTGGTTGCCTGGAAGTGTCCGCTCTTAGCGATAAGGCCGCCATTTGTGGCACTAGGTAGTAAGATTCTTTTATTTTTTGTACTTTTTTCTATTCTTGCAGTGCACAATAAAGAGTTGCTATGTAGGTAACTATCTATAATCTGCCGCCGCGGCTTCTTCTTGGTTTGTTTGTTTAGCTTAGGAAAGGGAAAGAATGTATTTGTCCTTAATAGGGACAGTCATAGCGGTAACGATATCCTGTGATATTTAAAAGTGTATTTGCTCATTTAGTTGGTTCAAGAGCTGTAGGGCGTAGGTTCGATTCCACTAAGAAAATTCAAAGTTTTTGTTCTGTATCTGGGTGTTCGGTATGTATTTACAAAAAATAAGTATCTAAGTATTCTATCAGTTCCCATACTAAAAGCTTTGCTTAGTTAAAAGCTAGATGGCGTTGTGTGAAAAGTACTACGATATGTAAAATAAAATGTATTAACTGCAATGCCAGCGCGACTATGATATTTGTAACTTATAGATTACATAATAAAATAGCTCCATTTTAAGTTCAAAAATTTACCGTAAAGGTTTGTTTGAAAAATCAATTCCTTTTGAATCTCAAATCCACAAATGAGTGCGGTCATGACCCTCGTTTGCGGCTCGACTTTGAACTTTCTTGATCCTGCATACATTTTATCCGGCTGTTGCTCCGGTTTTCAAATCAAATAAAGAAATTAAATGTTGGTTTCACCACATCCTTGTTTGTCCGTCTATACGGCACAATCTCTTCCGTGTACATAATATAATGAGCAATTTAAAGACTGTCGTTGGATTTAAACTTGTTATCAATAACTAGCTGACCCGACAGACACTGTTCTGTGATTGTTTTGTTTTCAAACTAGAATCGCATAGTAGGAATCTCCTTAACTTTTCCCGTTAGTTTCAATTTTCTATCGTTCTTCCCCTTAAAATTTTATTCGGTCTATGTACCTTTAAATTTTTATAATTATTATTATTGACACAAACACGATTAAACAATTACATTTATGCCACAAAATTATACAACAAACTAAATTCAAAATAAAATGTCAAATTAAAATATAATGTCAGGTTAAAATATAAAGTCGAGTTTAAATACAATGTCAAAATACAGATAAAATGTCAAAACTGGATACAATGTTAAATAAAAAATATATTCTAATGAGTTATATGTCAGAAAAAACATCAGTGTTGTCGTGCCTCTTGCACCTGTCCCACTGATCAGTTAGATATAATATATAATGATACACGCTGTTTAATTTTTTATACAATTCAATTGAGAAAATCATACTGTGTAAATGGGCTTAATTAAAAGTAAACATATATCAGATTGTCGGATATTACACACAGCCCCATCTGACCCAAACTAAGCAATGCTTGTGCAATGGAAGATAGATAACTGATAGAATCCTTAAATACTTTTTTTTTTGTAAATATATACTTATAACAAACACATTTGTTTATACCACAAAATGCTTGTCCTGAGCGGTATATTTAGGTAGATACCTTAACACAAAATACTGGAGTATAAAACATCTCTGAGGTTTTTTAGTTGTACAAAACTCGGAACTAATTTGATATTCAAAGATAGCTCAGTGGAGCCTGGATTTATCCTAACCCTTTGAATGCGATCGTCTCCGCAAGTAACAAATATCTTGACTTGACTTAAATACGGCTACTTAACATCAAGACTACTAAATATTAAAGCAGGTACAGTATAAAATTTTATTTCGAAAACTCTTCAACGTGACTTTAGCAGAAATCGAAAACAAGCGAAACGAAATGTGACCAATGTACTTCTCACATGTTGCTCAGTTTAGGAGAAGATGCCGGTGGCGTCGCACGCCTTTCCAATATTCTCGCGCGCTTTCCGTCCTCGCGACATCATGATAATCTGGGAATAATATTCAGAAAAATAACTTTGTTACTGTTTTTATCATCAATCGTTCGAGATGAGTACTTTTAATCAAAGTATACGTTTGAGGAGTTTGCAAGGATTAAAAACTGGCGCAATTAAACTGCCCCGGCATTGGTCGAAGATGCTTGGTTTGTACAATATGACTAGACCCCCTATCGAAGAATTACTCCAGGTAAATAGATTTTATTACTAAATTTTTATACTATACAATTTACATTTTCAGCGAGCTCATTGACTAAAACCTCCAACTTTGGTTTGCGGCCATTGTTAATATGAATTAACAATTTATATTTTATTCGGAAATTACTTTATGAATCTACAATAAAAAACATAATACGATACAGTAATCTGGTTGATGGTAAGTGTATTGCCCACAGCAGCGGCTGAGACGCAACCATCATGTTGCGATCTTAATCTAATAATTTATTCTTATTAGAGTTTATTCTACAACGTAATTTAGCAGCAAAGTTGTTGTGAAAAGTATTACGTTTTTCGCATCATAAAAAATAGCATTTTCACCAGAAGGAGCGATCATAAATTGTGATGTATAGTTTTATATTTATGAAGCTTTATGTACCTACGTTAGGTTTTTGGCTTCGCCCTCAGACAGTGGAGATCGTTTCAAAGTGTTTTAATGGATATATTCATACAAAACAGCTTGTTTGGAACACACCATACGTCGGTCCCGTGTTCAGTTAATAAAATTACTCTTTTGGGTTCAGATTAAAGCTAAATGGGTTCCCACTTTACGGTTTTGTATTCACTATTTAAACGTAGTTTTTATTTAACTAATAAAACGTTTTAATGACGTTTCAATTTTACATTTTTACTGAACTTGTAATGAATATCTGTAAATTGCAAGTGGGTGATTTGTTCTAGTTCTAGCCCAACGTTGGGCGCCATAATTTTTCTAATATGCATTTTTAGTTTACATATCATACTAATATTATAAAGGCGAAAGTTTGTGAGTGTATGTTGTATGCTTGATACTTCTTCACGCTCAAAGGGCTGGACCAATTTTGATGAAATTACCAAAAATGGATATTCTATTATATAATGGATATGAAATTACCAAAATTGGATATAAATGTTTGGAATTTTTAGTCCAAGCCTGACTTACATAATGTAACTAACGTCTTTTTTTGTTATTATATTGCTGACTTTTTACTATGTCAAGTTATATAACGTACATTCAGTTTTAATAACCGGGTATTTATTCATTTATCTATTTTCAACCTCTAGTGTCCCACTGCTGGGCAAAGTCCTCCCTTCCTTCCTTTCAGGCTGCCCAGGCTTCGGCTTTGGTGCTCCAGTGACTGTTGTGACGATTTAATTTGTCACACCACCTTCGTCTGGGTCGACCCTAAAATCACTTACAATTTGACGTCCACACAGTGGTGACTTTTTCCCAGCGATCATTGTCGATAATATATAGTTATATTCAAATCTGATACACAATATCCTAAAAAAATGTAAACGCGCGATTTCTTATAAATTCTACATAGTAGATATATCTCTTTGTTTTACAATTATGCATGCATTGAACGGTTTTTAATACGTTACTTGCATGGCCATTTCCCTTAAAAGCACCTTAGGTACCTGTCAATAAGTAATAGATGTTTATGAATGTCGTGCATGCAACCTTTCGATTAACGACAACCCTTCACCCTAGTGCAGCAACCTATTTCCTAAGTCATATAATAGTCATCCAGAGTTATTGATATCCTCGGAGAATCTATCGAAGTTCGTAAAAGATTTCGCATTGAAATGTGTCAAAAAATACTCAAAAATATTAAACATAATAATAAAAAATACCAGAGGACCTAGATGAAGTGATATTTGATTAGCGAAAACGCTAAAAGGTGAGCAAAAATGTACATTGTACGTGATTGACAAAAACTGTTTATATGTCACGTGTATTATGTCAATACCGTATATTTTAGCTTTTCTTTTAGCGAACTAGTGACCCTCTGGTTGACTGCATCTACCGCAGGCCATGGAGATAAGACTGGTTCAAGACCACAACAGCTTACTCTGTGAGCTACGTCAATTTACTTGGTGGTAGAACTCCTTAGTTTAGTGGTATCAGGTATTCAGCCGACAATCTGTACTTTGTAATCATTGCTAGAGTTTCGATTTGAAGGATACTGCAACTAGCAAAATGACAGTTGTTGAGTCTAACCGTATCGGATGTCTCAAATTAATGAGCGTCAACGAATCCCTGAACTTTGTTTTGTTACTCTAAGTTTCAGGTACTGGTGCAATGCTCTTAGCAAGCGTTACCTCCTACCATCACGAGAGCGTATCTTATTATTTTTACATAAAAGTCTAATGAAACTTGCTTTCAGATGTAACAAATAGCTCGATTTAATTTTATAAAATACTAGCTGCGCCTCGCTGTGTTATTGTATGTGTGTTAATCCAGGGTCTCAGCTACCTCCATACCAAATTTCATCCAAATCCGTTCCGTAGTTTTTGCGTGAAAAAGTAACAAACATCCATCCATCCAAACTTTCACATATATAGTATTAGTGGGATTGTAATTATTACGTACCAATAAAGTACGTATTGTTTTACACAGCGTTTATTTTTTGTTGATTTTTTTAGTATAATTTTGTTTGGTTCAGTATGGCATATGCTCATCGATTGTCCGAGATTCATGGTCGCATGGCAAGACATCAAAACGCACGTAGATGGAAAGCTTGTGATCTCGGATCTTCACATTTTAGCAGATCCAGTTAGTAGATCACACTTTATGCCCTTAGTAGAGAAGTCCTTCCGCATAGCAGCTAGAAGAAATTCCACCCTCCGCCCTCTCCAAACCATCTCCCCACTCCCAACCATCTCTCTATTTCAATTTATCCCCCAACTCCCAACCCTCACCTCCTCAGCACACCCAGTCCATCGGTGCCACGCAACGTGTGACGCCCAGCAGAAAAACTTCACCAAAAAGTGTATCCATTTACCAACTTTTGGAATACGCATAAAGGGGAGTGCCAGGTATCAGAATTCGCGGTGTGGCTTCATTCATGGACAGGAACAAAGAAAGATTCGGAATAAGCTTTTGTCTTACCCGAAACCTAAATACTTTTTTTGTAAATACAGAAACAAAATAATAACATAACATAAATAACAACCGGCACAGAACAAATGTTTATCATCACATGTTTGTTTTGGATGGGACGCCAAACAACTCTTGAAGTAGAAAGCAGTTTAAGATATTTACCTCGCCTCATCCTTCGTCTAGCCCATTTCTTGGATGGATTTATTATAGCTGTGAGAATATTTCTTTTAACTTTTTTTGTAATAAAGAAATAAACACTCAAATTAATGGAGCAGAGTTATTACGATTTTAGATTCAAGATTTTTATTGTCGAATGTAGGTAACATAATGTAAGTTCTACTATAACAGTAACGTTATCTTAATATTCAATTCATTTATAATAATTTAATTCATACTCGTATATAATACATTTTTATAGCTATTACGTAAACCATTGTTCTCAAAGTCAAACTTAAAATACGGAGTAGGTATATGAAATGCATCAATATTGTTGTGATGGTAAAAGCTACTCTCGGAATTCTAAGTAACGAACAAAAGCCGCGAGTTTCTTTCAAAACAATAATATTTTTGCCTGCTTCCTTGAAAGATAATCGAGATGACGCACTTACTCGCATATAAAAAGAAACCCTAGCTTTGAGCCTGATTAAAGGAACATTTTGTAAACAGGATCCAAGAATTGACATTCGCTTCACCCCGAGTGAAGCGAATTCAAACAATGCTAGAAATGTGGGGAATTCAAATCACCAAATTAACAGAAACTTAACATTCTTGGTTTTATAAATCATCAAATCTGCTTTGTGATTATTATTTTTAATGTAAAATTAATAAAAGAAAGAAAGAAAAACATTTCATTTTGTAACTTAAAGACACAAAAAACAAAAACGAACAAACAGAGACAAACAGTTACAAAATAAGGGTTCACCTCAGCGTAATACTGGTCATACTAAGTATGACCAGCGCTGATTACTTTGAGACTTTCGATGGTTAGTCTCAACAGCCCTGTAATTTTGCTAGCTGCAGTACCCTTCAAACCGGAACACAGTAATGTTCAAGCACTGCTGCTTAACGGCAGAATAGCTGGTACTGCGGTGGTAACTAATTAGACGACTTCTTGCTAAGGAGATCTACCGCCAAGTAAAAAAAGATCTAGAAGACAGCAAATGGAAAAATGCATTTTACAGGCTCTGTTGTAAAACAACACTAGAACTAGACTGGACAAAACGGTGTGTTCCGGCAGCCTCGAATGAGAGCCAGTGCCAAGCTAGGTGTGCTTTAATTTTGCAATCAATATTAAATTTCAACAATATAACATAAACAGATTCTTTTTTCGCGTCAAAACCGCAAGAAGCAACTAGAAAATAATTAAAATAAAACATGCGATGCGATGTTTGTAAAAAGATGTTTTCGTTGCTCGATGTCTAAAATAATTTCTTTAGACGCTAATTTACTTTGTGTCGCTGTTTAAGTAAAACCGTTTCTGTTGTGGTTTTAAGGACTTTTGTTTATATTATCTTAATTAGTTTGTTAAAGGTTTGTGGGCAAAATACTTCAGATACTTTTAGTAGGTAATTATATTATTTTGTGAGACGCCGTTGGCTTGTTACTATCTATTCAACATTAAACATTACGATTTGGTAAAAGGTAAATGCAACAACTTAGTAGCTATCATAATATCACAAAATTAATATCTATTTACACAAGGTTTCATAGTAAAATAGAATTGTACATAGGTCCAAATTTGGTGGGAATCCTATCTTAAGGTGGTTCGATTTCCATACAAATATTTTTTTGCCATTTATGGACAAATGGAACATAATTTTACAGTGAAATTACAGCTACTGGCATTTATTTTAGTCTTTATTTGCGGTAAATCGCAATTTCTTGAGTAAAACAGTAGATTATTAGCATAAAAATAAAATATTGTTAAGTTTGATAAATCTTTTACTTCATACAATCTTTATACAAGTTCTCTAAGATTTTTTTTCAACAAAATTCTTTATTCGTTTCTTTCAATCAATAATTCGATAAATAACAGTCCAATATCTTTTTCACTTTATCGATAGTGACATCCAAATTGCTGTTAAATTTACATGGTTGCAATTTAAATGCTATCCTTGTAACAATATTTTTTCATAGGTTGAGTTACTGAATACAATCCACTTTAGGACAAATTAACCTTGTCGCTTAAACGTTCACATAGTTGATGAATGCAGTAGTACGTAGCAATCAACAAAAGTGAAAACACTAATTGAACTGGATAGATCAAGATGTTAGGCTTTCATTTAGAGGGCACTGCGTCAATTTTCCGAATGGCTCGCCAATGATGATTTATCGTTAGAAGTTTTTTTTTCACTTTGATATAATGAACATTGGTGTTTATTAAATAAAATTATTTGGACAGACTGTACACCAATTTCCGATGAGAAATACTTTATCAAATACAGTTGCTAAAAATGTGTATTAACTGTATGGGAAAACTTACAACTAGGTACACAGACAATTACAATATATAAGAATAGAAAGTCAATTAAAAGTTTTCACAGGTAGAATATATAACATGTTTTGTGTAAAAGGCAAAACAAAATACTCTAGCAAAACGCAACAACATTATTTCTAATATAAAAGTGATGGGACGATCGAGACGCTCTACTGATGGAAAGAGAAAACGCGAGTCCGTGGCCATTACAGCAATACACACAACTTTGAGTAACAAAACAAAGTTCAGGGCATCGCTGATTTAACGCTCATTACTTTGAGACATTCGATGGTTGGTCTCAACAGCAGTGTAATTTCGCTAGCTGCAGTACTTTTCAAACCAAAACACAGTAATATTTACACACTAATGCATGGCGATAGAACATCTATCTATGAAACCTGTCTAAGCGACCACCGAGATCTACCGCCAAGTGGAATTAACGCCGTGGTATTATCCCTGTTTTCTATACTATGGAAAGGTTTGATTGTTTGTTTGTATTGAATAGGCTCCAAAACTACCGGACCGATTTCAAAAATTCCGGGTGACATAGGCTACTTTTCATTCTCGTATTCCCACAGGAACGGGAACTACGCGGGTGAAACCGCGAGGCGTCCGCTAGTACAGTATAAAGCTAGCATTCCAAGTTTTGACCGAAACTGTTAAGCCATTACAACATGAAGAAGTAACAAACATAATTGTGTACATGCATACAAACAAACAAAGACAGTCTTCGCTTGCATTGTTTTGTGATTTGATTTTTTCGTAGGCTGCTGAAAGTGGCAACATCGAAGATTTTATGCGCTTGTACTTGAGCGAACCATCCCGACTGGCTGTGAGAGACGGACGTGGGCGCACTGCAGCGCACCAAGCTTCGGCTCGCAACAACACCAACATTCTGCACTTTATCAGCAACTACGGTGGAGGTGAGTTTTGCACACTAAGTTGGCTTTCCATTTTACCTATTTGGTATTATTCAAGTTTCATTAGGTTGGATACTCCGACTATGCACTGTAATGATACTACATGATACATCATAGTCATTTTCAAAAATTCTCTCATCAAGTTTTCGATACCAAAATGTATAAAGATGTCACCTACGTTTAGTTTCAATTTCAGCCCGCCACTGGCGCTGATCCATTGAAATATCGAAAACTTGACGAAAGTAGTTTTATAAAATGCTTTTGCTTAGACACTCAAGGTAAAGCTACGCCAATCTCATGTCTCGATGTTACCCAGCTAGAACACATTTCCAGTACATGTATCTTGACTCGATATGTAGCCTCCAAAAGCTGGCTATGTTTTCAAAACCCGCATCGTTGCGAGTAACAACTACATGAATGTACCGCAGAATTGGAGTTTATAGATGGGAACATGGAACAATCATGTTGCTGCAATGTATTATTCTCAAAACGTTTTTTTTTCCAATGTTAATGATTATAGATAGCGGTTTTTAATCACAAAGTGTCGAATTAGAAGCACGAGTGCACAAATTGAGACGCCAAAACAATCAAACTTAATTAAGAAAATTAAAATTAACGCGCTTACACGCGTCGAACTTTGCTTTGGCTCTTTGAAAAAGATCAACGGATTTGAACGAAACTATAATAATAACAATAATATAACTCTTTATTGTGCACATCATATAAAGTAAAAAGTACAGAGAACAAAAAACCTTATTAACTAGTGACACAAGTGGCGGCCTTATCGCTAACAGCGATCTCTTCCAGGCAACCAAGAAAAGAAAAATACGATAGAAAGCTTAAGAAACAGACGGGAGACTACGGCGACGGGGGACTATAGTCGGAGAGTCCAGCCTAATTTAACGTGAAGCATTCAATATAAAATAAGATACTTAATTGAGAGTATATCAAGATTGGAAGAGAACTGATATTGCATTTATTATTCAAATTGTTTAATTGGTTTTATTTATGATGGGGACATTATTATGAACAATCTCAATATTTTTTTAATGGTTGTACAGCCTAGGTTTTTGACCACTGACTGACTTATGTTAAGTGACGGTATGGTCGAAGATTTTAAAGCACATCTAGCCTGGAATGGAACTGGCTCTCAAGAGAGGCTGCCGGAACATACTGTTAGATGCTTGGCTTTAGATTTTCAACTTGAGGGTGGTAGCTAGCCAGCCGAGTACTATAAAGTACCCTACCACCATGTTATGGTTTCCTCAAGATGTTTTTCTTCACCGGCAGCTCCAGCTCATTATTGAGGGTTGAACCCACGCCCTTCGGCATGCGAAGCAACCGCGCTAACCACTGAGCTATCATAGCACCACTTTAAAATAAATTAATGTTTTTCTAAAGCTATATAGCCAGTGCCACTTGGAATTATGTATGGATTCTTTCGATACTCATAACTAAACCTGTTTGGCATTCAAAAGTTATGGTGGAATAAGGAACTTGAAAACATTAGACTGCTTTTTGGGTAATCGTGTAAATATTATTGTCCTTTTCTATTCTAGAAACTTCTATTGCAGATCTAAACGCACGTGATAACTCTGGGAACACACCGCTACACATTGCAGTAGAAAATGAAGCATTAGACGCTATTGAATTTCTTTTACAACAGTAAGTAAAATATTATCTATTATCTCTGGGGTAAAGTTAACAGACGAAATTATACGTACATCTAGAGCGAAATAATTTGACGCCCGCGGATAGAGTTCCGATTTCTTTCTTCCTTCCAGAGATTTCCTCAACTTCACTACAAGCAAAACAAAAAAGCCCTCTTATTTATGTTTGCTACCAATACCATATTTACGCTGTTAGTTCATTGGTACAATGTCTGCTTCAAGAGCTGAAGGGTGTGGGTTCGATTCCAACCCAGGACAAACTTTGTGGATTATACGAATGTTTGTTCTGTGTCTGGGTGTTCTGTATTTATCATAAGTATGTATTTACAACAACAAAAAAGTATTCTATCAGTTATCTGACTTCCATAGTACAAGCTTTGTTTAGTTTGGGGTCAGATGGCGCTGTGTGTAATGTCCAACGATATTTATTTATATTACAAACAAAACTCAATTTATCCTATCCTACTAATCTTACTAATATTATAAATGCGAAAGTTTGTGAGTATCTTTGTGACTCTTTCACGCAAAAACTGCTGATCGGATTTAGATTAAATTTGGTATGGAGGTAGCTGAGACTCTGGATTAACACATAGGCTACTTTTTATTCTGAAAACATATAGCGGGTAACACCGCGGGGTGCAGCTGGTTAGCAATATGAAAAGGAAGTAAATAAATAAATAAATAAATATCGTAGGACATTACACACAGCGCCATCTGACCCCAAACTAAGCAAAGCTTGTACTATGGGAGACAGATAACTGATAGAATACTTTTTTTGTTGTAAATACATAATTATAATACATACAGTACACCCACAGAACAAACATTTTTATACCACAAAATGTTTATCCTGGGTGGGAATCGAACCCACACCCTTCAGCTCCTGGAGCAAACATACAGCTGGAAATGCTGTAGAACCGATAGTCGCTGGTGTGAGCGTGTTCTATAGACCGCTTATTGACTATAGTATAGAGCGTCTTGAGACTCGATGGACGACGATACCTAGGACATCTGGTGGTGGCTAAATAGCTGAAAGCTGATGAACGGTCTAAGTGGCCTATGTCGTTGATGAGAAATATTCTTGTAGTGTTATTATCTGCGTTGCGATTAATTTCACTATCTTAAGACTATAAAAATAATCTTAATTTGCTATAGAACTGCTCAAATTAAAACTAAAAGCTTTTTTCTGTCAGACAAACAATCACTTTATGCTTGTCAAATACAAAATACAAATACAAATCATTTATTAATAACACCAAAGTTACAGGTCATCAGAGATACAGTAGTATGTAAACATTACTGTGTTCCGGTTTGAAGGGTACTGCAGCTAGTGACTACTATACTACAGGGCTGTTGGGACTGACCATCGAGTCTCAAAGTAATGAGCGCCAAAACAGCGATCCCAGAACTTTGTTTTGTTACTCAAAGTTATATGTATTACTGCAATGGTTTGCAGGATGGAGAGCGTTTCGTTCCTCTCATCACTTTTACATTTTAAAAAAACGTACCTACGTCCATTTTGAATAATTCAAAGTCATCTGCAGATACTGATACAGCCTTGAATACGAACCAAGGTACGAATAATGAAGCGTTGTTTATATCGGCCCCTTCATTGTATATTTTAACATCTATATGTAGTGGAACATAACTGTAACAGTGAGACATATCATATCGCGGAATTTTTTGTAGCTTTATAAATCTGTAGAATATCATTTTGTTCTATTTCCAGTAGTGTTCACAGCGCACGCGATGTAAGGGGTTTTCCGGAAAATGTTTCACAGCTTGGGTTACATTATTGAAGTTTTCATACGGATCCCTATTGATTTTAAAAAATAAAACAGCTTATGTTTATCACGGGTAATGTAGCATTTTAATGTTGAAATATTTATTCAGATCGGCCCAGTAGTTTAGGAGCCTATTCAATACAAACAAAAAATCAAATCTATCTTCTTTACAGTGGAGATTTACATTGTACTTACCCGAGTTATCCCTCTATCAACATTCACCACTCTGCCCCGGTTTTTTTCCGAAGAGCTTGTGAAATAAAGATTCATGCAATAAAATCGGATAGGTATTGTAAACAAACTGAGTCAGAATGCACGTGCATTGGAAGAATTCATTTATGGAAATGCAAAAAGTTTCTGCCTCAAATTATTCGAAGGAGCGCGTAAATCAAACAATATTTATGGAGTTGCAAGAACTTCTGTCGTTTCAATGTTATCGGAGATATATTTTTGGTATTCTTTTGACATTCGATGCTGTAAAATGTGTATGTGTGTAAGTGGGCATGAAATAAATATTATTCAAAACAACACGTTACATAGTAGAGAGAAAGAAAGAAAAACATTTTTTTCCCCTACAAAGCAATAGACATAACAACAGATATGTACAAACAACACACACAAATAAAAAGATACAGATTAACATAAAGACAACAAATTTGAAAAGACAGTAAGCGGGTTATCGCTGCAGTGACTAGTGCATTACCAAGGGGGAAAAAATGCCAGTGCTCAGCAATTGTGCTGGGGATTACTCCACAGTGCTGATTTTCAGCACTGACCAATTAATAAAAAAAAATTAGTATTTGCTTTGAGTTATTTTGAATGTCTATCACATGCCTTTGGGATGACGCGCGTTTGACAATAGGGCTAACTTAGTCTGCACAAATGAGAACGTCCACACTAAAATCAATTCGCTTGTCAATTTATTATGACCCGTGTAAAGTAAAGACCAATGTAAAGACCCTGGAATGTAAAGGAAACTCCTTTGCATTCTGGGGCTCGTGTTATTTTGGCCACTTATTCTGTGGATGTTGATGCCGATTATTTCCAAACTACCATTCCGATTAAGTTGAAAATTTTACCGTACAATTTTTTATTGCTATGTAAACATTTGGACTTTTATCCCACAGAAACTGTGTCGAATTTCGAGTTAAAACTACCGGGGTATAATCATGCCAAGTTTCATTTAAATCCCTGAAGTAGTTTCGGCGTGATCCTCTTTCTAGATAGAGACAGACAGATAGACTGGCAGACAGACAAAAAATAATTTATTTATATTTTTTACTTCAGTATCGATAATAGAGTGCTTTCCACAGACGTAGTGATCCATTATCCCACCAATATTATAAATGTGAAAGTTTGGACGGATGGCTGGATGGATGGATGTTTGTTACTCTTTCACATAAAAACTACTAAACGGATTGCAATGTAATTTTGTATGGAGGTGGTTGAGACCCTGAATTAACACATAGGCTACTTTTTATCTCGAAAACATGTATCGGGCAACATCGCGGAGCGCAGCTAGTTTGAAATAATTCTGTAATTTTTGGTTGATTATATTTTTTGGAGCATTAGAATTTTAGAATGAATATTAACACTTTTACTTGTTGATATTGATGATCTAATCACAGCGGACTAACGAGACCAAAGGAGAGAAAAAAATATACTGTTTTTTTTTCTTTCTCGTTGATTAGAAGGCGGCGGCAGGCGTCGTTGTCTGTGCGAATAGATCCTAGAAGTGCAACTTTCACTTCAATTTTAAAACACGAAATGCCACAGAATAGTTACATTGATAGATAGTTATTTTAAGTTAGATCCAAATACTGGTCAAACGCAATTACAAACATCTTAGTTCATCATATTTCGATAATTGCAAACATCTTAGTTCATCATATTTCGATAAGTAATCGTTCGTACGATAAAATTTTGTATAGTGGGATGTTTGCCCATGTAATAGGGTAATACACATTACTGTGTGTGCAACCATCGAAAGTTTCAAAGTAATGAGCTCCAATGCAGCGATTGTATTTACTCTTTCACGCAAAAACTACCGAATGGATTTTGATGAAATTAGGTAAGGAGGTAGCTGAGACCCTCAATTAACACATAAGCTACTTTTTATCCCGAAAACATGTAGCGGGTAACACCGCGGGCGCAGCTATTTGACTATTTTTTTATAATATTAACATGTTTTTGTAAAATAATTTTAATGATATACATATTTTGAAATAATACTACGAAATTTGACTTGTAACATTGGTGTTATCAATCTAACATTTGTATTTAATCGTTTTATTTTTACAAAAACTAAGTCTTTCTAAATACATTATTATCGAGTTTTGATAAACTTGTCAGATTTGTCAGTGGAATTTGCTACCCGAGTACCTATTTCCTGATATCTGTGTGTTTTCAAGTCGCCATTGAATCGGTTCCTTCTAGGCAAGCGTGCTTCATCGTAGATTGCATCTTCGGTTAACATTAGATGGAGTTCAAACGAAAGTCTAATTGTATATTATACAATACCTTATTAGAACATTACCAGTTAATTGGTATGAAAATGGCATCGGGCGCTGTTTCAGGACGTTCTTTACATTAATTACTTCCTTTTTGTGTAATTTTTTTTTTTTAATTTTTCAGTCGTGTTAATACGTCAATTTTAAATGAAAAGACTCAAGCGCCAATACATTTAGCCACAGAGTTGAACAAGGTGAGTAAATTTGGTAACACAGTAATATAACAATGGATCTACAGTAGGTACTTGGCGATATATATTGCACATCGACCTTTAGAAAGAGATAGTTCGTAGAATATTATCTCCATCTCACACTGCCTATGTGACGTTTGTATTCGTACTCCGGACTAATAGTGCTTCGTGCAACAGAGATAGCACTCTACGAAGTAGTGGCTAACTGATTATATCTTTCCAAATGTCGATTTATCGTTGAGTACCTACTATACTTAAACCCAAACCCAATGTCTTGTGGTTATAAAATAATTACTATGTAAATTAACGTGGTTTTCATTTTTTATGGTTGACAGGCTAGATGTTTGACCACAGCTCACCTGATGTTAAGTGAAGGTGTGGTCGAAGATGGTAAAGCACACCTAGCCTGAAATGGAACTGGCTCTCAAGTGAGGCTACCGGAACACACCGTTAGGTGCTTGGCGGCAGATTTCCAATTTGAGAGTGGTAGCTAACCAGCCGAGTACTAAAGTACCCTACCACCATGCGATGGTTTCCGCACGATGTTTTCCTTCACCGGCAGCTCAAGCTCATTGTTGGGGTTTGAACGCACGCCCTTCAGCATGCGAACGCACCGTGCTAACCACTGAGCTAGCATCGCTACAAAATTTCTTGTCTTACTTGTGCGGGTTTACTCGTGTTCGATTATGTCGGATTCTCTGCTAGTTAGTTATGTATAGTTTTGTCTACATTCTTTTTCAAGATGAAAATTAATTGATGGATTGTGATGTTTTCTTTTTGAAGATGATTTTGCTCTACACATTTTCTATTCAGCTCACGCTTACGGGTACTCGAGATGTTTGGAGACTGAAAATTTGACAAGATGCTGTAAAAAGGGTAGAAACTAATGTTGCTTAATAATTTATGAGACTTCCAAAGAAAAGAGATAGCTTTTTGAGATCATTCGCGTGCCCGTTTCATATACGATTATCGTGGAAGCTTTTTGGTATGTGACAAAAAAATAATTGAACTAGCGTTATTTGATTTTTTTTCCTTTTTCTTTATTGGAATACTTTTTTTTTAACTTTTGCCCAGTCACATGCGATTGATTTTGAAACTCAAATCATTTTTCAGTCAAAATGATTAGTCTATTTTGTGGAAACTCGTAAAATGTGAAATTATTAACGGTATTATTATTTAGTCAAAACTATTAGTAATGGTAAAATAGAACTTGTGCAGATCAGTGCTTAAATAGCCCTCCAAAATGTATTCGGTTCGTAACCATAAAATGTCAATCGATTATCACAGAACAAAAAAATATCAAAAAGAAAATTTTAAATGTTGAAACAGAAACATTTAATGTCATATGTCGGGGTCCGTCGATTGATTATATAAATTCGGAAAGTATAATTACCACTCAGCCAGTACAACTATTAGCAAGCATCGCCTTGCGGTTTCAACCGTTATCAGAAAAATAGTAGTGTGGAAGCAGTTATTTCTGTTACAAATTTCAAATGTTTTGAGCCGTCTTAGTTTCACCCTTCGCATTCTTCTATCAGACAGCCAGAAGCTCTAAAAAGTGACTCCACTTCATGGTCAATAACAATCCAAAAATTCGAACAAAACGGTTCTATTCCACCTTTACGAACAGCTAAACAATGGAGTTTGCTACCTGAGTGGATAGGAGTCGCTTGATAGATACAATCTGGATGCCTTCAAGTTTCAAGTAAATCGCTATCTTCTTAACGTAGACAGCATCTTCTTTGTTCTTCTCCAGCCGAGATGGTGGTAAAACGCAAAAAACTATTTGTAATTAAAAAGAAAACAGCGTGAAAAAGCAAAAACTATACACACACATTTGTAATTTTAGTTTGACATTGGCGTGTATTCTGGTAACAGGTATCAGTTCTCCAAGTGTTTGTGAATTACAAGAGTCAGTTCAACGTGGATCTGGGAGGAGAGCATGGTCGTACCGCGCTCCACTTCGCGGCCATCCATGACCACGACAAGTGTGCCAGAATTTTGGTAAGCATCATGGGTTCTCTTAGCCACTGCCGCCTCCTCAAGATACTGAAAAGTTGTAATCTGCAATTAAACCTGCGTGGTATGTGAGGTTTTACCCTTCTCGCAACGAAAAGAGACTCTCATTAGTGCACATGATAAAACACGACTGATCTGTTAATAAAAAACAATTAAATTCATTAGTTTTCTAATAAGTAACGACTCATCTTACTGTATTTTTGTGTAGATAACAGAACTAGAAGCCGAGTGGAAACGCCCTTGCAATAACGGGTATTACCCCATCCATGAGGCGGCCAAAAACGCATCTTCCCGCACCATGGAAGAGTTTTTGCAATGGGGAGAATCTAAGGGCTGCACGCGGGAATCTATGATTTCTCTGTACGACAACGAGGGCAACGTACCTCTGCATTCCGCAGTACACGGAGGGGACATAAAAGCCGTTGAGCTGTGCTTGAAATCTGGCGCAAAAATATCTACACAGCAACATGACTTGTCCACGCCGGTTCATTTGGCGTGCGCTCAGGTAAGATGGGATTTCAGCAAACTTAATCCAACCCTGACTTTTAATGTGAAACATATATTGGCTCGCCTTGGCAGTAAAACCTACTCGTATGCCGTGACGGTAAACAGCGTGACGCTCCGTACTGTCCGCTCCAGCCCATTTGCGTGTGTGCGCGCGCGTATGCAATACGCTTTGTTGCTCTCTATGTGAGATGCTTACTGATTAAATGTTTCACATCGGCCGGGCGTACAATGACGGTCAATTTTATTTTATAAGGGCGTGGGTTCATACCCCAATAATAAGCTTGAGCTGCCGTTGTAGGAAAACCATAGCATGGTGGTAGGGTACTTTCCAGTACTCTGCTGGTTAGCTACCACCCAATCTGCCGCCAAGCATCTAACGATGTGCTCCAGCTGCCTCACTTGAGAGCCAGTTCCATTCCAATCTTGGTGTGCTTCACCATCTTCGACCACACCGTAACACCCAGCCTGTCAAGCAATAAAAAAATAAGTGACAGCGTTGTTGTTTGACTACAGGTCGTCTTATGTTGTACTCGAAGATGGTACGCCTTCCTGGAATGGGAGCTGGCTTTCAAAGGCTACCGGAACACAACGTTATATTCTTGGCAGCAGGTTTACAGCTTGCGAGTAGTAGCTAGCCAGCCGAGTACTAGAAAGTAGTGTTCTAGCATACCTACTATGTCTTCCCATCGTTGTTTGCATAGGCAGCTCAAGCTCATTGATGGAGTTAGAACCCACGCACCCCAGCATAACCAAACTACGAATATAATACAACACAAGTAAACAAAGAGCTTGCATATTTAAAAAGTAAAAAGGTAAATAGAGATTTTGTAGTCAACTCTAAGAATGCAAGACATTTCACCACCACCTACTCGTACTTGGGTTTTATGGTTCTGAGCGGTAAAAGGATGTCTTATAATGCTTCTACGTAGCAGTTACTTTTATGGAGTAACACTATATTGCAACTAGATGCAACTTAATACACATGAAAAACCATTATGCTGGTGATCTTCTTGTACGTAAAGAAATTGCATGTATTACTTTAAGTAATTGCACTTAGACTCTATCAGCATTTTTTTTGCATGGATACTGGAAAATTCTTGAGTTTTCAAGTCTCAATTCAGTGGTAGTCACAATTTAAAACCGTTTTATATTCTTTATAGTATACTATGTGGATGATTATTTATTCTAGGTATACGTGTATTTTTTAATGTAAATATTTAGCTTAACGTAGTGTAGGACGCCCTGAGATTCGATATACATTGGACAGCTGGCGGTAGATTCAAGCGAAAAGCAGAAGATCGGGCTGAGTGGCGTGTCTTGGGAGAGGCCTATGTCCCGCAGTGGACTTCGATAGGCTAATGATGATGATGAACTATTTCGCTTATAACACAAACATACCTAGTCATAGAACAAACATCTATGTTTGTCATATAAATATTTGTACCGTGTGGGAATCGAACTCGCGTCCTACAGAACTATTAACAAATTTGCAGTTAGTCGTAGTTAGTTTGGACTGCTGAGTCAGTTCAACAGCTGTAGGGCGTGGGTTCGATTCCCACACAGAACAAATATTAATGCGACGATAAATGTTTGTTCTGTGTGTGTATACGAGTATTTATTTGCAATAAAAAAAAGTTTATATGTTTCCATAGTACAAGCGTTGTATGGTCAGTTGGTCAGATGGCACTGTGTGTAATGTCCTACGATATTTATTTTATTTTATTTATTAAAATAGTCAAAAAAATAGTACAAGTTCTCTTTTAAATTTAAAATATTTAATCGGTTCCAGCCTCCCGCGACACAGGCTAGCCCTAGTGCGGGGACTAATGAAAAATCTTATTATCTACACATATATTATATCTTTCACTCTCGCATACATACAATCACACGCACACACACGCACACACACACACACACACACACACACACACACACACACACACACACACACACACACACACCCTATATTATTTTATCGATATACATAGATATAGAAGAGCGGGATCTTCTGCCACAGGTATTCTTTATACTTACCAGAAGGTCCCAACCTAGTATTTTGTAATAGAAACTGGTAAATGTAATAAATAGTTTTCATTTCATTTTCATTATATTGAAAATTGAAATTGACTATTGAAAATATATACATATATTCTGGTAAATAGGTATATACATAATTGATTGATTCAACTTAATACACATGAGCCCTGACAGCCCTGTTGGCTCATTGGTAGCATATCTGCCGTAAGAGCTGAAGGGCGAGGGTTCGATTCCCACTCAGGACTAACATTTGTGTGACTAACATCGATGTTTGTTCTGTGTCTGGGTGTACTGTATATTGTATTATAAGTATGTATTTACACAAAAAAAGTATTTATGTATTCTATCAGTTATCTGTCATCCATAGCACATGCTCTGCTTAGTTTGGGGTCAGATGGCGCTGTGTGTAATGTCCTATGATATTTATTTTATTTTATTCAGGCGTTACCTTGCGGAAGTTCATTTTGAATGTTTAAGGTATATATCTAGTTTATTTCCGCTTAACAGTCGTTCCTGTTACAACAGTGATGAGGACTTAAATTAAACTAATTTGATACAGCTTATTAATTAAAAACCTAATCTTACTTAAAATCTAGAACTAATTTGACATAAACCTAAAAATATAAACACATACATATTACACACACATATGTATATTTTATATAGGTATATACATTTTGTTTTGTCTATACTATTACGGAGAGGAAAGATTTGATTGTTTGTTTGTAATGAATGGGCTCCGAAACTACGAGACCGATTTCAAAAATTCTTTCCCCGTTGGGAAGCTACGCTATCCCCGGGTAACATAGGCTACTTTTTATCCTTATATTCCAACGGGAACGGGATCTACGCGAGTGTAACCGCGAGGCGTCCGCTAGTTAGCTATAATTAAGTTGTTTTACAGGGAGCTTTGGAAATAGTGAAGCTTATGTTCACAATGCAACCAACGGAAAAGTTAGCATGTCTCACCTCGTGCGATGTTCAGAGAATGACTCCAATTCATTGCGCGGCGATGTTCGACCATCCCGAAATTGTGAACTATCTGATATCTGAAGGCTCTGATGTGAACCCACTGGACAAGGAGAGAAGGTCGCCCTTGCTGCTTGCTGCTTCCAGAGCTGGCTGGCGAACTGTGCATACTTTGGTAAGTTTTAATTTCAGAACAATATTTCTTCTCAAAAAATACATAAGACATAAATGGAAAGTTTCCCAGCTGTAGGACGATGCATCCCACTAATTTGGATGGATGCATGGATGTTTGCTAACTCTTAACTCTTTCACGCAAAAATTACATAACGGATTTGGATGAAATTTGGTATGGAGGTAGCTGACACCCTGGATAGGCTACTTTTTATCCCGAAAACATGTAGCGGGTAACACCGCGGGGCGCAGCTAGTCTATCTATCAATACTATTATAAAGAGGAAAGATTTGATTGTTTGTTTGTATTAAATAGGCTCCAAAACTACTGGACTGATTTCAAAAATTCTTTCACCGTTGGGAAGCTACATTATAACCAGGTGTCTTAGGCTATTTTTTATCCCTGTATTCTCACGGGAACGGGAACTACGCGGGTGAAACCGCGAGGCGTCCGCTTGTGTTAAATAAATTAAAAAAAAATGGGCAGTCATAGGGACTGGCTATTTTTAAAACCTAACGTCATATTAGTATGTAGGTGAAGGGAAACCATAAGTTTTGCCTCTAACAAATTTGCTCTACGCGGCTGAAGAACTTTTCGCTTCAAAATTTCAAAACAGTGGGTAAGTATTTAGTTCAATTTGCATAGACCAGTATCCTTAAGTGCACGATTTCCTATAGTAAGTACCTTGGCTAAGAATATTGCTTTGAACTAGGCTAAGTAAGTATTTGCACCTTCTTTATCTTGGTAAAAGTTTTACTCTCTCGCTTTCTCGTTGCATTGGCACTTCCACTCTACCTGATTAAGTATCAGACAGAATTTACTAAAATTTCCGTAAAAGCAAATTGTCTTTCAATGTTTTATTATTTACTTTTTTTTATTTCACATGGTTATACGCAAAATAAAGAAATCAGCTGTGTCATACATTGGGTCAACGAACTTTATCTATAGAACACATTTCATTTTTCACATATATATATATATATATATATATATATTTATTTATTTATTTATATTTATATTTTCTTACTTTTATCTATATCTGTATCTATACTATTATAAAGAGGTAGAATTTGATTGTTTGTTTGTATTGAATAGGCTCCGAAACTACTGGACCGATTTCAAAAATTCTTACACCGTTGGGAAGCTACGCTATCCCTGGGAGGCATGGGCTACTTTTTATCCCTGTATTCCCACGGGAACGGGAACTACGCGGGTGAAGCCGCGAGGCGTCCGTTATTAATTAATAGTTTGACTACTTACACTTTGCTTCTTTGATCTATTTTATGGTTTTTTTATTGTTTGTTTCCGTAATTTCGTATGTGCACAATATAATGTTTACTATATGGACATTAAAGTCGTAAAATAGTTTTCTTTTTAAAAAGAAGTCTCACAAAAGAGATTAACGAGAGACTTTTTTATAATAGATATGCTAGGTGTTTCATCATAACTCGTGATGTTAAGTTACCGTGTGGTTGAAGATGCACCCAGACTGGATTAGAATTTGGCCACCAAGTGAGGATGGAATATACAGTTAGGTGCATAGTGGCTGATTTGTAACGTGAGGATAACACTAGAAAGTACTTTCATACATTCATCACCTACATATTTTCCTTCATCTGCAGCTCAAGCTCGTTGAACTCACACCTATCGGCGCGCGGTCCTAACGCGCTTACCACTGAACTACCATCGCTACAATATGAGTAAAAATGTCTTGCAACGTTTTTCTTCAATTATTTAATTAATTATTTATTTATCTTTATTTCAGATACGCCTCGGGGCGGACATACAACTAAAGGACATTAATTCAAGAAACGTGCTTCATTTGGTGGTCATGAATGGAGGTCGCCTCGAAGATTTTGCTGCTAGCTGCAAGGTTTGAATCTTGTCATAATTAATTGTATCACTCAAAAACAAGCAACTGATGAGACCTATTGCTAAGAAATTACACTTTAAATCATCACCTATCTAAATATAACCCCATTAATGTGTAAACAAACGCTGGCGAGAGCTTCCGGGAATCAAAACCAGACCAGACGCTCGACGAAAAGGCGCTACAATGTCACAATAAAAAATCCTTTTAAACACACTAAACGTTTTCAAATTACCTTTCTTGTAAGAACTAGGTAGGTACTGATGTGTTGGACTCATTGTCTGTGTCTGTGTTTTGAACTAAGTACAACCCAGGTCTGTGCAATAAAAACGTAAATAGGAACTTCCTAGCAAGCGTGTTCCATCTTCGGCAACATCGTCGCTTACGAGGTGATATTGGGGCACAACTCATGTCAAGTCTGTTTTAAAAAAAACTGTGGCTTCCGCCTCCCTAGGTAGCTTCATGACCGTAAAGTGCGACTTCTCCCTACTAGACTACCAGTCTCCACAAAATACGTATATATACTTCGTAAAATTAGTTTAGGTTAAGCTTATTTGTTTCTTACGTTGATCTATGATCTCATCAGCCCCTTTGTCTCGCGACAGCGTAATATTCGCGTCTATCAACAGCTCTCACATTCCTTTCAAAACAATCGTATTTTCTTTAAAAAGCGTGAACAGATCCTTTTATCTGCGGCTTCTCTAGAATTATCTCATCAATCATATTAGGTTAGACTTCACACGAAGATCGCCGCCCGCCCGTCGCGTAATACAGATATATTTTGTAGTGGCAACTTTCGTTTGGGCAATCAGTCACATATTTACAAACTTTCCTCATACAAAAGTAAAGGTCAACAAACCTCTCAGCTAACTCGATTGGATAAAAAGCAAAAGATTTAAAAAAATAAGGATATGTCATTTTTACGTATCATGCAAACCATACAATATTGGTAGAAGTTTCTGTGGGTCACTTATCGCTTTGTGATATCTAAATCTACATTTATACTAATTACAAAGAGGAAAGATTTTATTTTGTTAGTTTGTTTGTATTGAATAGACTCCGACACTACTTGACCGATCTGAATAATTCTTTCATGATTAGAATGTTACATTATCACTGAGTAACATGGGCTATATTGTTGATCGAGTTTTGTTTACCCGTACGAAGACGGGACGGGCCGCTAGTTAGTCAATAAACAGACAACTAGTTGTAATTTAATGGTGCCTATAACTTAGATTCTTTGTTCCGATGTTTCAAACACGTATTACCACAGTCAATAATCAGTCTATTTTTTTATTGGATAGGGTTTCATTTAGTTAAGCAAGTTTGTATGTTTCAAATTTCGTTTTTTGAGTCTCCCAGTTTCGTTTTTTGGGACACCTTGTTTTGTATTTATGAATCGAATATTTCCTCAGTATAATAGTATAAATTTGATTTTCTGTTGATTCAGTCATACTAAATTATGATTCTACTTTGTTAAAGTCTTTGAATAAATTATTAATTTTAATAAATAAAATCCTATTTAAACCTTGGTCGTGCTCTTCTAGCTACGTACCACGGCCAATGTACAACGACCGATCACAAACTAAATATATGGGCATGCGCCTGCATTTACATTGTAGAGTAGGTTTTCGTCCCTTGCGCACTCTCCTAGGGCGTTTAACATTGAGAAAGTTCTCTTTGCCTTATCCTTACGAAGTAATGCATAAGTCGATGGCGGAAAGCAACTCCTTCTCCAACAAACTAATGCGACGGTTAGCTTTAGCGCGCTAAATGTTATTTCTCGCATTGTGACAAGCGGGACTCAACTTCGTCTACGAACCAAGTGGAGTAAATTGATTACAGCTCTTGCTACCGTAACATTTTAACAAAATGAAGTACCAGATTTGAACTCTGGCTTACCTATTTCTGAAGTACTTTAATTTAGCATTGCTCTCCTTGCATTCTTGTTCTAGATTGACAAATCTCCATACGCCATAACAGATAAAGTCATTATAGTAATTTTCTCTAAAAAAAAAAAACATTGGATAGTTTGAAAAAAGTATTCTCATCAAACTTTTTCTCAGCGTAGTAATGTAATTTGTGTTCAGAGAGCGGGTAATGCGTTAGAGCGTCTTTAAATAAAGTTGTACTAACCTAACTTATAGTCCTTCTGCAGACTTGAAGTTAGGAAACTTTGTAGGGATGTACAATTAGGCGAGTCTCGCGAGTTAGATACCCGTGGAAGCGCTTCTTCAACTTTTAACTTTTTAAATATATTGCTCTCCTATAACGGTGCAAATATTTCCCCAAATTTGTAAATAATTTCGTAGTTGATAACAATTATAAACTACTAGCTGCGCCCCGCGGTGTTACCCGCTACATGTTTTCGGAATAAAAAGTAGCTTTTGTTCTAATCCAGGGTCTCCAGCTACCTCCATAGCAAATTTGTTCGGTAGTTTTTGCGTGAAAGAGTAACAAACATCCACCCATCCAAACTTTTATATTTATAATATAAGTGGGACTAGTATCGCGTTTATGACTGTGACCCGATTTTAAACCGATTTTTATGAATGATATATCGTTAGTTTTGTCTTTATTGCGCTTGTGTTACTGGTGATAATAATTCCGTACTCGGGTTATAGTCAATTTTTAAATTGTTTAATTACTAATTGTAGGTTAGCTAGGGTCGTTTTTTTTATTTGTAATTTTTTTTGTTAACTGTCTTGTCCATACCATTTCAATGTACAAATGAAGTGCCAATAAAATGCAATACATAGTCCTCAGGATGCGGTTGAAAATATGTATTTTTATTTCAGACGAAGTCCATAGTAACAGAAGATTTTTTTATTAAATTTCAAGATATAAATAAGTTTTTTTTTTAATGGTTCACAGGCTAGGTGTTTGACCACAGCTCACCTGATGTCAAGTGAAGGTGTGGCCGAAGATGGTAAAGCACACCTAGCCTGGAATGCAACTGGCTCTCAAGTGAGGCTGCCGGAACACACCGTTAGATGCTTGGCGGCAGATTTTCAACTTGAGGGTGGTAGCTAGCCAGCCGAGTACTAAAGTACCCTACCACCATGCTTTGGTTTCCTCACGATGTTTTCCTTCACCGGCAGCTCAAGCTCATTGTTGGGGTTTGAACCCACGCCCTTCGGCATGCGAACCTACCGCGCTAACCACTGAGCTATCATCGCTACATAGTAAAGTAACTATGGCATGCAACATTTAAAATAATAACTAATCTAAAAGACCGCTATCAATGGGAATAGTTCCCAAAACGCGGCCCCTGAGCAAAATAAATGGCAGCGTTTTGTAAATATAATTATGTAGAAAACATAAAATGTTCAGAATCAGAATCAGAAATGAAAAGTAAGTAAGTAATGTAAAGCCATGTTGAAAAGTATTAACCTAGTTTTAATATAAAACGTGTCGACCTGAAAATGGAAACGGATTTTATTATGCATCTCTTTGTCCGGAGCTTGCCGGCATCTTTGCTTCTTCTTGTTGTCATAAATGTTACCGTAATTCCGCTGTGTTATCATTTCTAGTTTTATACAATCTCAGCTTTCACTTAGTGCACTTTGTTTCACTGCGGAGTTTATCAGAGATTACAAAAATCAGTTATGTTGAGACGGAGATAAAGCTAGATATTCTGCCGCCAAGCAGTAGTGTGCAAACATAACTGTGTTCCGGTTTGTAGGGTACTGCACCTAGCGAAATTACTGGGCTGTTGAGACTAACCATCTAGTCTCAAAGTAATGAGTGCCAAAGCAGTGATGTAAGGACTTTGTTTTGCTACTCAAAGTTCTGTGTATCGCTGCAATGGTCATGGACAGGCGTTATCTCTTAACATCAGGAGAGCGCCTCGATCGTCTCATTACATTTACATTAAAAAAAAAAGCGCAGTCGCTTTTTAAAAGATGCAGATGATCGCTGTAGATGATACGGTCGGATTACACTCCGGAAAGTGCGGGTGCGGATCCTAACCAACCTTGAGCTGATGTTGAAGGAAAACATCGTGAAACTACTGAACGGATTTGGAATAAATTTGGTATGGAGGTGGTTGAGACCGCGGATTAACACTTTTCACATACTACTTTTTACCCCGAAAACATGTAGCGGGTAACACCGCAGGGCGCAGCTATAGGCTATATTTTACTCCGGAAAACGCGAGTATAAAGCCAATTGTTTAAAAAGTCATGAGAAATAAAATGTTACTTGTTCGAAATTCATTTTTTTATTGTTATCAGGCTAGGTGGTTGACCACAGCTCACCTGATGTTAAGTGACGGTGTAGTCGAAGATAGTAAAGCAAACTTATGGAATGGAACTGGCTCTCAAGTGAGGCTGCCGGAAAACACCGATAGGTACTTGGTGGCAGTTTTTTTAAACTTGAGAGTGGTAGTTAGCCATTCGAGTACAAGAAAATAGCTTACTATCATGCTATGGTTTCCTCATACTGTTTTCCTTCACCGGCAGCTCAAGCTCATTGTTAGGGTTTGAAGCCACCCCTTTCGGAATGCAAACCGACCGCGCTAACCACTGAGCTATCATAGCTACAAATTGTGATCAATTTATCATTCCAGGACCGTTGCGAGATGAGTTTAGCTCAACTACTAAACGAAAAAGACAACACCGGTTGTTCCCCGCTGCACTACGCCAGCCGCGAGGGCCACATCCGCTCCCTAGAGAACCTGATCCGTCTGGGCGCCTGCATTAATTTGAAGAACAATAACAACGAGAGCCCACTCCACTTTGCTGCGAGGTATGTGGATCTTCTTAAACATTCTTCGGGTATTAACGCATCGTAGCGCTTATTACACAACTGCCCAAAAAAGCATTTTAATGTTTTTTAGGGTTTATATACTCACATGTTAATTTACATATGTCTGTATGTAAATTAACATGTGAGTATCTTTATTCCACCATACCTATCTAAAGCCCGAACAGAATTGTATATATGGGATATCGTTAAAATTTACATCATCTTTTTTTTAATTTTATTTATTTATTTATTGTTTCTAGACTAAAACGGCACAGTATGCCAATTACAATAGTCTTTAAAATAATTTTAAAATAGGTTTAGACACGCTGACATGACACTTCTCCATTCACCTGCAAACAGATTACAATCAGGCACCCTAGCCAGGAGAGAGTTGAAGGCGGTGAGAACATGCGGAAAAGGAGAGGAACCACGCGCCACGGTTCGACAAGGCGGAACCGCAAAGAGTCTATAACTTGCACGACGCGGACAGCTGCCTAGAACAGGAACACGCAGGCGCACAAGCTCATTAAATTTAAATAATAGATAGGCTTGCGTTTGACCGCCATCCCGCCTGATGTTAAACGAAGATGCGGTCTACGGTGGAGCACGCTTGCCTAGAAGAAACCGATTCACTCGCGACTTAAGACTGTATTCATCGGGGAACACCCACTCGACCAGCAGATTCCAATGTCTATCGGTTTGTTTGAAGAAGGTGGAAAAAGTAAAGTGTTCTATCAGTTGTGTGGTTCACATAGTACAAGCTTTGCGTAATTGGCGGTTAGATGGCGCTGTGTGTAAATGTGCCAGGATATTTGTTATTTATTTTATTAATCATCTACAGGTATGGTCGCTTCCACACCGCGTGCCAACTCCTCGACTCGGATAAAGGCACGTTTATCATCAACGAGAGCGACGGAGAGGGGCTGACTCCGTTGCACATCGCGTCTCGCGAAGGGCATACCAGGGTCGTGCAGTTGCTGCTGAACCGAGGGGCTTTGCTTCACCGTGACCACAACGGACGCAACCCTTTGCATCTGGCAGCCATGAGCGGGTACACGCAAACTATCGAACTGCTGCACTCAGTACACTCGCATCTGCTGGATCAGGTCGATAAAGATGGGGTGAGTTATGTATTGGAAACAACCAAAACGAATCTATTTATATATTTTCACTTAATAAAGTGTATTGAGATAATCCATTTGGTACACTGACATCTGCTGTATCAGCATGGTTGATAAAGATGAGAGGGTTTTATACATGATGCAAACAAACCCGATCCTTTGCACAAAGTCTGCTGCAATGATTCGGTTCCAGGGAAAATTGATTTTACGGAATAAACGGAACAGTAGTTAACGCAGTCAGTTCGCAAGCCAAAGAGCGTGGATTCAAATCCCAATAATGAGCTTGAGCAGCCGGTGTATGAAAACATTGTGAAGAAACCACAGCATAATGGTAGAGTACTTTCTAGTACTCGGCTGACTAGCTACCACCCACAAATTGAGAATCTGCCTTGGTGGCAGATTTTAAACAGATTCTCAGCTGCCAAAACATACCTAATGTTCTCGGTGTGTTCTAGCAGTCTAACTTGGTAGACAGTTCTATTCCAGGCTAGGAATACACCATCTAACTTCGGGTGAGCTGTAGTTAAACATCTAGCATGACACCAGTAAAAAAATTCGTAGCATAGGATGATATACAACAGTTTTTTTTTTTTCTAAATGACATTGAATGTATGACTGTTTTTAACATTTGTTGAGGTTTTTTTTACAGAACACCCCTTTGCACTTGGCGACGATGGAAAACAAACCGAATTCGATAGCCCTCCTGCTTTCCATGGGATGTCGTTTGGTCTACAATAATTTGGACATGAGTGCCATTGATTACGCCATCTATTACAAGTTTCCTGAAGCTGCCCTCGCTATGGTCACTCACGAGCAAAGGTAACGATCAGTGTGACCGTTTTAGTGACTTTTTCACTAGATCTAGTGAATTTTCCATCATTTTCTCATGATGATATATTAATTAAACTAATTCATTTTAACACAGTTTTCATAATTAATTCGAATTGAAAGTTATTTCGTTTATAGATTTCTCGTAAATGTTTTAATCACCATTATAATTTTTAATTTTGTAGATCAACAATTTATTGACTTCCAAGGACTTTTTAATGTTTTTACAAGCGGCAATACTGGTAATGATTAAACTAAATGAGACGAAACTTTTTATTAATTCTATTCTCGTTTATTCACAAAGATAGAGTAACATACAGATATTTTACAATAGGATATATAGAAATACTGCCTAATTTCCTATAACTCGGCATTTGAACAATTGTACATGCTTTAAAGCACAAAAATTATAATTTATAAAAATCGAATATGAAAATAAAATTAGAATATCAAAAAAGTCAAATAAATTAATATTTAGCAACTAATGAACAGATAAACAGATGTCAAAACGTATAAAATTAAAAAAAAAAAAATATTCTTTGTTTATCTACACTTCTACACTAATATTACAAAGAGGAAAGATTTGTATGTTTGTAACAAATAAACTCAAATAGACCGATTTCAAAAAACGTCGACTGACGACCACGCGTCTCGAGAAGCTTCGCGGTTCTTGATTCACAATTATTGTTCTAAATTACGTACGTACCGTACTCGTCTGGTGACTTCTACCACCCGACCTGAAACAAAAACCTAACCATTGACAGTTGCATTGTTGTCATTCTGGTTCCAGGGCGAAAGAAGTGATGGCACTACGCTCTGATAGACATCCTTGCGTAACGCTCGCTCTCATCGCGTACATGCCGCGAGTCTTCGAAGCGGTCCAAGACAAATGCATCACAAAGGCAAACTGCAAGAAAGACTCGAAAAGTTTTTACGTAAGTTAAATTTTTACATACAAAATGATCAGTTTATCTCAATCTTTTTTGTATTTAAAACCGTAATCACATAGTCATCATGAGCAGTCTATTTTTATACAATTATATAATATATTGTTTTACAGGTGCAGTTGGTATATATGTACATATAGTTAGTTAATTTGATGTGTTAGTTTTTTATACGGTTTTTCTTTATGTTTTATAGGTACTTATATATATATATATATATAGGTAGTTATAGGTGATTTGAACAATATTTAATATGAATATAAATTAGTTTTCAACAAATGCTTTTTCAGTTGATAGATCTCCTTTGCAGGAGGTCATCTACGTAGGTACAATTGCTGTATGATATATTCTACCGCCAAGCAGTTGTGTGTAAACATTACAATAAATAAACCAGTTTGAAAGGAAGGAAATTACAGGGCTATCGAGACTAACTATCGAATGTCTCAAAGTGCCAAAGCTGCGTAGCACGGGACTTTATTTTTCTACACAAAGTTCTGTGTATCGCTGCAATGGTCTTGGACATACGTTCTTAGCATCAGGAGAACGCCTCGTTCATCTCATTACGTACACATTTTTTTTAAAGTAATGTGTGTAGGTGCAATTATTTCTGATGTAATATTTAATCACATTGGAAAATCTAGATCAAATACAGCTTCGAGGCTCTTTGTCCACAACTGAAAGACGAGGAAGACACCAGAAAGTCGGAGAGCGTTCCCAATTCACAGAAAATACCATTGCCGGCTTTGAATGTAAGTTCGATCCTATTACTGCTGTATTAAAGTTTCATTTTGGTTTTATGCAGATTAAGTACTCTTTCAAATTCTACCAAAAATCAAAGCTCGAGTTGGATGCGCTGAGACTGGCGCTCAACGACCCAAAGTATCGGCCCGAGCCATTAAGTGTTATCAACGTGAGTGAAAACCACAAATGAGTTGGGGTCTCGCTTTCTTCTGTCCACGATGCCAAGAAACAACACAATATCCTACCTGGGCCGCACCCACATGTGATACGGCAAACCCTTTATAATTTGCCAGCATCTCGGAAATATTAGGCCAGCGTAAGGACGACAGTCTGTTATGATTTCTATAACATACATATATGTCTTGTAAAACGGGGCTGGCATAAAGTCCCAAATAAAATGTACTAACCTGAAAGAAGCTCATCGCACTCATCATTGTGAACAACTATTACTTTAGGACCAACTCTGCAATTTTCTTGTTTATCCAGATGTTTCTACATTAAAAATAAATACAAATAACTTTTTAGCTTTGCCTAAAATACAATAATATCAGTAACCTGGTCTTCAGCTGTAGCTTTTGCTGTGTCGCTTCAGCCAGTGTCTTCCTACTAAATATAAAGTTTAACAATGACAGATTTTAAACCAGGAAATTAGTAAATGGTATACAAATAAAAGGGAAGGTACAGAGAATATGATTGACGTGGAAAGAATTGAGCACATAAGCCATATTTCGGCTCTTTTTGTAATGTTAACAAAATGTATTAGGAATATATTGGCAATGTATTCCATCCACGCACTTGCCAAGTGTGGAAATAGTTGAGTGTCCTTTCTCCTAAGCTCATTCTGCGTAGTTTAGGATGTCAGCGGTGGATCGTCTGCTTAATCTGCTTATTTGCCACAATTTTTATAAAAAAATAAATTTGCAAGTGATTTGCTTTATAATCAAACTAGGTTCTGATACATATTTATCAGTTAAAGTTGTTACACAGTGATGTTTTAGAACGATAAGAGATATTGACAATGTACTGTGTTTTACTTTCCTTTTTTTTGTTCGGACTTATTTAATGAGCAATTTTTTTTTTTTAATCTCAACTTAACGCAGATAATTATGGATGTGTTGTTTCTTGCGTCAGTAGACACAAGTCGTGTTCTTTGTCACATGTTTGAAAATACACTTCTAACGAAGCAAACGCTTATTGCTTAATACACGACTTTCTTGTTTGGTGAAAGAAGTAACTAATATTACTGGGCGTTATTTTTGCTTTTGTACTGTAAATTTTCTTGTAAATAAAATAAATCACTGCAATTTGGATTGGATAGCGCACGTCTTTGTGGATAACGGCCCAGTAATACCGCTAATATTTTCCAAAAATTAAAGCACAGATTGTATTATATCTACTGTACTAGGGAATGTAACTGCTCACAACCTATATGTTTTACTGGGAGTACAAACGTTTGTTTCTGTCTGTTCGTTATCTGTCCTTTTCACGTCTAAGGACTGAATCAGTGTATTGTGAACTTTGTTCATGGGTTGTTGATATGCGGCGAAAGCGGCAACACAGAAGCTTGCTTCACACTAGCATGGCCTGCAGTTGTGGTTAAATTACTGGCAGTAAGTCACACCACAGCTGTACTGTAGGCCGGGCCAGTATGAGACAATCTTAGTACTGATCACATGAGAAAACACTCAATAGAGTGACGATATAGGTAAGGTAATTAGCAAGATCTGGCTACGTGGCGTGCGTTAGATTAACTACGCATTACCAATAAAATATTATACAATCAATAAATTCCACATGTCAATATCAATATCATTAGTAATACTAATAACCCCTCTCCCCCCATTATCCCCTCCCCTATCCCCCCCCCCCCCCCCCATTAATCAATTAGGCAACCCAACAGTTGAATCCAAGAGCCTAATTAGGTGAGACAAGGCAGGGGATTCGAAGGAGCGGAAATCCCCTTCCTTGTCCCTCAATCTACACCCTATCATACTAATTAAGCCCTTGGATTATCAATTACAAGTTATCTTAATAATAAGTAGTTTTGTAGGTTAGGATAACTTTGTGCTACGTAAACAAAGAAAACCATAGTCACATCTGAATTTTTTTCAGGCAATGGTAGCACATGGTCGAGTTGAACTACTGGCCCATCCGTTAAGTCAAAAATATCTGCAAATGAAATGGAATTCTTATGGAAAATACTTTCATCTGACGAACCTCTTGTTTTATTGCATTTTTCTAATATTCGTAACTGTGTACACGTCATTGCTTATGATGAATGTCAATCCGAGCACAGCAACTACGAGGAAACTAACAAACAACTGTGCCGTTCCAAATGTGGTGAACCTAGAACCTAGAAATGAAACTGATGTAATAAATTCTACTTACGACTCGGATAACGCTACTAGAAAAACTTCCACGGACTTTGAACCAGGTAATTACCTCAATAGTGCATGAAATATCCCACTAATATTATCAATGTGAAAGTTTGGATTGATGGATGTTTGTTACGCTTTCACGCAAAAACTACTGAACGGATTTGGATGAAATTTGGTATGGAGGTAGCTGAGACTCTGGATTAACACATAGGTACTTTTTATCCCGAAAATATGTAGCGGATAGCACCGCGGGGTGCAGCTAGCTATCAATATGCAAAAACTGCTAAATTTGTAATATAACATAAGATATTTACCACTGTATGGATTCCAAATAAAATAAAATAGTACAATAATTGCCTACAACATGCCCCTTCTTTTTGCTGTTTCTGTAGTCAAATAAAAAGCCAGATATGCGTCCGGAGTGATTTGATTGTCAGTAAGACGGTCTCCCAACTATGGTGCCGTAGTTTTAAAGACATAAATTATGGTAAACTTTTTTTATTCAGATTTCGAAGCAAAGCTTGTAATGTATGTCAGCACGGTGGGAACTCTGGTTTACAACTCAATCTGCATGTTACGTGAGTTTTACAACGTGAAGCAGCAGAATTGGCACTACGTAGTGGATCCATCCAACCTGGTCTCCTGGATGCTTTACATCAGCTCGACGCTCACTGTATATCCTACAGTGTTCGGACGTTACAACGATGTTCAGGTAACTTATAAAAATACATGTTTTGTTTTTAAATATAAGTACAATAATGTACACTGGTTTATGTCAAACAAAATATTAAATTTAAAATGTCACAATAATTAATACATGTCAAAAAATTTATACATAAATGTCAATGGTGAATAATATAAATATTAAAATAAGAATAAGGTGTCAAATAAAAAGTAAATGATATTAAAATATTTTAAACAAAATTAGCCAATTAATAATTTTTACATCCCAAGGATAATTTGCGCAAAGAGGACTTGTCACTAATAAATTCAGCAATACCGCCTTTTTAATTAAAAAATGTTTAAGAGTACTTTTAAATGTCGTCTCATTCTTATTTAAATATTTTCATTGCTTCATTTCACTGATTAGCTTTTGTGAGTGTCTTTTTTACGGATGGTACCGATCGACACTCTGTTAAAGCGCAACAAAAAATTTTCATTTTTTGTTTTGGGTACAAAATGTGTTGATGGCTGTAAATTGTAAAACGCTTAGCTTTGCGAATTAAATAATTTATATTTTTTATTATTACGTAAATAATAATAAATATAAAATATCTCAATATGATTAATGTCAATAAAAACAAAAAATACATTATAAATATATTTCAAATTAAATTATTACGTCTATCTATTCATAGTGCCAAAACAAAAATGCCTTGCTCACGAGAAAGCTACGAGACTGTGAATCTTTCTGCGTGGGTATACGATATGCGGTCGCGTAGCTTTATTGTGGGGATTGCAATAACACCCTCAGAGTACGAAAGCCCGTCTTACACACACTGTTACGTGGTTGGCGTCAAACCTTCTGCTTGAGGGTGGTAGCCAGCCAGCTTAGTACTAGAAAACACATTAACCTGTTTTGATTTCACACATATATATATATACACACACACACACACACACACACACGGCATTGAGCAACTATATCCTTAGCTTAAATTTTTTATTCTATAATTAAAAATATTATTGTTAACTAACATGCACATATTTAAGGGAGAGCACTGTCTGCTGCACTACAGCTATACGTTAAAGCAGCAGACAGGGTTACATAATATTAATAAGTCATCAGTTATGGTTACAATAAAAATATTTTGTATTTTGTATTTGTATTTGTATTTCCTCACGGCAGCTTGAGCTCGTTGTTGGAGTGAAATCCATTCCCTTCGACATGTAAATCGACCGCGGTAACCATTAAGCTATCATTACTATAAAATCTTGATCAATTTTAGTTGATTTAGTAAACATCATTTATAGTAAAACTTTCTTTTACAGTTCTCAGCTGCGGCTATAACTGTGTTTCTCTCATGGTTCGAATTACTTCTACTTTTGCAACGGTTCGACCAAGTGGGCATCTACGTGGTAATGTTTCTCGAAATACTGCAGACTCTCATAAAAGTCCTCATGGTCTTCTCGATCCTGATTATAGCGTTCGGCCTGGCGTTCTACATCTTACTATCGAAAGTAAGTTCCACTTTTCAGTTCCACCGTTCATTTTACCTTTTGAAGTATGCAATACGCACATAATTTATTAAAAAAAATATAGATGTGCGGTTCGAGTCCAGATTGGAGGCCAGATGGTCTATTACTAATCTAAAACGCCGCTATCAATGGGAATAGTTCCCTAAACGCTGAGAAAAATAAAAGCCAGCGTTTTGTTCACGTGTGGCGTCGAACAGAAGAGATGACAAGTTAAAAAAAAAAATTGTATTGCAATTTTTGTGTTGTTTTTTGACCAAATTGTATTCCTTCTAGGGCAATCATTTATCATTCAGCAGTATACCGATATCTTTGATGAGGACGTTCGCCATGATGCTCGGGGAACTGGATTTCGTGGGGACTTACGTGCAACCTTATTATAAATCTGATACGGACATCGTGCTGCCATTCCCTTTACCGACATTCTTCATTCTTGGCCTCTTTATGGTTCTAATGCCGATCTTGTTGATGAATTTGCTCATTGGTTTGGCTGTCGGGGACATCGAAAGCGTTAGGAGGAATGCCCAGCTTAAGCGGCTTGCTATGCAGGTAAATCAATCTAAACTCTCAACTTTGTTATCATTATTAAATTTCTAGCTTCCACCCGCGACTTCGTCTTAGGCTCAGAGAGAAAATAAACATGGTGTAAATAACAAAAGAGCAATAGTTTCATTCATCATGAAAGTTGCGCTATTAATGTTCCGTCAGACACAAATCTATGCTACATTTCAAGTGGATACGTTATGTAGTTAGTTTTTTTCATAATTCAACAGGAACCTAACATTTTTCCAAATTAAAAGGTATCCTATGTATTAATTCAGATAATATGTCATACCATGTTCGTTGGTCATTCTTCGTGTATGGAACCCTAATGTATACAAAAAAATCTTATTTAAGGTGGTGTTGCACACTGAATTAGAAAGAAAACTACCAACGTTCCTCCTAGAAAAAGTCGACAAAAATGAACTCATTGAGTATCCTAACAACAAGAAGTGCAAACTTGGATTCCTCGATTTAATTTTACGCAAATGGTTCTGTAATCCGTTCTCCGATGATGGTACGTATCACTTTTTGTTTTACTTATACGTATATACGTTTATGTAGTTATTTAAAACAGCCACCAAATGTAGCCGATACTATAGTCTGAGACCAATAGCTGTTAGTTATGGTAGACTTTTCGCCGGAGTATCCGACATAATAATTATTATTATTCATAGGTATTTTTTTTTTTCTTTGGTTTTGGCGTCGCGTTTTAGCATTTGCCAGTGTCAAGTAATTATATATTTTCTAGTTTCAAAAGTTAAATAAGTGTCATCGTAGCTAGTTTTAGTCAAAGTCCAGTCTTAGTCAAGTCCAGTTCGTGTCAGTCAAGTACAGTCATACTTTAGTAAAGTAGTGGCGACTTTACTATAAAGCTTCGATGGAGTTTTGGAAGCAACACGAAAAGTCATGTTTCACCACATTATATCATTTTCCCACACTCGTGCTTGTAATTCGGCACTTTATGAATAAAACACCACCATTTTTATGCATAAACACTCGACAAAACACTAGTTTTGGAAAAAAATACAACGGAGCGACACAACTCTTCCCGCGTTCCCGCCAAAACTCATAGGTATTTATTTGTGTTCTTATTTTTTTTTTTTTTTACATTACATATAAAACTTAAATAATATAAAAAACTAGGGTGCCGGTGGTTAGGGCTGCAGAGTGAGGAACCTCCTGACAATGCGCGCCGTGTCAAGGATCACTGCCTTTTGAAGCTGACCCTTGACCCAACCGTCTAGCGAGTCTCTTAAGATCTTGTCTCTTACTCTTATTATTATTTTCCTTCTAATGATGTATCTGTTTGTTATTAGATACCTCATTGTTATTACAATCTAGCCTAGTTGAGACTAATAAGCAATTTTAATATAACTTAAACTGCTAAGTAGAGTATAAACGAAGAATGCGTCCATTAACACTTTTCTTACTGTCTCTATTAAGGGGAAGACACTTTGTTCATGTGTTGTTAGAAAAGTGAGTAACCCCACACAAATAAGTAAAATTAAAATGGGTCAAAACACCGAAAAATAAAAAAAAGTGGTTATTCCACACATTTTGTCAAAGGGGAGTAAAAATATTCCAATTTTTTTTTCACGTTTACTTCCTAACCTAACTTAACATGACCATTATTTTAGTGGTAAGATCGCACCGAGTCTACAAAAATAGCCCAGTCAGTCTATCATCATAATTTTTCCAGCTGGACTTGATCTTGTTTTGGAAAGCAATGAGGACTACATCACCGCTGAGCTAGAGAAGCAGAAACGCCGGCTTCGAGATATTTCGCAAATGATGGAACAACAACACACACTTGTCAGGTTAATCGTGCAGGTACTGCCCCTTCCACACAAATGTCTACGGTTATATAGCGCTCATTCCTTCCGCACACGGACCTACATGATGTGGAAAGTTCTTTCTGCAACATCGTCTAGAAACATTGCTCTGGGTTGGTGATGCATCGACAACATCCCTTATGTAGCAGGTTTTCTTTCTATAAAAAAAAATGTTTTTATTTTTGTTGTATTGCTTTAGAACCGATAAGCGAAAGCGTTGATATTGCAATAGCACAATGCGATTGATTATTAAACTGTCGTCGCGATTTTGTTTTGTCCCTCAACTAAGTTACTATTTATAATAATAAAATTTTATGTTAATTGATGCGAGTTTCGAATACGATTATCTGAACACATACCTTCGAGCGCCACCAGAAGTTAGAAAATACCTGTTTACTCTGGATTTGAAGACACCCAAGTTGTACTTCGTGGGAAAAACAGACGCCGGCAGAGAGTTCCACATCCTCGCTGTACATTATGAACAGTTAAACATCAACATCGCAATTTCAACCGGGAATATTTGTTTAGATTGTCGGTGTCGTAGAATCCGGTCTAGTGCTCTTATCGCGGAGTAGTTTCGGTCTACAGTTAATGTAGCGTAACGAGATGACAACCTAACGTTTTCATAAGACCAAAATGAGGGCAGGAAATTGCAACACTCTCCAGTCAACTCGTGACCGAAACGTCGAGTTACATATTACTCTGTGCACGATTAAGACCCGGTAATAAACACAACTATACGTTCAAGTCACGAAAGTTAAAAAAATTCTTCTCATCTGATATCAAGCAAAAATGTAAACCGGGAACGCTTGCCTAGAAGCACTTCACTCGCAACTTCAAGACACACAGATTGTGTATATAGAAATTAACTTCCAGACAACGTATCCCACTAAGTTATAAAATAATTTATTCATGAGAGTTTTTACTGATGAGGTTTTTCATACGTTTCTGGATAGATTTATAGTTTTGTCACTGTGCCCATCATTGGCTTTTGGTGATGGTGCTGAAATAACTGTTGTTTCAGAAAATGGAGATAAAAACAGAGGCGGACGACGTGGACGAGGGCGTATCGCCGGGGGATACGCGTGTAGTGCCCCGATGGAGCTCGCCCCGGATCCGCAAGAAGCTCCGGACGGCCCAGTCGTTCAATAAAGGCGGCTAACAATTACTATAACCTACCCTCAAACAACGACACCATTCTCTCAGTTGGCTAGTACACACGGACAACTTTAAAAACGTCTTAGCAACTTTACATTAACCGTTGTATCAGACAGTCTTTTAGGAAATATCTGAAAATAAAATCTATGAAACGAATGCATTCATTAGTTAACCCACAGAATAAAAGACGTGGAGTAACTTATCCAACGATATTAGATATCGAATTCATGCATTATTCACTTTATTAGACTCACAAAATCGTCAGAAAATCAAATCCAGAAATGAGCGTCAAAGCAGTGATGCCCTAGGCTTTGTTTTGCTACTCAAAGTTCTGTGTATCGCTGCAATGGTCATGGACAGGCGTTATCTCTTACCATTAAGGAGCGTGTTGTACGTCTCATTACTTTTCACATTAAAAAAAACGAATCAAATGTATGAAAAAAAAAATCTTTGATACCGTTTGTAATATTATTTGGGTATACTGTACCTAAAAAGAAAAAAATAACTGAAGTAATAATAATAGTCCTGATCGTATCCATAACATATTACACCTCATTGACAACGCCACACGCACACACGCACACTTCATGTGTATTTTATCACTTACTGTATTGTGTCAGTTGTCCCAATTTCGTAGAATTATTATGTTACGCTGTTTAATAAATCTTACTTTATAATTAGGTATATAGAATTAAGTTTTAGGCACCATTGCGCCATTTAATGTTAATATTAATTGTTCTGATTATTCGTTGAGGTGTGTTCATTGTACACGTCTTCACTGCATGGTGGTAGGGTGCTTTCTAGTATACGGCTGGCTAGCTACCACCCTCAAGTTGAAAATCTGCCGCCAAGCATCTAACGGTGTGTTCCGGCAGCCTCACTTGAGAGCCAGTTCCATTCCAGCCTAGGTGTGCTTTACTATCTTCGACCACACCGTCACCTAAGATCAGGTGAGCTTTGGTCAAACACCAAGCCTGTCAACCATTAAAAAAAAATGTACACTTGTAACTAATTGTTTACATTTTGATTTCTGTTCGATTTTCCGAACTGCCAACAGAGTTCATCAAAAAAATCTTTTACTACTAGAAAGTTACTCTAACCCTGACGATTATATTTCTTATTAATAATAATTGTATTAATTTTTTATTATGCATAATAATGTATGTCGCAAAAGCTGCTTAGAACGGGGCAGGACGGTACGTTAGCGTTGCGAAATCGGTTTAGCAAGGCAAGAGAATCGAGCGTTTGTTACTTACTAGCTGCGCCCCGCGGTGTTACCCACTACATGTTTACCTCCTGCTACCTCCATACCAAATTTTATCCAAGTTCTTTCAGTAATTTTTGCGTGAAAAGAGTAACAAACATACATAAACACTTTCGTATTTATAAGTCGGATTATTTATTTATTTGCCCATTAACATTGTGTACATTATTATATGGGAGATAGCTTTCATTTAGATTTCTATTTTTTAAATTAATTAATCTTTTTTATTGTGTTGGTAAGAGAGCAGGCGGGTTTTAGAATGAGGGAACAAAATGAGAGTAAGGTGGCATTGTAATTAGGAGTATAGGCAAATGCGTACATACGGGGAGAATACCACGAAATCGTAGCGAACGACAAAGAAGCGGAAATAAGAAATTGAAATGGAACAAAGATAGATTAGAAAAGGACTGAGCGGGTTGAAAGCTAAAATAGAGACGGTTAGAATGAGAGCGGAAATTGCGCCGTTTAGGAAGAAAAACGGCAGTAGTCTACAAAGGAAACCACAATGTTAAATACATAAATATTATTTTAACTAGGTAGAATTCTGTATGCATTACTCAGTACTTACCAATGTCAGTAAAGTCGGAAGCGGAATATAGTATATGAATAAATGATAACCCAAATACCAACTGAGTTTCCAAGAAACCTGTAATTTTAATCTAAAATTATCTTTGTATCGAATAATCATTTATATTTCTGTAATATGTACCTATAAGGAATTTTATAAATTGTCAATATATACCTTGATATAAATGCTAAAATTAGTTTTGTTACGTCATTTCGTAAACCTTGAAATAATAACAAAATCTTTTTTTCTACTTATGCCAGATTGGTTTGTTTAGTGTAAAAAAATCGATGTAATTACATGATTACCAAATCTGTGACGCTAAGCGACAACTGAACTTATTCCTTTTATACGTACATTTACAGGTAGTATATGTCACTAAATGTATCTAGGCTAATGTAACACAAATAAATCAATAAAAACACCACACGCCTGTGAGTTTTCATTTGCCTTCCTCTAGACAGAGTGCTGTACAATTAGCGTTTGTTTTCGTTGATGACGAAGGAAAATACATTTATACTCGTCACACATAATTAGATGTTTGTACTGAGTGGGAAATCGAACTCACGCCCTACAGCTCTTGAAGCAGACACTACCAAATTTCGTCAATTAATAAAAAAAGGCAGTAAATAATAATCAATATGATGATAGCTCACTGGTTTGCGCGGTAGGTTCGCATGCCGCAGGCAATGCTTGAGCTGCCGGTGAAGGAAAACATCGTGAGGATACCATGGCATGGTGGTAGGGTACTTTCTAGTACTCGGCTGGCTAGCTACCACCCTAAAATTGAAAATCTGCCGCCAAGCATCTAACGGTGTGTTCAGCCTCACTTGAGACCCAGTTCCATTCCAGGCTAGGTATGCTTTGTATATTTTGTGCCTCAAATGAAGGTATGTTTAAGTCAGTAGCTTATCAGTCCTAACTCTTAGTTTTCAAGAGCGTTCGCTGTTTTTTTTTTTTAAATAAATAAATAAATAATTATCGTAGGACTATACACACAGCGCCATCTGACCCCAAACTAAGCAGAGCTTGTGTGATGGAAGTCAGATAACTGATAGAATACTTAAATACTTTTTTTTTTGTAAATACATACTTATAATACATACAGTACACCCAGACACAGAACAAACATGATTGTGTTTATTCACAAAATGTTTGCCCTGAGTGGGAATCGAACCCACGCCCTACAGCTCTCAAGGCAGATATACTACCAATGAGCCAACGGGGCTGTCTTTTTTAAATTTTAAAAATTTTTAAAAAAGATTTTAAATTCAAATCTACATCCACAGACTCCGGCTTCCGTTTAAATAAGTGTGATTTTAAAAAAATAAAAGAAAAGAGATATTTTTCACAAGATCGCAAAACTAGATAAAACATTTTGTCATTTAAAAATTAATTTATATTGAGTAATCAGGAGTGATTGGCTTTTTGACATCTACTACTAAACTTGCAATAAAATGTGCATAATAGCCAGTTCCACTCTGCTGCGGATAAAAATGTTCAACAAACATTACCGCCGAGTGCCCATTGTCATCGCACATAATAGGTGAAAATACATTGTTCCCCTTCCCGTTAAAATGTTATATATGGTAATGACGGCAATAAACACGTTTTGTATCGCGTACGCAGCAAAAGAAAAACTTTCACAACTATTGAGCCAATTTAGCACCTCTTTGCACACATATTTTATTCAAAAGAGACGCGTCAATACGCCAATTCGTCAATATTCATCGCGAAATTCTTAAACTAGGGTTTAGTTGTGTGTCTAAAGATCAAAAAGCCACAGGCAAAATTTCTGTTATCGAAATGAAATCACTGTTCGTGGTTTTGGTTCTGCTGAAGCTTTGTAAATCGAACGACGTTGGCTATGGAAACCATGGAGCGTTGAATGAAGTCCATAAAGCGCCGTGGAATCGTGACTATGCTGGCATTAAGAGGATGCAAAACCGGGACGGCTTCTGGCCAGCGCAAAAGGAACGTCGGTGTAAGTAGCAGTTTTCATTTTTTCCTTGAAGAGCTGATGCGTTTAATTTTTAAAGCGACTACTCTTTTTAAGTAACGTAATAATATAAATAATAATAAATATCGTAAGACGTTACACACAACGCCATCTGATCCCAAACTAAGCAAAGCTTGTACTATGGCAGTCAGAAAACTGATAGAATACATAAATAGTTTTTTTTGTTGTAAATACATACTTATAATACATACAGGACAAACATTTGTTTGTACCACAAAATGCTTGTCCTGGGTGGGAATTGAATCCACGCCTTCAGCTCTTGGAGCAGACATACTACCAATGAACCAACAGGGCTAGTCGTATATAGTAGTTGCAATGCAATAAGATTTATTAAAAACAATGTTGCCGTGCATAGGTGTAAAGCTCGGTAGTATGCATAGGTATGAAGCTGGATGTATATGTATATTTTTTTTTCTTTCTTCTTGAATTTTTTGGGGGATTTCAGACTGCAAATCTACGACAGCCCTACCGTAACCAAAGTTATGATTTTTGGCCTGGAGGAAAGAATCCACCAGTTCATAAATCATTCCAGCCTCTTATTGGGCAAAATGCCCTGAATCCCTCCCACATTGAACTTGTTCATTTCTAGTTCGGTGAAAAGTCGTTCTCTCTCAACCTGGTTCTGGGCACATTCTATTAGCACATGATATGATGAATATTCTATTTCGAAATTACTGGGCTTCTGAGACTAACCATCGAAAGTCTCAAATTAATAAGCTTCATAGCAGCCATGCCCCGGATTTTTCTACTCATAGTTCTGTGTATTGTTGCAATGGTCATGAACATGCATTATCTCTTACCATCAGGAGAGCGTATCGTTCGTCACATTACTTTTACATATAAAAAAAACTATACATACATTTTCAAAGAATGCCCATCGTTTATTGATCAACCCAGTCAATGAAAGTTTCTAAATCATTGTCAGGAGATCGTCTAGGTTGGTGGTAGATTTCATTAGCAGGAGATCGTCTAGGTAGGTACCACCTCAGTATCAGTTATTCTGCCGCTAAGCAGTAGTGTGTAGACATTACTGTGTTCCGGTTTGAAGGGTACTGCAGCTAGCGAAATTACTGGGCGGTTGTGACTAACCATCGAAAGTCTCAAAGTAATGAGCGCCAAAGCAGCGATGCCCCGGACTTTGTTTTGTTACTCAAAGTTCTGTGTACCGCTGCAATGGTCATGGACAGGCGTTATCTCTTACCATCAGGAGAGCGTCTCGTTCGTCTCATTACAATTTACATTAAAAAAAAAACATTTTAAGTTCCATTTTTAGTTCTGTCATTGTTTACTGTGGTGACGTTTCCTAACGGAGCGTGCGCGGGCGCATCTGGAGACAACGGTACGTGCATGACAGCACGAGAGTGCTCGGCGAGGTCTGGCTCTGCGAATGGATATTGCGCTAATGGCTTTGGATTATGCTGCATCTGTGAGTGCTTTTTTATTTATTAATTTTCTTATCCAATCGGTCCAATCAATAAGAAGAAGAACCCAAAGAGCTTGAGCTGCCGGTGAAGGTAAACATCGTAAGGAAATCATTGTGTGGTGTTAGAGTATTAAGTAGCACTTGACTGGCTAGCTACCAACCTCAAGCTGAAAATCTACTGCCAAGCTCGTAACGGTGTGTTCCGACAGTCACACTTGAAGAGCAAGTTTCATTACAGGCTAGGTGTGTTTACTATATTCGATCACACCGTCACTGAGCTGTAGTCCATCACCTAGCCTGTTAACTATATAAAAAAGTAGAGGTACATTTTCTAACCAACACGTTAATAAGAAAGAACACACGCTCATAACATACAAGCAGAAACATACAGTTATAAAATAGTGGAGCCCCTATTTTATAACTCAGCGTAATAGAGAAATTCTGGAAGTTGAGATGAATTGCGCTAGTATTGGTATTATGATATAAACACCGAAAATATGAACCGTTTGTACCTGTAGTTATGACATCTTGTGGGAGCACCACGTCAGAAAATGGCACATACTTCGTCAATTCCGGGTACCCGTCCTCATACGACGGGACCGGGTCCTGCGAGCTGACCGTGGTGAAAACACATCCAGACGTGTGCCAAATAAGGTAAAAAAATATTTTAATATGCACCGCGGGGTAAGTGGTTCAAATATTTTTTACGTTTTGATATAAGTTAGACTGTACTACTAGCATAGCGTAGGACGCCCTGAGACTCGATAAGCTAAATAATCAAATTTGTTAAGCTATACCATCGATAAGAAAAATCCATATATCGAAGTGCATTTCTTAACTTGTACAACAAAAGTGATGAAAATAAAACTTGGTCGGTTCTTACCTTACTCTGTTTCACGTGAAAAAGTAACTTGATTTCTGTGATTTGTAAGTTCATCTGAAAAAGGTGTACATATTTATGTGTATATTTTATAATAGTTTATTATTGATTTATTAATATTAAGTAGTATCATTTTATTTCTTTTTAGATGTATTTTTATTTATACGTACATTTATATACATTTTGTTACGCGCCTATAATCACATCTCATATACTGTGGTGCCTGGCAGAAAATGCTTTAACATTAAGTTCTCCTTTCGTACATATCATTTTATGACTGTGTAAGTATTAATTATTTTTTTCAACAGATTAGACTTTGACCGGTTCTCAATAGCCGGGCCCGAACAGATGAACCACGTCTGTAATCAGGACCAGTTCATTGTCTCTGGAGGCAACCCTGTGCCAGCCATCTGTGGGAGCAACCAGGGAGCCCATAGTGAGTAGTAACTGTAGTCCAGCTAAACAAAAATATTTACGAGACTCACTACTACGTGGTAGATCCCCTTAAGGTGGTTCGATTTCCATACAAATAAATTTTCGCCATTTATGGACAAATGGAGCATAATTTACAGTGAAACTACAGCTACTGGTTTTTATTTTGGTCTTTATTTGCGGTAAATACCAATTGCTTGAATAATTCTGCATAATCTACAATGAAGGTAGAATCGAACCGATTTTGCAATTTCGACCATAAAGCGCAGTTTTACAAGTCCTGCCTGTCCGATAAATGGGCAGAGTGGAATGAGTTCATGTACAAGATAAATTAAAAATTTAATAATCCCCCGACATGTTAATAGTATTCTATTTATACCCTTTCAATCGATACCCTAATTGTGGAAGTTGTACGTTGAGTTGGCGGATTACATATATACCCATTTGTATATGGGTATTATGTGTATATATCCGCCATTTTGTGGCGGTGGCCATCATGGAACGATTTTTATAAAACACACTCCTGACTAATTCACGTTTAAAACAAAATCAAAATCGGTTCACCCGTTCGAGAGCTATGATACCACACACAGACGGACAGACACGTCAAACTTATACCACCCCATCGTTTTTGCGTCAGAGGTTAAAATGTTGTGAATATTAATGGTAACATAATTATTAAGATAATACTAGTAGTCTTTATTCTTTTAAAACTGTGTTTGCGCAGTGTACGTGGATGCTGGCATAGGAACCACTAACCCGGTGAAACTAACCTTCGTTACCAGCGGCAATTCTTTCGAGAGAATGTGGAAGGTAAAAGTTTCGCAGATACCATGCAGCACTATTTATAAAGGTAAGATTTTCTTATTTATAAAACCATGTACCTAACAATGAGCTCGAGCTGCCAGTGACAAATAACATTGTAAGGTACTCTCTAGTACTCTGCTGGCTCGCTACCATCCTCAAGTTGAAAATCTGCCGCCAAGCATCTAATGGTGTATAATATCATTATTTATTAAAACTAATTTGCATACGTATGATTTCCTCAAAAGTATATGCAGTAGAAATAAAAATAAGATACGAATTCCTTGTCACAGGACTGCATGTTTTGGTAAGGGTGTCTGTGGCATGGGTCCGATAGTTTATAACCATTTACCGCAGACAATACTGGAATCGGAAAGTGTGACTGTGTTCAAGAGAAAACTGTTCAGTTTGTTAATATCGAAAGCATATTATAAATTAGAAGATTATTTAAATGAGAAATTTTAAGCTGTTTTTTGTGTTATTAGTTTAATCTCAATGTTTGACATTTTTTATAGTTGTATAATTGTTTAATTTTAGCTTGACATTAATTTTTAATCGTTGTGTAGTTTATTTTGACATTTTCGTAATTAATAATAATTGTATCTAGCCAAATTCTATTGTATGTTCATGAAGAACTAAACTGTTGACACTTCCTTAATATTAAGACCTAAATGTAACACAGTTCCACAATAAAATACAATCTGAATCTGAATCTGAATCTGTGTTCCAGCAGCCTCACTTCAGAATCAGTTCCATTCCAGGCCAGGTGGCATCACCATCTACCACACCGATATTTAACATCAGATGAACTGTGGTCAAATACCTCTCAACCTTAATAAAATGTAGGCTTCATCATCAGGTGGTGGAAGGAATGAATAAAGGCTGAAAGGAAGGTAGATCATTGGGACTATTCTAGTGAGTTAAATACCACGGTCAAACTATTCGTTGTCAATTTCGTTTAGACTTAGACTATATTTTTCGACTTATGTTGTTTTACAAATTAAAACTACGGAACCGACTTTAATGAATTTTCTATGGGATCAATCTGAAAGTATATTTTTTCAAATAAGTTTTTTTTTCAACCCTGATTATAGATTGAGATCCTCCAACTTTTTTGAAGTTGGTTAAAAACACTATACTTTTATAAACATAAAATAAATTGGTATTATTGTAAAATAAAAATGTGCTCACAGTTTTTGTACTACTAGTTATTTTTCCAAAGGCAGATATTGTTACCTGCTAATAGCCCAGATAAAACCATTTTATAAGCCGCTTTTTAACGTTTTTTTTTTAATAATTGATAGGCTTGCGTTTGACCGCCATCCCGCCTGATGTTAAGCGAAGATGCGGTCTACGGTGGAGCACGCTCGCCTAGAAGAAACCGATTCACTCGCGACTCGCGATATTTTCACCCGGTATGAGTAGTGTCATACCCAATGAAAATCTCATCTAAATTAAAGCCCCGATCCTCAAAATCGTAATGTGATCTATGCTAACCTTACTTATATTCTACTACTCTACTTCTGTTCTTGTAGCTGATGAAGGTTGTCTTCAGCACTACACGGGCGTTTCTGGACAACTGCGCTCTTTCAATTACGACCCTGCGTCTGGGTTGCAGCTGAGCAACCAGGACTACGGAGTTTGCATCAGAATGGAGAGAAATTTCTGTGGGATCCAGTACAGCACATGCCCGGACACTGGTAGGCTGTTTCTGGGCTGGGAACCACCATCAGCTTAAAGAGAAAAAAAGGGGGAAACATATATTTCTTCATATCTCTGGCTGTTCTGCCACTAGCGCAAACTGTAGCTGTGTTTTTTTATGGTTGACAGGCTAGGTGTTTGACTATAACTCACCCGATGTTAAGTGAAGGTGTGGTCGAAGATGGTAAAGAACACCTAGCCTGGAATGGAATTGGTTCTCAAGTGAGGCTGCCGGAACACACCGTTAGATGCTTGGCGACAGATTTTCGACTTGAGGGTGGTAGCTAGGCAGCCGAGTACTAGAAAGTACCCTACTACCATGCTATAATTTCCTCACAATGTTTTCCTTCGCCAGCAGCTCAAGCTCATTGTTTGGGGTATGAACCCACGCCTTTTGGCATACTAACCACTGAGCTATCATCGCTACAAAAAAACTGCGTCCCTATCAACTACTGCAAAGTATCTTTATTTCATTGACTCAAAAAACCGTTCTACAATACTTTTTTTCAAAACACAGTTATCCTAAAAGATTATTGAAACTGCATCTCACTTAAGTAATAGTAAAATCTAAACTAATATAAAATGTAATAAAACCTTTATTTCATTTGTGTTATTGAGTGTTTCAAACTGTAGGCTCGATCAATACTTAAAAGTGGCTTTAAGCCTTGCATATTTTATCAAGAAGCAATCCACTGCCACAATCAATTATTTATTTCAAACCAAGGATAAGTAGCTTCATGTAAAAAGAAGAAAGTGCCGTTAATTTTTAAAATTACCTAGTGTTTCGAAAATAGGGTATTTGACATCTGACAGCCTTGTTGGTTCATTGATAGAATGTCTGCTTCAAGAGCTGTAGGGCGTGGGTTCGATTTCCACCCAGGACAAACATTATGTGATATGAACAAATGTTCATTCTGTGTCTGGGTGTACTGTATCTATCTATACTATTATAAAGAGGAAAGATTTGATTGTTTGTTTGTTTGTATTGAATAGGTTCCGTAACTACCGGATCGATTTCAAAAATTCTTTCACCGTTGTGGAGCTACACTATCCCCGGGTGACATAGGCTACTTTTTATCCCGGTATTGCCACGAGAACGGGAACTACGCAGGTGAAATCGCGAGGCAGTGTAATCGCTAGTGTATTGTAAGTAGGTATAAATTTACAAAAAAAAGTATTTAATTATTCTATCAGTTATCCGAGTCCACAGTACAAGCTTTCCTCAGTTTGGAGTCAGATGGCGCTGTGTGTAATATCCTACGATATTTATTATTTATTATATATGCTTCGGCCATACTGATGCCCAAAAAAATGTTTGGAACAAAGTTATAACAATTTTTATCTCCTTGCAGTGAACAATAGGTCTCGTTCATTCACGCTTAGTGGCAATAGCAACACGCCTGTGAACTCGATGACCGGTTCTGGTCCCGGCCCGAACAACTGCGCCAACGACTGGCTCCTGGTTCCGTGCGCCACCAACGTGGGTCGCATTCAGCCTAACCAAGCCCTGTGCACCGACAGAATCTGCGGAGGAACCTTCTCTGCAGATCTCTCCATGCAATCCTCAACTGTCATGAGTAAGGGATACAACGGTATTTTTATAAATGTAAAAGTAAGGAGATGAAAGAGATGCTCTCCTGATGGAAAGAGATAACACATGTCCGTGACCACTGCAGCATTTTTTTTTATAAATAAATAATAAATAAATAAAATCATTTCGGATTTCGGTCCATAATTATTTACAATATCTCATTAAAACAAATTAAATTAAATTAAACTAAATTTTATTAACTAACTAAACTAAATTAAACTAAATTTTATTATCTAACTAAATTTTATTGTTGACAGGCTAGGTGTTTGACCACAGCTCACCTGGTGCTAATTGACGGTGCGATGTAAGATGGTGAAGCACGCCTAGCCCGGAATGGAACTTGTTCTTAAGTGAGGCTGCTGGAACACACCGTTAGATGCTTGGTGTCAGATTTTCAACTTGAGGGTGGTAGCTAGCCAGCCGAGTACTAGAAAGTACCCTACCACCATGGTATGATTTCCTCACGATGTTTTCTTACACCGGCAGCTCAAGCTCATTGTAGGGGTTTTAGCCCACGCTTTTTGGCATGCGAACCGACCGCGCTAACCACTGAGCTATCAGCGCAAAAGCAGTAGCAAAACAAAGCCCTGGATATCGCTGCTTTCCCGCTCATTACTATTAAATTTTCTGTTGTTAGTACAGCCCTGTAATGTTCCTAGCTGCAGTATAAGGCATTCAGAGTTAAATTAATTCTATGAACGATTGCAGGTACAGTAAAACCCTTTCGCTTGTGGTTTCACACGGACAACATCGAAGCTCCCGTCGACGTCGGAAACAGAGGATTCTGTCTCAACTATGTCCAACAGCCCTGCACCAACAATGTCATGTAGAAATTAGAAATATTATATTTGCAATTTAACTACCTACAATATATGATAAGTTTTTTTTTAGTAAATTTCAATTTTTAATATACTTATACAAATATTTTATTTTATATGGTCACACAAAATGTTTTGTTTATGTTGGTGATAGATCTCCTTAGCACCAGAGATTCTCTCGCTAATCAGCAGTGAGTAAACCTTACTGTTTTGGTTTGAAGGGCTGCACTGCAGCTAGCGAAATAACAGGGTTGTTGAGACTTACCATCGAAAGTCTCAAAGTAATGAGCGCCAAAGCAGTGATACCCTGAATTTTGTTTTGTGCCTCGAAGTTGTAGGTGCCACTGACAGGCACCTAGAACTTCGAGGACTTCTTTGGTGGTCATGGACAGGCTGTATCTCTTACCATCAGGACAGCATTTCACTCGTATTATTACTTTTACTTATTAATAAACCTAATAAAATCGACTTACAATGCTATAACGATTCAGTGATGTAAGGTAGACAGAAATTATTTACTGTTCGCACCTGAAATGTAAAAATGTACAGAAAACAAAAGAATCTTATGAGCTAGTGCTATAAGTGACGACTTTATCGCAAAAATCGATGTCTTTGACAGACAGTTGGCTCATTGGTAGTATATCTGCCTTAAGAGCATCGGGCGTGGGCTCGATTCCCACTCAGGGCAAACATTTCGTAAATAAGCAAATGTTTGTTCTGTGTCTGGGTATTCTGTATGTATTATAAGTATGTATTTACGAAAAAAAAAGTATTTATGTATTCTCTCAGTTATATGATTCCATCACACAAGCTCTGCTTAGTTGGGGGCCAGATGGCGCTGTGTGTATAGTCCTACGATATTTATTCTTTCAGGCAACAACCGAGAATGAGAAAACACGATTCTGATTAAAAACAGACGGAACGATGCCCTGGACTTTGTTATGTTACTCAAAGATCTGTATATCGCTGCAATAGTTATGGGCAGACGTTATCTCGTACCATCAGGAGAGCGTCTCGTTTGTCTCATTACTTCTAAATTAACAAAATATGTGAACTTTTATTTATTACTTATGTATGGAACCCCCTTGCATTCGATTGCAGTTAAAGTTTTGATCACGTTAAGTGCGTCATTGCACCACTTAAGTTCAGTGAAGGTTGGCAATTAAGTATATTTCTTCGACATATGCAGGTTTCCTCATGATGTTTTATGCATGAATGCCTACAATTACTCGACAGTTAAACGATCGCCAGTAGTTTAATTAATTGCTTTTGTTTTTGCAGTAGGCATGTGTAATTTTTACGACAACTTTTGTTACAGCAAAACATATAAAAAAATGCTTATAACTACACACTATTGGTTAAATAACATACTGTGACTACTAACAGACAACCAACTTTACATTTTGCAGTCTACAAAAATATTTAAAATGTAAATATGCAAACATAATTATTTAAATAAACGAAACAAATAAATTATCCTACTATGAAATGAACACGCCATGTTTTTACAGTCTACATAATATATTTACGAGATGATTGGGTCATAAGAAAACTTTCAGTAATTTTTCTACTTCAACGGCTTTCCCCATAGCGTAGAATGAAACAATGGTTAAGTTTGTTTGCTATGGTAGACCACTCTCTCTACTGGAGGATTGTAGTATTCCTGGTTAGTTAAACAGTTGGACTACTCTACCTACCTACACCTCAGAGATTAGCATACAAATGTTGCCATGCTATATTAGGTAGATTTCCCTATCTACACGTACACGACACAATACAACATTTTGGTTATATGTTTTGTAGATGTTTTAAAATGCAAAATCTCTTCTAATAGTCGCATTTTGAGACAGGCGAGAGTAAGCAGCTTTGATACAGCGACGCTTACTTTTATAAACACATTACTAACAAATCACAGCTTTCATTCAGTACGTTAGTCGAGGGCTAGTATAATACACGGCTGTTAATCGATATGTCACGTGAACATGGAACGTTATATCCACAACGTCGAGCCTTCGAACAGCGAAGGTCCAATTCTTGATTAATAATGATTACAGATATTTGTGTCCACCTGCCAGTTTTTGTTCCCACGTTAAACATTGACAAACGCCTTAACAACCCTATTGATGGCCTCATATATAGAAGTGGCCGCCTTTTCTAGTTCAGTCGACGTTTGTCAGCCGCACACTATGATGATGGTAGAAATGTCTAGCAGACAGCAGTTGTATCCTACGATTACTAGCAGTGGGTCCAAATAAGTTTATTTGTTTCTATCCAATTACTCATTTATAAATCTTTTTTTTTAAATCTTGTGATACAAAAATGTTTGTTTTTTTTTAGCCAATGAATCTGCAGACAGTGAGAGTAAACTATGCGGAAAAATACTGATCGGCTTGTCGTGGTTTCTCATTTGCTTAACGATGCCGTTTTCTCTCTTCATCTGTTTTAAAGTAAGAAACGTTGTTTATTTTGTAAAGTTACTGTGTTTTTGTGGAAATTTTTGAGAAAAGTTTAATTTATTTTACCTAAAAGTGGTAGCGCAATGCGAAATGTTTCTTTTTTACTTATCAATCGTTGCGTAAAGTACTGAATTTTCGTAGCATTCGTAACAGCAAACAGTTTTTTCTGTGTTACATATTTATACCTGGATTCAAATTCGAAATAAGCAAATTAAAAAAAACTTTACGTGTATGATTACTATAGTGACTACTGTACTATAAACATACTAAAAGTCTAAGACTACTGTATTAAATTACCTAGCAATGGAAGACCTACTGACGTTTAATTATTTTTTTTATAAAAGTATTGGATTTTTTACATGTGAGATTTAAAGAAAGAAAGAAAGAAAGAAAGAAAATAATTTTATTTTGCAACAATACAAAAAAAACAAAAATAACAACAAATAGAGACAAACAGTTACAAAATAGGGGCTCACCTCAGCATAATACTGGTCACACTAATTAGTATGACCAGCGCTGGTTTTCCGGTGAGCCCTTGTCGGTGAAACAAAACAACAAAACAAACATAACAAATTACCAACAACAAATAAACAAAACGAAACAAAAAATTCAAACAAACAAACTACTATATTTACATCCATTGATGAACGAACAGAAAAGAATTATTATAATTTAGGAGATTTTAAAAATAAATATTAACTTGAAGTATATTTTTTAGTTTTATTATAACACTAAATTTGTTTTTCAGGTGGTCCAGGAATATGAGAGGGCGGTAATATTTCGTCTAGGCCGGCTGGTGGCAGGAGGTGCAAAAGGCCCCGGTGAATATCCAGAATCCATTATGTCATTTTATAGGGACTAGTAATATTCAATTACTAAATATATACACATAATACCAAATTTCGAATCAATCAGTGGAAAATGAATATTCACATATAATAAGAGCTGTTTATCTTCAAATAGCTGAACAGATTTTTATTTTTTTTCTTTCTTTCTTTATATATATATATATTTATTATTTCTATTGCCACTGAACAAGGGTTTGGCCTTCCGCCGACCACCTCACCCGGGTGGTAACAGTAGGTTAAGTTTCAAATAAAACTACCCAATACTGCTGTATCAGAAGACAAATTTATTCAGACGCTGACAGACCTTGTCTCACATGACGAACGAAACGCTTGCGCGTTTTAAGGCCGTACAGCGCCATCTAGTATAATAGACGCGAGTTCACATATTTATACAGCCACTATAACAACAAATACTGAAAAACATATATATGGTTTAAGACATTTATTTCTCATAAAAATTACAAATTCACTTAACTGAGAAATACAAGCTATTCTTAGGTAGTTATGGACAAGTATTACAAGCAACGGAACTTAGGAATATACAAATTTACATATTCACTATGGGAATCAGTATTGGTGTGTTAATATAATATTTAAGGGGGCTCCCATACAACAAACGTGATTTGTAGATTTGTAGATTTGTAAACGTTTTTATAGATAATGGTACGGAACCCTCTGTGCGCGAGTCCGAATCGCACTTGGCCGGTTTAAAGTTTCAATTTGATAGCCCTGTCGGTTCATTGGTTTATGAGTATTAGATTCCCACCCAAACTTTGTGATATATACAAATGTTTGTTCTGTGTCTTTGTGTTCTGTATTTATTATAATAATGTATTTACGAAAAAAAAGTATTTAAGTAGTCTATCAGTTATCTGACTTCCATAGTACAAGCTTTGCTTAGTTTGGGGTCAGATGGCGCTGTGTGTAATGTCTTGCGATATTTAATTATTTATTAATTTTATCCTTCAACTAAAACCTATTGATAGAGTTTTGACCTATAACCTCATACAAAAATGCGAAGCAGAGAATACAATTTACATCATTATGTACTATGTCAGTAATACACTTAACATTACTAACAGATTTATTGACAAGACGGGACAAGACATTTATTCAGGAGCTTTTGCACTAATTGTGATTAGCACCATGTAAACAAACTATTTTACAAAAACAATTAATGAAAGTGGAGTTTCGTGTCAAGACTACATTAGACACAACAAGGGATTGGACACCTTGGCTACGTACGTGGAAGCACTAACAAAACATATTCACAACTATACAGAATAAGGAACTACTCCTCCAAATATTCGTGTTCTTGAATATCTACATAAACGTATTAAAAAAACTTAAATTAATATTATTTACAAAATTTATACAAAACACTTAGTCTAAAAGTCCGTCAGAGGAGGGATATATGGCCAGAATGCTGGCAGCATTGCCACGCTGGATGGCAATGCTAAGCTTTTAACCAAAGTAGATACCAGCATTCTGGTCACATGAAGCCTCCTCTAAACTTTTGGCCAGGTCCCGATACAGGTCGGTGTTTTGTCGGTCCTTCTACATAGATAGGTACATTCTATGAAATGCCAATCCCTAGGTTCATCTATTTAGGTATTAGAGTTCCAGATCAAAAATATTCCACCGTCAAGCAGTAGTGTGTAGAGAGAGTGATCCCATCCGAAGCATACCGATGCTGGCGTAATTACAGAGCTAATAAGACTAACCATCGGAAGTAACGGTCGACAAAGCAGCGATGCCCTGGACTTTGTTTTGGTGTAACTCAAAGTTCTGGGTATTGGGGCAATGATCATGGGCAGGTGTTAGCTCTAACCACCAGGAAAGAGCTCGTTCATTTGATTAGTCTTACATAGAAAACGTTGTGGTCGTCAACCCGCAAGATGGGTCGACGATATTGTCACTACGTTGAAAATCTGCGGCCAAGCATCTAACGGTGTGTTCCGGCAGCCTCACTCGAGAGCCAAGTCAAGACTGGGTGTGTTTTACTATTTTCGACCACACCGTCACTTAACATCAGGTGAGCTGTGGTCAAATGCCTAAGACTAACTGGCAACCAAAAAAAAATAACAAGATCTCACGATCACTCGTGAGATCCGCGGATTTTATCCGCGTGCAGAATTCACAAAGAAAAAAATCATAAAATCCGAAAGAGAGAGAGAAGAGAAGGAGAGAGAGAGAGACACTTTCACTATCAGCTATTACGTATTAATTGTAAGCGAATGTTTTTTAATTCAACGAATCTCGATTTTAGAACTTGAATTTTAAAATTAGTTCACAGTGAGGAGAGCGTTGGGTTTTCTTTCGGCTCAGTATACTCTATGTTAAAGTATTTTTCTGTGTGCTAGGTATATTTTTCATACTCCCGTGCATCGACACGTACGCTCGAGTGGACTTACGCACACGTACATACGACGTGCCGCCGCAAGAGGTTAGTTTAAAAGGTTCTTAGTTTAACATGGCTTCGTAAGAGCTTGTCATTCGTCACTTTAAAAAAATCACAAAACTACTATGGTTTTTTGCATTTGATCCATAGGTTCTTGTTTATATTATTATACTATTTTAGAATTTACTGATAAATATTGTTCATGTTCATGCTCATTGTTCTCGTTCTTATTCATATCATGTTTTTGTTCATTCTAGCCTGTCGCGTCCCACTACTGGCAGAGGCATCCCTTCAATTTATCTGGTTTTCAGCGGCTCTGCTATTGTACACATCGATTTTCAAAAAGTATTACAGATGTAACTATGCGTACAAAATAGGCGGACTCCTTGGTGCCATAATTTTTCTCCAAATACGGGAACTTAGAAGTATTCGAGTGACGTAACGCCTTGACTTATATAAACTCGAAAAAACAAACGATAACTTCCCACGTCATATACGTATACACACCTTGAAACATGGGTATAACGTTAACTCTAGACTTATTTATTAGTGTGTGTATAGTTAGCACATAGCAAGAGAACACGTACCAAGGAATGTTCAACTGTATTCCACGCAACATTATATCTGCACTACTTTCTTCTAATCTGTGATGTAAGTGACATATTCGAATTCCAGGTATTAACCAAAGACAGTGTGACAGTGTCAGTAGACGCTGTGGTGTATTACCGCGTTCACAACGCCACCATTTCCATCGCGAATGTGGAAAACGCTCACCACTCCACGAGGCTGCTAGCCCAGACTACGCTGAGGAACACCATGGGTACCCGGCCACTCCACGAGATCCTGAGCGAGCGGGAAACCCTGTCAGCCAACATGCAGCTATCCCTGGATGAAGCTACTGAAGCGTGGGGCATTAAGGTGGAAAGAGTTGAAATGTAAGCTGTATTTAAGACCGCTCTCATACTTGCATTTTTTGAACGCGTGCCCGTTTTTCCAACGCTTACGTAGCGCTGTTAAAGCGTGTACGCAGCGTGCACGCAGCGTTCTCACCGCGGCAGCGCTGGCGCCAGCATGCCTTCCTATGATGGGAGATATAATCAGATACATAATGGATTCCGACGAGAAAACAATATTTCTACGCATTCCTATTTAAATCACGTAAACGAAATATATATATATATCGTAGGATATTTCATACAACGCCATCTAGCCCCAAATTAGTTCGTAAAACTTGGGCTATTAGAACCAGGTAACTGATAGAATATACTTTTTTTGTAAGTACATACACACATATAACATACGGCAAAGTTTTACGACACACAAATGCATCGAAGTGTGAAAACGTGAGAACAGGATTTCTTTACTGATTTTCTATGCAACATTATTATTTATTTCTTTGTTAAGATAAATAATTAATATTAATTATGATTTTTTTCAAAGGCATTCGATCATTGACAAATCATTAAGTTACGTAAATGTGCCGTACCTAGTTTTAACGCCGCTTGAATATTTTAGTACAAAGATAAATTATATTGTTTGTCCAACAATAACAATACCCGCCATTAACCACGGGACCAAGAGAATAAGACAAACACTCTGTACCAAATAACATTAGCGGTATCCTGTCCAAAAACAAAACCGGATCCTTTCCAATAGATCTTTGCCTGAGCTACACCGCGTAGACCTACAGCTTCGCTTCGTAGCGCTAAAGTTACGCCACGTAGCGCTACAGTTACGCTACGTAGCGCTACAGTTACGCCACGTAGCGCTAAAGTTACGTCAATAAAACATTTAAGGACATGTGTTAATATAATTGTAAAAAAAAAAGTTATCATGAAACCAACAGTCTGTTCCAAACCATGAGAAAATGCAGTAAGTCTTATGTTCCCATCGGACCAGTAAAGAGTCCTAGATCGAAAAACAATTTGTTTTTTCAACGATACATAAAAAAACATAATTATTACATTTATTCTTTACTGAATACAGAATATAAACGTACTTCGCAATTATTTTAAAGTATACACTTGTACGTCCCCCACGGAATTACATGTCCTAGTTAAGAAGTAATTGACCAATCTAAAATGACCTTTTTCAACTACTCTAGAAAATAAAATAGAATGTAATCTATGTTACCTACAGTTCAATTTCTTTGTGTCTTCACATAGGTACATTTATTATTTAGCATCCTATGCCGTCACATCTCTTTTTATAAATCTACCAATTTTAATGACACACATTTTCTACTATAGTAACATGTTCACTATTATAACACATATTAATGAGAAACATTAAAAAAAACCTCATCTTTAAAAATATTCTTAACTTTTTTTTACTTGACGATAAAACTTGATGCATACTTCGTTTATGGTATAAAGTAAATGATAGCCCAGTGGTTAGCGCGGTCGGTTCACACGATGGACGTGAGTTCATACCCTAACAATAAGCTCGGGCTGCCGATAAAGGAAAATATCGTATGAAAACCAAAGCGTAGTGATAGGGTACTACGCTAGCTACCACCATCAAGTTAAAGATCTATCGCCAAACCTAACGGTGTGTTTTGACAGCCTTACTTGAGAGCCAGTTCGATTCCATGCTAGGTGTGCTTACTATCTTCGTCCTCACCGTCACTTAACATCAGGTGAGTGTGGTCCAATAAATTAGTACGTCAAACATTAAAAAAAAACTAAACAAAGCTGACGGGCCAATTGCAAGTCAGTGCAGGCAGTTCAATGCAGTAAGAGTTTAATTTGCTCCTACGAGTAATATAGTCCGGGTGGTAGCGTTGCATTTTAGGTAGTGATTTTAAACATGTTTAAACGGAAACCGCATAGTAGCAATGCTCCAATATTTTCAACCTTTACTGCATCGGCTGACGGTCTTTCCACCGCTACCCACGCAGCTGATCAATCAGTTAGTTTAAGTTTCATCCTATGACTTTTTTTTACGCGATTTTTTACAAGTTCATGCGATCGGCTGACGCATAATCCACCCTCCTCCATGCAGCTGACGACTATTTTTCAACTCAGTATGATGTCAACTATTCATTAAAATGGGTTTCAGCCGGCGTACTATTACTTTTTTTTTTATTTTTTTTTACATCTTCCACGACCTCCCACTCCCAAATCCACCGCTACTTGGGCAGCTGACGTTCGGTTAACTTATTAGCCATATGAGATCTACTATCAGTATCAATATCAGCCGGCTTACTATGACTTTTGTATTTGCAACGCTGCCGCCCGGACTAATAAGCCTTTTGTTTACAAATGTGACAGGTAACCATAAACTTGTACTTAACCATGAACTAAATAATAACACATTTACATTTTACGTACTATATACGTATTTTATGTCAGCAGTCATTTTCATTATCACCATAATCGATTAAGTTGACACCACTTTTCATTAAACCCGACAGTATGTTTTACTTAGATATATATTGTAAGTTGTATCACCATTTGATAAGGTTCCTAATCGCCTGCAGAAACAACAAGTTGAATAGAAAATTATCGAAGGTATATTCATGTGAAATAGGGCAACAAACGCAACCTGACACCAATTTGATTATCAATGACGTGTCATTGGAAAACGGAAAGCTTTCTCAAATATAATGGTTGATGAAAAAGTGTTCGTTGAATAAATTGTTCAGGATAGACCACAATCTAGATCCAAACAAACTTTGTAAATATGTATTTTTTTATGGTTAACTCACTTGAGAGCCAATTTTATGGTAAAACGCCTAGCCTGTCAACCATGAAAATAAAGTTTCAGAGTTTCAAAACTGGAAATTTCACACTATCTGGTTGTGACCATAAAGATATTGTAAGTTGTCTCTAAAAGTCATCCCTCAGACTTTTCCTATCTGAGGGATGACTTTTATATCCGATAAACATGATATCTTTAAGAAATTGTCTACAAACAGCTCTCCGGGCAGACAATTATCATCGGGTAGACAATTTGACAATTTACCTCTTGTTGTTGAAAAATATTATAGCTATCGAAATGTTAAATAAAAAAAAATACATAATAATTATAAGCACAACATCTTGGGGCTGATATGATCCAGAAATCCCACTAATATTATAAATGTGAAAGTTTGGATGGATGGATCTTTGTTACTCTTTGACGCAAAAACTACAGATAGGTTTTGGATAAAATTTGGTACGAAGGTAGCAGAGACCTTAGATTAGCACATAGGCTACTTTTTATCCTGAAAACGGGTAACTCCGCGAGGCGCAGCTAATAATCCATAATCATGATCTAAAATAAATATTTATATACAATTCCAGTAAAGATGTCCGCTTGCCCGTCCAACTGCAGCGCGCCATGGCAGCGGAGGCCGAAGCAGCAAGAGAGGCGCGCGCTAAAGTTATCGCAGCAGAAGGCGAACAGAAGGCCTCCAGGGCTCTACGCGAGGCCTCCGAAGTGATCGGCGACAGCCCTGCCGCATTACAACTACGCTACTTGCAGGTCAGTACACGCACTTGAATGTTGTAAAACTAATAAGAAAAATAAATAAAAATAAAACACATAGTAAGTATATAAAAACAATAATTATATATATACATATAATAGGCTATTAAGTTATAGTTATGTTAGACTATTTGATTCTAAATAAGAAATATTGTAATAGTTACGCGCAAACTTTCAATTTCTATTTATTTAAAGGAAAATTATTTATTAATTACATTTAAACTGTTACGGAATTTAAAAAACGGTGACAACAGCCCGTATCAGTAACATAATATTGTACATAACTTTACTATTTATTTTTTTATGTGTTGGTGTAAAATTCAGAAAGAAAACAATATTTTTGACCTTGAATCTTCAACATCATCAGAAACTCAATAATGACTATAATAATATTTTTGTGTTATGTATAGGTACATATTTTCGCCTGAAGATTCAGAGCCTGAAATAATAAATGCGTGATTATTTTTGTTCACAGACACTGAACACGATATCGGCCGAGAAGAATTCGACGATAGTTTTCCCCCTGCCTATTGATTTAATAACATATTTCCTCAAGGCAAGAGAAGAGGTATAAATACGTCGTATGACCCACAAAATAATCAAACGATGATATCGCCCAATGACAGCTTGTATGTTTCAAATCTAACTTACACCAAAGCACAAGTCATGAAGTCATACCTATTTATGAATTTTGCATTCATAAATAGGTATCAAATGTTCCTTATACATTTAGGTACAAGGGAGTTTGAGAACTTTAAGTCATTTCAATAATGTAGATTTTTTTCTTTGAGTGGTGAGGAACAGGTAGTAAGATAGCCAGCAGAATTTATCTTCAAACTGCCACCTGCTCCCTTGATTTCTACTGAGCCCTGTATTATACAGTGACAATTAAAGCTTTTGCGAAAGAATCATGCCGCTGCATTACAAAATTTTCCAAAACTTATCTTGTTTTTAATATTTTCTCGTATGTATGAAATAATGGTTTTTTTATTGACGAAAAAACACAAGTTTTGGAAAATCATATAACGCGGCGACACGACCTTTCCGCGTTCCCGCCAAATTTCCATGAAACACTTGGATATGTCTATTTGACAACGGTAAATGCACTAAGTGCGATACCAAAAAAAAAAAGAAGACAATGTTGTGACAGTTCGACAATAATTGTTTCAGAGACACACGTAAGAGCGGTTTCAAATCGGCACACCCCTTTGAATGGCACACTGTCCAGCGAACTAGTAGTATAGCTCAGCTCAGCACAAATAGCTATTCGTTTATGGAGGTCGGAGGTCGCACACGAATATGGAAATATACCACTTATACAGGGTAGAAACTTTATAGAGATTTTAATTTCACACACGTGTAGAAATAGTGGTCAGGAGATGTAAAATAAAAAACCAAAAAATTTAAAAATATAAACATAGAAAACGGCTCCTTACCTTTTGATTCACATTCCAACTTGCAAATACAAACTTTTAATGATTGTTTAATTTTAGATTGATGTCCATAGTAAGAAATGTGTGTATACTGTTGTATTGGTACAATGAGGTAGTCTTTCGCTATACTACCCTAAGCGTATAACCCTGTATATTCATTAATAGGTACACACTCTAAAAATATTACCAAATCTATAACTATAAATTAAAACGGTAGATAAGGTCCGATTAATGACTTTATGCTAGTGAGTAGATAAATAAAAGCTTCAAACGAATTTTGTTTTATTTTAATTTCGGGGACAACCTACTTTTATTTGTAGCGATGAGGGCTCAGTGGTTAGCGCGATCCATCCACACGGCGAAGGGCGAGGATTCAAATATCAATAAAATACCCTCTTTTGAGAGTCAGTTTTATTCCAAGCTATGTGTTTATCATCTTCGAGTACAGCGTCACTTAACATCAGATGAGCTGTGGTCAAATACCTAGGCAGTCAACAATTTTCAAAAAAAAGTTGCAAATAATTACATCTCACTAATATTATATATGTGAAAGTTTGGATGGATGGATGTTTGTTACTTTTTCACGCAAACACTACTAAATGGATTTGGATGATATTTGGTATGGTGGTAGCTCAGACCGGATTAACACATAGGCTACTTTTTTATACCGAAAACATGTAGCGGGTAACACCGCGGTGCGCAGCTAGTATAAAATATATTTTGAAGACGGAACCTGAACTAAGGTATTAATAAACAAGTAAACAATTCTGTATTGAGAGGTAATCTGCAAAGGCTAGGTTGCGTATACGAATATTTTTGTTGTTGATATTATCGATAAACCTATGTTTTCCACACTTTTGTAAAAATAAAAAACATTAGATTAGCAAGGGCTCCCAGTTTTAACATACATTTACATTATAACGTACAGAGACAAAAATCTCAGTGTACCTAATGTCGCGATGCTTTATTAGCTTTTGTTGTTTCTTTGGTTTTGGCGTCGCGTTTTAGCATTTGCCAGTGTCAAGTCTGTTGTAGTTGCAAAATCATTTTTTTTTTTCTTTGTGAATGGATAGTAATATTAGTTAGGGTGTGGTCAAACGCAAACCTATTTAGCATTAAAAAATATTGCTGTGCATTTCCTGTGGTATTTTCTCGGCTCATTAGATACATACAGAACTTTGGATGTCCCAGTTATACCTAATAAATAATCATATTACCTACTGTCTTAGTTTAAGAACCATCCAGAGCATTAGGATAAATTAAACAAACTCTTTGTGTCGACCCTTGGAGGTTACTGGGAGAATGAAGTATTTATTTCGCCGGACGAACGCTTATTTTTATGTCTAGTCTAATGTGTACATTAGGAAGCGACCAACTTAGAATTGAAAAACCAGATAAACTTTTGAGTGCTTATTAAAATATAAAACTAAATTGACCGCACGCAAAAAACATAAGTATAAATCATAAAATACAAATACAACAATTTTTTTTTAATTCTTTAAAACATAACTATTGAATACATCTCGGAACATAACAATATGTAGAATAACCAAATATTAAGACTTAACTTATCTTAACATAACTTACAAAAAAAACGAAAGCTTACTTGTAGCACTTTGTAGACATATAGCTACATTTGCAAATTCTTCCACGTATGTCACGTAAGAGATTATTAACATAAAAGAAAAAATAGCATTATTTTATTATAAACAAAAGAAAACACATGATAATTCAACAATTCATGGAGAGTAGTTTCAAAGTGATATTTCTCTGATATGTAGGACATGCCAGACGACTTTGTTGGCTCATTGGCAGTAGGTATATCTGCTTAATAAAGAGCTGTAGGCCGTGAGTACGATCCCGCCCAGGACAAATTTGTGGTATAAACAAAATGTTTGTTGTGTCTGTGTGTTTTGTATGTATTTAAAAAAAAATTGACATAAGTTTTGTATAATTATAAATTTAATACAAAACTTATTATGAACCCATTGGCTCCGAACTAAACTGTATTTTGTATTCCAATGGCTTCTCCTGATATCTTAATCAATCACAAAAGGCAGATATCTTAATCAATCATGAAAAAACTAAACAAGTACGTCATGACTTTTAACCTATATATATAAATATGTAAATGAATACTGTGTGTGTGTATGAATACCTATGTGTACCTACGTATGCGAGTTTATACTATAGGTTTTCCATCACACAAGATCTGCTTGGTTTGGGGTTAGATGGCGCTATGTGTAATGGTCCTACGATATTTATTATTTGGTAAATAAATAATAAAATACTCTGGCACCATCACATATCGGTATTTCCGCTCGCAGTGTAGGAACCGCAGCGGAACAAGCCCAGCTCAACAAACAAAGAAAATATTCCATGCTGAGTATGTATTATGAGTTTGTTGGGTTGGCTGTGGAAACAACGGGTCCGTGGTCGTCCGACACAAAAAAAAATTACTAAGGACATTGCAAAGCGGCTGGTCCTCGCTTCGGGGAATCTCAGAGCTGGCGCCTACCTACGTCAAATGCTAAGCTTAGCCATACAACGGGGCAATGCCGCCAGCGTACTGGGAACCCTACCGCGCGGCAGCAACCTCGACGGCGTGATCATATTATAGTAGTATAGTTTACTACTAATAAAACTTACTAAAACAAAAAAAATAAAATGACAATAATATCTAGTGGAAACAAAGGGCAACAGATCGAAAAGCTAACTCAATCATGTCCCCCTCGTGGCATCTGAAACGGCAAAGACGACAGTTGTTCTTGCACAGGGCACGGGCCCTTCTCTTTTATACCTATACCCAATCTATAGGCACTTCTCGATAACTTTGGCGCCATGATCAGACGCTCAATTTTCTCAGCGTGCAGTTTCGCTTCTGTTTTAGCATTGTGTACACTGTTCTGAATGTTTTCCAAGCTTTGAGACAATGGTGGTAGGTGTTCGTAAGGTGTCACCACGTCTTTCATTTCGATTGTCTCAGTATCTATCACTTCATTTAGCAAATTCATACCGACGTTGAGCCTCAGCTTAGTTGGGCCTTCTCTAAACAACACATGAATGTTAGCTTGACCAAGAACTCTAAGCGAAAAATTGTCATTGATTTTAACAGCTTTCATCCGGATCTTAAACGGCTTGAACTTTTGAGCGCGCTTTTGTGTCTCGTGTTTGATATAGTGTTCATATTCTACCGCAAGTAAGTCGGGATCTGACAACTCATGTCGAGATTTTCGAGGATTATCTTCGGCTTTCACTTTTTTAAATATGTCTTTGAAGCCAGGGTCTATATGTTTCACGTAATTCTCGACTATAACGTCGTTAAGTTCTGGCGGTTCATTGAGTGAGTGCCACTTCCATCGGCTCGTGGGGCCAATCTTTTCATCGTAGAGCGCTCCTTCGAATTGATTATATTTGAGTCTGAAACAACAATATATTTTATAAGATAATTATATCCGCATATCCCTTATTCAAATCGCTTCCTTTTGAACTAAAACAGCACAGAGGAGAGAAGTACGAAACTTGGCAGTCAATTGATAACACAATAACCCTGTATAAATGGCCTGATTTGTCTGAAGTCTAGTAGTTTTATTAAAAAATCTTTTTGTTAGTTTTTGTGGCTCGATTTTTGTGTTTTTTCGGAAAAGAAAATTTTGTCTAAAATTAGTAAGTAGGTACCTTTCACTTCCGTATCTGTCATAGACAACTCCGTTGCCGCGGTAATCAAAGCTGGCTAGGACAGTCCGCGGCATATTTTTTCCAACGTCCAAGTCGTCTCCGCGGCTGTATAAAACATACCGCTGACCACCGTAGGAATCTAAAACAGGGGAACTGAATTTTTGCATTGGAATTAGCGTATTTTCGAAATACTATCTGTACCCAGGAGTTAGATTAACAAATCAAAAGTTCACGGCATCACTGTACCAGTGTTCATTGAGACATTAGTGGTGGGTATCATTGGCCTTCAAATTTCCCCTTACCCAGTAGGTACTTCAAACCGGAATACGGCTTGGTGCCTACCTAAACAGCTTTATGGGAATGAGATATAGCATCCCACAAAGTAGGTAATTGGATTACCTAAGGAATTGAAAGTTTTTAGAGAATGGGGTCTTAACTTATAACGTCAACACGAAAAGCCAAATCAACCAGACCACGCGATTGGCTTATATTTTTATGTGAAAGTAATGCGACGAACAAAATGCACTCCTGAAGGATACGCATTGCAACGATACACAGAACTTTGAAGAGCAAAAAACATTGTAACTACTCATTACTAGTAACAACTCGGAAAAGTGCGAGTCGGACTCGCGCAGGAAGGGTTCCGTATCGTTATCTATAAAAAAATCAAGTTAGTTGTATGGGATAAATGTTTATTTTATTTTATTTTTAGTGTTTGTTGTTATAGCGGCAATATCTTCGGTTCTATTGAAATGCATGATGTATTTCTATTGCTGTGAAAATTGCAACTTAACTCCAACGCTCGGTCCTCCCTATGATAATCATGAATACTTATAAAAGTAAAATATAAAGCCGCTATTTCTTCGCACATTTTCAAAATGTTCGGAAACTTTGTAGAAGTCTTCCACGACTCTACATTGACTGGACTCTACCGTGACTTGCTTTGATGTGACTTTGACTTACACTTAAACTGTGACTGTTTATTTTATCATAATAGGTAGGTACATATGTATAAAACACGTTCCAACTGATCGTGATACTTACTTAACAAGAAATAGCCAAATCGAGAATCAATAACCGGACACGCCACTCTGTTAATTTGCCTCTAATAGCAGAAGTGAGGGTTTGTTTACAATGAAATACCAACGTTCATACATCGAAGCGTCGTAATCGGTGGGATTAATTATTTAACGCAAGAGCTTAATGTTAAATACAATGCATTGCAACGCAATGCAATGCAACGCAACGCAACGCAACACAATACAATTCATTATGAATAACTTCGTAGTTATATGTCATACAATCCCACTAATATTATAAATGTCAAAGTTTGGACGGATGGATGGATGGATGTTTGTTAGTCTTACACACAAAAACTACAAAACGGATTTGGATGAAATTTGGTATGGAGATAGCTGAGACTCTGGATTAACACATATGCCACTTTTTAACCCGAAAACATGTAGTTGGTAAAACCGCGGGATGCAGCTAGTTGAATATAAAAAAATAAATAATAATATTACTACAATAATTTCAATATTCGATTGCATAATATGTTACAAAAATTAGGTGCATGTTGGACTACCGTGTTAAGCTCACTGTAATTTGAGATACCTACAGTGTTTAGGCTTAACACGACACACGTCATCCGTACATCCAACGAATAGGATAAGTTGCTGGCATCCCAGTTTTCTGAGAGATTTAATTTAAATCTATTCAAGATCATAGTGGACGAGCTTACGTTTATATTTGGGATCTTGAGTCTAACTGTGTGTCAATTACTTGTTAACCGGAACCGGAATACTTTTTCACAAAGTTGCAAATTTCTTGCACATAATTATTTGTATATACAATAGTCTTTGGATATATATAATTATATATCTATAACGTGAAGAATCATAACAAGTGCAGTCAATGACTATACTTAGTGCTACTGGGACGGCTTCCGCAGGCGCGAGCAATTTGAGTTTGCCTAACGAGCCGATAATGACTTAATGACTTTATTGACTCGACTAGACATTACATGACTTTGTATCGCGTGGGTGAATTCTTAATCATATAAGTATAGGTGAAGTATTTATTAATAACCTTCTGTATTATAAAAGTCCAAGGCGATTTCTCCGTTCTTATAGAACCAACGTCCATGGCCGTCATCGTCGATTTCAGCAAGCTTCTCTCCAGAATCGTAAAAGATTATCTTTTTTTCTTTGTTGTTCTCGAACCAATCATATTGGGGTAAGGCAGGTTCCATTTTGTAAATACGGATCTATTATACAAGGCATAGAGTTTTAAATTGACTAACAGGATCTACAACTTATTTTAGTATATAGACATGACACGTGACATGATAGTAAATAGTGTTATTTTACCAGAGGCTTAGCGTTTGTGAAAAGATATTGCTCCAGGCAATAGCTTCTATAGAGAAGTAATACTAATATACCAACTTGCTACCTACAGGCACAGTCAAAAAGTTGTGGACAATGTTTTGATAGATTGAAAATGATTTCTATAATATCATTTGCCAGCGGGTAATATCATTATTACCAGCGGGTTTTATCCTTCAAGGCCTTCCGACGCGTTTACAGTTGACGCTGAAGTATACTCGTGTTTTCATTTTTAAGTGAGTATTTTAATGTGTCAGAAAAGATCGTAACAAACTTGTTTTCACTGACAAATTCTAAATATGAAATAAATATTGAAGATGTTATGTTAGACACGTAAGAAACGTTGACATGGTTTAAGAATTTAGGTACAACCTACCAAAAGAAAACGTGCAAATGTGCGAGAGAGACACAAAATTATAAAGATAAATTTTATATTATTACAAAAAGGTGAAACTGAGAAATGCGCTAACTTTTCTCAAAGTTTTCGTCCGAGGCATCAATGTCCATCCTTTTCTTATAAATTCAGGATCTGACAACTGGTACAAAATACCAGTACGTTCTTGTGTCTGTAATATATTTAAAGCCGGTATGTAGCGTACGAGTGTAGTGCACCACCATGAACAATGAGCGTGAAATTAAGCCAAGTTTATGAATGAATTTTTTTTGTAGCGATGATAGCTCAGTGGTTAGCGCGGTAGGTTCGCATGCCGAAGGGCGTGGGTTCAAATCCCAACAATGAGCTTCAGCTGCCGGTGAAGGAAAACATCGTGAGGAAACCATAGCATGGTGGTAGGGTACTTTCTAGTACTCGGCTGGCTAGCTACCACCCTCAAGTTGCAAATCTGCCGCCAAGCATCTAACGGTGTGTTCCGGCAGCCTCACTTGAGAGCCAGTTCCATTCCAGGCTAGGTGTGCTTTACCATCTTCGACCACACCTTCACTCAACATCAGGTGAGCTGTGGTCAAATAACAAGCCTGTCAACCATTAAAAAAAAAAAAATGAATGTAAGTTGTCTCAATTATGAGTAATCATGTCAAATTTTCGGCAGTACCAGACCAGATAAAAAATGGCACACTTCACTTTCGTAAGATTGTAGGGTCAACCGCAGACCGTTAGGTCGCTCGAAATTTACATTCATGGGTTAAGAATCATACAAGGTTTTTGAAAAAGGAAAACATTACTATGAAACCTGGATGAAATTTTGAAGATGGAGAAAAAATATTAATGTATTAAAGTTCTGTGTTTTACTGCAATGGTCATGGACATGCGTCATCTCTTACCATCAGGACGTATCGTTCGTTTTGTTAAGTTAACGTTTTTTTTAAATAATAAATTATTTGAAAAATTACCGCATCAAATTGTAGAAGACGTGGCTTTGCTCGGCTTTGCCGTTGCTTTTTTGCTAAATTCTCATCGACATCTGTGATCACTAGAGCACAAGGATTATAAATTTGAGGCAAATCTGATTGGTCTAGATCTTGAAATACTTCTTGCTTATACAACTGAGGTGTAACCTTTGCCAACTTTTTCGATTTATAATTTGAACGCTCTACTGTAATTCCTCTAATAACTTTAGGAGAACTCTTTTGGATCGTGACAAACTTTAGTTCATCTACGCTGTCAGTCAGTAGTTTAAATTTTTTTACATCAAATTTATCTTTTTCTTTAACTTTACTATCAGCCAAACCCTGTGCCATAGATCTCGTAGCGCGTCGTTTTTTCTCATCAATTTTTATCACGTCATACGGACCGTGTTTTTTACCATGTAGAATTTTTGTATCTCCATCAACAAAGCTTTCCTCCTAGCTCTTTATCTATGTTCGTGCTGTCAAGCATACCCGATGACTTAACATTAAATGAGGCGCCCCTTTTACCATGTTTTCCTTTCGATAAATCACTTTTTAGTTTCCTAGACACTTGTTTTTCTGCTAAGTTTTTCTTCGTCTTATTCTTATTATACCCAAAGATTGAATCTGTAGTTTTCGGTCTAGTTTTCTCTTTAGCCACTGTTGCTTCTAACCTAGACTCATCTTTCTTCATACTTTTGTGTGACATTACTTGAATAAATTTTTTGAAAACGTTTTCTTTTTTTACCGCTTTTGACTCGGACATTTTGAGTTTTAATTCTGGAAAAAATTCCGTAGAACTAACTTGCTTGTGAATAACTTCTCTTGAGTGTTCCATCATACGATCATATTTCATTTTAAGTAACATTTCTTCCAATGTTTTCTTGTGTTTTGCTAGAAATTCAATAGAAGTGGATCGCTCAAATTCTGTCTTACCCTGAGCAACATCAGTATATTGTAGCATCTTAAAAAATAATGTTACATCAGTATCACGTTTCATCTTAAGCAATAACTCTTCCAGCTTTTTCTTATTTTTTGCTAGTGTTTCCATAAAAGTCAACCGACCGTATTCCATCCTTGGGCTTATTTTGGTATCGTAAGCAGGCTTTAGCATTTCAGGCAATGTGCCGGTATCATGTTTCATTTGAAGCAATATTTCTTCTAATATTTCTATTACCCTTGCATCATTGGCAAACTTTGTCACTTTAAGTAATAGATTTACATCTGGTCTGTCTAAGTCAAAAGGTGGTTTTATTTCTTGAACGAGCTTGACCAGTTCATTTAAATATGGGGATGGCTCATTATACAATCTGCTAGTGCACACGTTTTTACACTCCAGAATACTTTGAATGAGTGAATTGACTTTGTGTAACCACGACAGGAACCGTTGGTTCTTCTCTTGCTGTTGCGTGGCTTGGCAGCACTTGAACTTATTGACGAAGTATTCGCATCTCTTACAGTTTCCATAAGGATTGAGACGTTTACAGTATCCACAAACACCGATCACTTCATTTTGCTTTATGTTTGTAATCTCATCCAATAAGTTTCGTACTCGAAGTATGAATTCTCTACATTGAACGCATTTAGTTCTGTATTGGCCTGGTATTTAGAAAAACAGAATAAAATCTCGCAAATGAAACAAGTAAAAGAATGGTCATGTTACAGAATAGGGACAGAATTTACCTTACGGTGGGTAAGGGAAATAAAATTTGTGAAAATGAGTAATGTGGTGACATCTTAAAAGTAGAGTAGTGGATAGGGTCATAGCCTTTGACCCCGGGCAGTAAATTTCATGATCCAGTCAGACAATGAAATCAGGCGACCATTTTATTCCAATGCCATCGTAATAAAAATATCAGACATTTTTTCTCATATTTATCAGTCAAATAATCGTGTTAGAGCAAAAAATTCGTTTAAAACTAGTAAGGCAGTCCATTAAGTTTTTATCATAGAGCAATAAACGTTTTTTTTTGTTTTATTATTTATTTAAATTGTATTCGTCATGTAATCCGACATTATAAAACATCAATTGAAAAAATGTAAGCCCGCTATATAGCTACCATTAAAGGTATGATAAATAGACTGCACCACCACTCGATAGAGTGCCGATATAAGTAGAACAGCTGGTGGTGGCTGGAAGCGAAAAGCTGAACGTTGGGCTGAGTGATCTGTGTTGGAGAGGCTTATTATATCGAGCAGTGGATCACGATAAGTTGATGGTGATGATCGTCATCACCATCAGCTTATCGTGATCCACGGAACAGTTCCACACATCCACTTAGCTGTGATCTCGTTGGCTACTGTTTGCGTACAACACACAAATTCATACGTACTCATTTCCTTGATATAATCCGGCCTTTTAATTTCCTTGTCACTAGCATTGTGAAGAATAAAGAAATCTTTCTTATTTTGCTTTGCCTTCTGCTCCTAATAAAGTATAACATTACATAAGTCCAAATAACAAATTGTGGATATATGAAGTTATTAAATAAAAAAATCCGTTATCCCACGAACATTATAAATGTGAAAGTTTAGATGGAAGGATGAATGTTTGTTACTCTTTTACGCAAAAAGTACTGAACGGATTTGGATGAAATTTGGTATGGAAGTATTTAAGACCCTGGATTAACACACAGGCTACTTTTTATTCCGAAAACATATAGCGGGTAACACCGCGGGACGCAGCTAGTTTTTTATGGTGCAGTAAGCTCACCTGATGTTAAGTTGCTCTCAAGTAAGGCTGTCGGAACACACTGTTAGCTGCTTGCTAGAGGGTGGTAGCACTGGTAGCTTACTAGCGGGGGTACTAGAGAGTACCCTACCACCATGCTATAGTTTCCTCACGATGTTTTAACAAAATAAATTCAACAAGTCACACAAAACACATTTAACACAATTAAATATCTATTCTTATTTAAAATATTATACACAAGTTGGACTTAACACAACTTTTTTTCTTTCAAAATACTAATATAATGTGTGAATAACAACTATAGAGTACTAATCATCGCAACACAGGGAAACCTACGGCGATGACTAGTGAAGAAAAAAAAATTTTTTTTACGTTGTCTTCTACTATTTGTTAATTGTCTTGTCTTGGCTTGTTTTCCTTCACCGGAATCTCAAGCTCAATGGGGTTTGAACGCATGCCGTACGGCGTCTGAACCGACCGCTCTAACCCATGAATCGTAGGTATACAAATAGTATAAATTGAAACCCGTAGACGTTTCGATGTCTCTTACCGCAAAATCTGATGAATCCTGAGGAACGTAAATCAGTAGGCCAGAATTCTTAAGGCCTACGACTTGTTTAAAGTCTCCGACACAACATGGCGCTTTACATTTGCTGCAAGCTCGCTGTTCCCTGTGGGTAAGATCAATGACTATAAATAAAGGATGGCTTCATCCTCTATTCGTGTATACACGTACCTACCGTCTCAGCATCTAACGGTGTGTTCTGGCGGCCTCACTCGCGAGCCAGTTCCATTTCAGGGTAGGTATGTTTACCATCTTCGACCACACCGTCACTTAACATCAAATGAGCTGTGGTCAAACACTTAGCATGTCGAACGTAAAAAAATAAGCTCTACAAGTACCACATTTGAGTATTCTTGAGAAAAGTAATAGGCATCTCTGGCCTGAATGACGAAAGAGAGTCCTCAAATATTATATAATGTTTTCCAAACGCGTCCATCAAGAGTCCAGGCGGGGGCAGCGAGACGAGAACGTGGTGAAAAAGCGGTAACGGTGAGACAATGACACAGCGGTAATACATTGTAGATTAATACTAATTCTTAGCGGAGTCTCATTCCAAGGAAACAAAAATTACCTATCCCAAAACGAAACACCGCCTATTACTGATAGCACGCTTCACTACTGCGAAGTGGTCAACGTAAGGCTAAAATAGCACGAAACACAAAGAGAGAGAGAGGCGCTGTCTAGCCTCCTTCCATGACACCAAAATATAGCCCGATTTATCGTTGTACCTTTTTGTATAGGATGATGAATCTGTATTAGTAGGTGCCTGCATTATCTACGGCAATGTGGTGGCAATTATGGTTAGGTTACCTAAAGCAAAAAATATACTTACATTATCCTTCCGTTGGTTAAATTAGCCGGGTTAGACATCTACCCTAATCAGTTATGTACACTTTAATGTCCTAAACATAGGTTCAAATTGTTAGGTGCGTTATTTGTCTTAACAGCTATCTACATATAAATTATTCTTAACATTGTTAAAGTTACTACAACAATAGATAAGTATTAAAATGTTAAAAATAGAGTTGTTTGGGAAAACGTAACTGAATGACATATTTTATGATGGAAAACTCAGCTTAAAAACTACATACAAAGACATTCTCGTAAGACAACGTCACCCCCAACTAAAGAGTAGGATATCGATTAATTTTTACAAATGAGGTTCTAATCAACGAGTACCTACCAGTACTTTGAGTAAAATAAATAAATATTGGAGGACATTTTTACACAACGCCATCTAGCCCTAACCTAAGTAAAGCTTGTATTATAGGAACCAGACAGCTGACAAAATACTTGTATACTTTTTTTGTAAATAGATACTTTAAATAATACAGAGCAAACATTGTTAGCCACACAAATGTAAATCCTGAGTGGAAATCGAACCCACACCCTGCAGATCACGAAGCAGAACTTTGTCTAATGAGCTAACAGGGCAGTCACTTAGTTAATAATTAGAGATTAGTTATTTAAATGAAATATTTCCTTTTTCAAAGGTTAAAAGTTCAAAATTTGTGTAGGTACCTATTTAGGATTAAAGACGCAATACTAAATGTATTGATGAATAAAAGTAATATAAAGCTTAATAATGATGCTCTAGTAAAGTAGTAATGGCGTAGCTTTTTCAAAGCTTCGAAAATAAAAACCATTTTATATTATTCGCTTCGAGTAGACAACCAAACTTTTTACAACACCTGGTTTATTTATCTGAATATTATTTGACCTCATACATATTTGAAATTCGAAATTATCAATCGAAACAGCTTCAAATCAAAAAGTATTATTATAATCTCAGATTATAATGCAGGAATATAATTTTCTACGTTACCGTCAAAATATGTTTGTCAAATTGTAATTTTTTGAAAATAAATGAAATGAAATGAAATGTTAATAACTCAGATGTTAATAACAAAGATATACCTCAAACGAACGTGCTGTGGTCGAAAAAAAAAAAAAAAAAGCTGTCAATCTTACGTCAAAAATTCTTGAAACGTCAGACGCTTTTCTTCAATCAATCAAAATAGCAAAATTCATCAAATCAAAACATCGACGAAATCAAGCAAGAGACGCAAGAATCATCTTTCAATTCGATTCATAAAGTGTACTGTTTTATCGCTCTTGGATTGTGAGTCAAGTAAAATAAAAACAAGGGTATGATGCCCATACACAGAGCTTTTTCGATGGCTAGGATGGCCTTAAATTGCAGTAATGCTAATCTAATTCTAAATAGAAATTTTCAGCAAAACAACTTGTACAGGTAAGGACCTTCGTAATATTATTCACAATTAGTAAAAATAACTGCAAGCAAACAAATTAACTGTAAACAAATGAGGAGCCAAAAATTTGTTATTGATTATCTTGATGATAAACAACGACCTGTTCTGTTAACAGTGTCTGATGCTGGGTGAAGCCATGTGTAAATCATTTTTTTGCATAAATTATTTGTAGATAAGATATCAAATTTGATAAATTAAGAATACAGCCCCAGTATACGTATATTAGCTACCTTAAGTGAGTATACAAAAATATAATAAGTATCTATTTAGTAGTAATTTCTTTCTTAGCATGATTTATAAGTAACCTATAAAAATATCTTCATTTCTAGATTTACCTGTATGAATCGGTACAAACACAAGGCACTCAAGAAAGAAAAGGAAAAATTACGAACTTATGTTGTCCAGCGCTACATAGACTATGTAAAAAACTACACAAAATTTCTAGAAGAAAGATTCCCTACTGCAATGAATATGTACAGAGTATTTAGTGTTGGGATAAAAGATTTTTTGAAAGACCTCAAGACCTACATATCATTACGTATAAAGATAGTCAGAGACCAAGGATTTTCAACACTGAGTCGCCAAGAAATTGAGCTATACCAGAAAATGCCTTCAGATATGTATAAAATAGCACCAGTGTTAATATTATCAGCAATACCTTTTGGCAATTACATAATTTTTCCTCTAGCGTAAGTATTTTGAACTAGACTTGTAGCATAATAATCTTTGCACACATCGAGCATGTTAGCAGCAACAGCAACTTGACAGCCCTGTTGGTTCATTGGTAGTGTGTCTGCTTCGAGAGCTGAAGGGTGTGGGTTCGATTCCCACTCAGGACTAACATTTGTGTGACTAACATCGATGTTTGTTCTGTGTCTGGGTGTACTGTATGTATTATAAGTATGTATTTACAAAAAAAAAGTATTTAAGTATTCTATCAGTTATCTGTCTTCCATAGCACAAGCTCTGCTTAGTTTGGGGTCAGATGGCGCTGTGTGTAATGTCCTGCGATATTTATTTATTATTCATTTATTTAAATCATTTTAAATTGTAATACATTATACATCCCCCGTCTATCCTTAGTCAACAGGAATTTATAGAATTATTTTATGTATTACATCTCCATTAGCGAGGCAACATCAAACATGGATGTAGTATGAAAAAAACCTAAGACAACATAATTTTCCATGCTGTCTATTTCAAAATAATCTCAAATATCTATGCTTTTGCAGATTCTGGAAACCAAAAACATTGTTGTGCTCTCATTTCTGGTCAATACAACAGAAAGCAGAATTTTCCACACAAGATCTGAAAGAGCGTCTCAAGAATAACAAACCTGTGTTTCGTGCTCTTCAGTCAAACCTTGATTCAATAGAGGAAGAAACTTCAAAGAAGAATTTTAGAAGAGTTGTAGCCTTGCTTGGCTCTGGGGTACATCCCACCCCTTCAGAGGTTCTTGCTTGCAAGGATTTGTTCACAAATGGACCATATAAGTTGCAGAACTTAACCTATACACATATGGTATGTTTTTGTACAACATTCATTATAGTACTTACTAGTAATGCAACAGTTTAACTCATTTTGTTTTTTATTGTAAAACAAAAAAAAACAAACAACAAAAACAAAATGAGGTAAACTGTTGCATTACAACCACATTGCAACCACAGTTCACCTGGTGATATAGTAAACATCTAGAATGGAACTGGTTCACCAAAGAGGCTGCCTAAATACATAGTTAAATGTTTGGTGGCAGATTTTCAAGCTGAAGGTGGTAGCTAGCCAGCGGAGTACCAAAAAGTACCCTAACACCATGTTATGGCTACCTCACATTGTGTTTCGTCACCGGCAGCTCAAGCTCATTGTTGGGGTTTGAACCTACACCTTTTGGAATCGATTGTGATAATGACTGAGCTATTGCTACAAAAACTTGACATACATCGCCACCAATTGTTTTATCACATTTCTTTTAATGCAGTTTGTGTATGTATGTAGTAGAATGTAGCCTCCAGTCTAATCACATCGATCAATAAGACAACATATTGCACATCAAATAGTGTCATATTTTTATTTAAACAAATAGCGAGTTTAATATAAGATGTTAATGCTAAAAACAGAAGTGTCATAAAAAGTTGTCTGGGAGGAAATTATGGAGATATGATCTACAAACCAACATACATTATTTATATTTTTTCAGGGTAACCTTCTCAAAATGCATGGCCTACGCAAAGCGATATTCAGATCAAAGAAACTGAAATATCAAGCATTGTTGCTCATAGAAATGGATAGAGCAATAATAAGGGAAGGTGGAGTAGAAAAATTAGGCACGGAAGCTTTACGAAATGCGTGTTATATGCGAGGGTTAAATGATAAACATTTGACCAACAATGATATGAAAGCTTGGCTCAAGAAATGGCTCACTGTATCACAACAAGTAGATAAAATGTCATATTCGTTAATATTACATTGCCCCATATTCTTTGCTTATAATCATCCTCAGAATTGGGTTTTGATTTACTAATGCTGATGAATTTTTTTTTTATCTTTGACAAGCTAGGTGTTTGAGCACAGCTACCTGTTGTTTTATGATGGTGTAGTTGATGATGGTAAAGCACACCTAGCCTGGAATGGAACTGGCTCTCAAGTAAGGCTGCCAGAACACACTATTAGGTCCTTGGTGACAGCCGACTTGAGGGTGGTAGCTAGCCAGCTGAGTACTAGAAAGTACCCTACCACCATATGTTTTATTTCACCGGCAGCTCAATTCATTTTCAATTATTATAGTATTATAGAATTCATTTTAAAAGCCTGTTCTGTTTGTTATCTTTAGAAACTTTTTACTTGAGAAATATCTCGAACAAAATTGAAACCGAAAAATTGCTAACCAGTTTCATAACCACTAACTTATTAATCAAGAAATGCATACATACGTACATGGTGCAAGGAACGTGAACACAGTACTGTATTGTAATCATTCTAACAAATATTACTGACTAAAGTAAATTTTAGCTACCATGACCAAAATGTGCTGCTGTTTAAAACATCATATTTATTTTTGTTATATTTTGATTTTTTTTTTATTAAATATAAAATATATGAAACACATGAATAGCCGGTGGTTAGACAATACACACTGTGTCAAGGAGCACTGTCATTTAGAACTGAGTCTTGATCCAGTCTAGCGAGAGTCGTGATAGATCTTGGTCAAGACGCTTCCCTACAATACCGTCGACTGTGACAACTATTGGGACAAAGATATTCGAATCAACATCCCACATAGCGATTATCTTGTAAGACAAGTCAATATATATCATTATTATTATGTGACGTCGTTAAACTAGTTTAACCGAACTTTGATATGCCAAAGTATTTATGTGCAGGATGCCTTGTTATCACATTGTTTACCGGACATCCTGTGAAAAAAATGTGAATTGTTTAGTTGTATAGTTTTGTTGTTTTTGTTTTGTTTACGGTTGTGACATATTGCATAGTATAAATAATATAATTTCAGTTATTAGTGATACAAAGTTTTTGAAACTGAGTACCTATTTTGCTATGGTTTTTGCTATGGCTTCTGTAGATAATATATCATAAGAACATATTGTTAAATAGCACTTATGGAATTAACTGTCTGTCTGTTGCTATATCAACGAGTAGCCACAGAATGTAAGTAATTTGGTATGGCAGTAGTGTGAATTAGGTTAACAATAAATGTATACTAAATTACAGGTTTAGTCATAGTCATGACTATGTATGATCTGGCTGATCTTTTAACACATACAGTCTTATTAATGTTACTCAAATTTAATCAAACCTTATCCTACTGTATGAATATCTATCTGAAAATGTCACCCGGCACGCATGAAAGCGAGATAGGCTACTTAAGCAACGTTTATAAGTAAAAGCCGTTTAGCATACGCGCCGTCATACGTCTTTATATCCTCTAAAACGAGATGATGTATTCACACAATAGCCATAATCCACTATTTAATCTAACATTTGTGCTCTCACTCTCAGCTGAACTCTGCTCTGGTGGTATTTTTTTTTCAACCAAAATTGATTTATAACGTGTCAATGTCATGTTGTGTTTGGCCATCTATGTACTTTCGTGACATCTTTAGTTGAAGGTCATCAGTTGAAGTGCTAGGAGCTCGTGAGTAATATTATTCTTTGGCTAGGAGTCGAAATCGCTTAAGTTCGTAGAATATTGTTGTGGGATAAAATCTGACAAAATATATAACATTTTAATGTATTGATTGTAATTATATTAATTTGCCACAATTATTGTGAGAATGTTAATTAGAAGAAAAAAATAAACTGGATTAGTTTATTTTATCTATACATAAATGTATTAGTTCCTTCCTAAAATGACATAGTTATAAATTTAAAGTAACACCAACTTGCTTGTAGCGCTTGTACTTTAAATATAAATGCTTTATATGTGGTAGGTATAATCTATATTGTGATCTTTTTCAATTAAATGTGATTATTTATTAAAAGTGAGTTTTATTTTAGTTTTTTTTTTTCTTTGGTTTTGGCGTCGCGTTTTAGCATTTGCCAGTGTCAAGTATTTATATATTTTCAAGTTAAATAAGTGTCCTCGTAGCTAGTTATAGTCAAAGTCCAGTCTTAGTCAAGTCCAGCCCGTGTCAGTCAAGTCCAGTCATGCTTTAGTAAAGTAGTGGCGACTTTACTATAAAGCTTCGATGGAGTTTTGGAAGCAACACGAAAAGTCATGTTTCACCACATTATAACATTTTCCCACTCACGCTTGTAATTCGGCACTTTATGAATATAACACCACCATTTTTATGCATAAACACTCGACAAAAGACTAGTTTTGGAAAAAAATACAACGGAGCGACACGACTCTTCCCGCGTTCCCGCCAAAACTCCTTTTAGTATTATTGTTAACATGGGAAAAGAAGCATGTAAAGGACTGTCAGGTTCAGGAAGAAAAAGCAATAAAGAAAGTATGTAGGTAGGTACCTACCTATTAACAAAAAAGTAGGTATCCTATCAGTTATCTGCTGTTATCTGACTTAAAATACAAGATTTGCTTAGTTTGTGGTCAGGTAACGCTGTGTGTAATGTCCTACACTCCTACCATATTTATTTATTTGCTTATTCTGTGATCATGACTAAATTTAGTTTTAATGAAGGCCGGCAAATGTACCTATTATGTTGTCATTGTTATTCCTTATGTTTTATAATTCAAGTTTATTTGTAAAAACCTATAATTTTTTTAAAGACAACTAGTTTTTAGTTTTCACTACATTTCAACTTATTTAATTTTCAAATTCATATCAAGAACCAAATCAAAAGAAATACCTAGATAGGTACCGTAATACCCAGACCTAGATTAAGTATTTTTTTACTTGATTTTACTGTAACCTAAGCTATTACCTATTTGATTTACTTACTTATTCCTAATATTTAACTAAAAATTACAGTGGTAATTTACTATAATCACTGTGCTGGTTCTCTTAGGTAAATATTTTCGGTATTCTCTACAATTTAGATTCTACTGCAGCCTTTCTCGGTCTGCGTCTATACTTACCTACCTGTTCTAGACATCTTAGTGATGTTAGATAATTATAATATAATGATATTACGTAAAATATTTGTCTTTGTATTAATTACCGCCTCTATCGATCACAAAACTGATCTACGCTTGTCCGCTTGCGAACTATGACGTAAACGTAGTGATTACGTTCTCTCTGTTTTTCATCTGTAGGTATCTGTATGTGACGCAGATAGAAAAAAACCAGGCTAGAAAATAAGTCAATACTTTAATTATTAATTTTCAAATGATAATTTAAGCTAATTAATCTAGTTATCTTAGTAATTTCTATATACGAGTGTAAAAAATGCATCACCAGTGGATAACTTTGACCACTTTGTTGGTTTTAGTGGAAACAAAAAAGCCCAATGACAAACAACAACAGGCAGTTTGGCGTCTTGAATGTGAGTTGGGAGTAATAACCGATCCGAAGTGTCCAGTCGACGGAGGCTGGACCCCTTGGAGCTCGTGGTCCCCATGTGTCGGCTCCTGTGACAACATCGGACACTGCCGCAGAATCAGAGAATGTATCAATCCATCTCCTACGCCAGATGGCCTGCCGTGCTCGGGCGCAGAGGAACAAGTCGAGCCTTGTTACATCACCAACTGTACGGTAGATGACTACCGCAAGCTCGTTGAAGGAGACACGATCAAGAAGGAAGCCCTAGGTCTACTAGAAGCAGTTCCCGTGCTCATGGAACGCTGTCTAGTGATGGAGTGCCCTATCGAAGTGATTGAAATGGATCTATCAAATAATAACATATGGCAGATTAATGCCGAATCTTTATGGAACGCTTTACAATGCGTTAAACATAATTTGGGATGTCCTGTAGTTGGAGAATGGGGTTCTTGGTCTGAGTGGTCAGCGTGTGGTGCCCGCTGTGGGCATGGTTTACGCTGGAGGAACAGAAAATGTGATACGCCTCCGCCTTCGAACTCACTTCTCGTTTGTTCCGGAACTCCTCTGCAAGTCGATGAATGTCAAGGAGACCAATGTGCATTCCATAAGCGTGATTCCGGCGGTAACTGGAGCAAATGGAAACCATGGTCTCCTTGCTCAGAAAAGTGTGGCATGGGAATCAGGCGACGTGAGCGCATTTGTTTGGAAACAAGCACGCCTCGCTTATTTGGTTCTTGGGGTACCCATTGTCGAGGACAACATGACCAGTTAGAAGTTTGTGAGAATAAAGAATGTAAACTGGACGGAGGGTGGTCAGGCTGGGGAACTTGGGGCCCGTGCTCCCAAAGCTGCGGAGCCGGCAGGCGCTCGAGGTTGAGATCATGCTCCCGACCAGAACCAGCTAGCAGTGGAAAATTCTGTAGCGGCCCTAGGGTAGAAGTTGGATCCTGTAACATAAAACCATGCAAAACAAATTCGCATAGTGTAGCCGTGTTCAATGGTGAATCGTTTTTACAATATGACTTTAAGAATAAGCGTTCAACATTTTTCCACTTGTATGTCAGATTTCTACCTCTCTCTCCGCATGGGACGTTAGTTCGCCGCGGAAATATGCCCAATCCTTTAATCCGGTTAAGCTTGCAAAAGTGGCACGTTTGCTTGGACGCGAGCGGTGTATCTTCAGCTTGCACCATGTCAAGGTTATGTTCTCATAATGTTATAGAAGCAGCTGTGTGGCATTCGATTCTAATTACTGTCACTAGTAGTGGTGCAATGATGCGACTTGATGATGAACCAGAACCATTAAAAAGCTCATATACTTGTGATCCTGAACTACCTAATGACAAAGTCGATATCGTTGTGGGAGAAAGACTACACGGAGAAATACAAGAATTAGCATTGAACTTCATTCAATTGTCCTTAGTCGTTGACCATAGTGGTAGTGAAAATGTAACCGGCTATTGTCCCCGACTAGCATCTAACATAGCATACGAAAATGGGGGCGCAAAAGAAACATACTTATCGGTTAGTAGTGGGCAATATCTACGTTTACCATGTAGTAACAATCAAGATAATTGGCAAATAAAACTTACACTTAAATCTCAAACCGAAAACGGAGTAATAATCTTTATGCAGGATCAATATGCGTTCTCGTGGCTTCTTTTACGTCTAGAAAACATGAGAATAAAACTAAAATTAGTGGTAAAAGAATTTCGAACAGAAAGCATTAGTTCTACAGACTATCCACCAAACCAGTGGCTGGATATTGTTCTATCAAAAACTCATGGCAACAATGCTATTGAAGCATCGATTAACGATCACGAACGTATCCATGCCCCTTTCGAAGCTATGGAAGACCTTTCAAATATAAACCTACACCAAGCTTATAAAGACTATTACAAAACAAAGAGTACAGACTACAATTCCAGTGTGGTATTGTGCTCCGATGAGTATTTTGTTGGTGGAGTACCTAATGAAATTAAAAGAAACATGCCAAATGAAGATTTCACTTCTTTGTCGGGACTCTTAGCTTCAATGACAGTGGACAATGTTCTTCTAGATCATAACGATTTTAGCATGGAGCGTTCTAAAGAAAATAACGTGCAGGTGTCTTCGAGAACTGCCAGCATTTCTGGTTCTTATTACGAAACTGCTTGGGGAAAGTCTAAAGTGCTGAATTTAACATGCCTTCATGCGCGTTCTGCAAGAGCAATAGATTCTGCGCACTGGCTTTACGTAGACACTACAGCTAACGGACCTCACACTGGTAAGCATGTCCGATCCATCGATGACGGGAAAGTACTCAGGCTGGTGGCCACCGCTAACAATGATGTGAGAGGAGTCTACACATGCAGAGCACATCGTAATAGGCGTTATAAAAATATTGTCACCTATGGTGTACTTGGACAAATTGATCACAAACTCTCGGGTCCTGACTTGACGACGACAATAGCCGTCTTTACTACACTAGCTTTAGTATTAAGTACACTAGTGTGCCTTTTTATAGAAGGTATCCATGATATCCGCGATGGATATGGATTCTATAGGGATGCTCATTTCTCACCAGAAGAGGAAGCAGAAGTTGTGTGTGAATATATCGATCAAAATATGCATTTGATGGCCAGCAAACATGCTGCGGAAGTTGCTAAAGAAAGAGCGAGACGAATAGGTCAGCAATTGGCTTGTGAATCCAGTTCTTTGGTTGAGAAACCCGAAAGCTTGATGATGATTGGCGATCTGAGTACAGAAGATGATGTTCCTGGAGATCCCGTTTTGCCCGATCTTCCCGAAGTAGCAAGTTCTATCGAAGAATCCACGCGTGAAGCTTTTAGATGTGTACAAAGCTTCGTCAGCTCCCCTCGTCACGGTTCAATTTCTTCACCGAAGACTAAATTGACATCTTCATCGTCCGCAGAAATGACATCCCCTAGATTACTTTGTTCCAGATTACTTTTAGGCAAACATTTACACGTGTCCAGGGGTAACTTGTTCTCTAAGAAAAATAAAAAATCTCGTTTGCCCCGAAAAGCACGGCCGGAGCTACTCACTATCAAATCATCAGGATACATGTCTCAGCCACTCATAGCTTATAAGATACTCAAGAGATTTCAAGAATTGAAAAGCGACGACAATATTTGATTTGTAAAAATCTACCAGGCATCAGACTGGCAAAAACAGTAAATAGAAAAAGTGCATAGATTTGACGCATCACTACTACGAAGTGGCAGACGTTAAGAATTAATAAGTACGAAACTTTTGGAGTTTTGGCGGGAACGCGGGAAGAGTCGAGTCGCCCCGTTGTATTTTTTCCGAAACTAGTGTTTTATCGAGTGTTTATGCTCAAAAATGGTGGTGTTTTATTCATAAAGTGCCGAATCACAAGCGCGAGTGTGGGAAAATGATATAATGTGGTGAAACATGACTTTTCGTGTTGCTTCTAAAACTCCATCGCAGCTTTACAGTAAAGTCACCACTACTTTACTAAAGCATGACTGGACTTGACTGACACGGACTGTACTTGACCAATACTGGACTTTGACTATAACTTTAGCTACGAGGACACTTATTTAACTTTTGAAACTTGAAAATATATAATTACTTGACACTGGCAAATGCTAAAACGCGACGCCAAAACCAAAGGAAAAAAAGTACGAAACTTGAGTTTTGGCGGGAACGCGGGAAGAGTCGTGTCGCTCCGTTGTATTTTTTTCCAAAACTTGTGTTTTGTGGAGTGTTTATGCATAAAAATGGTGGTGTTTTATTCATAAAGTGTCGAATTACAAGCACGAGTGTAGGAAAATGATATAATGTGGTGAAACATGTCTTTTCGTGGTGCTTCCAAAACTCCATCGGAGATTTATAGTAAAGTCGCCACTACTTTACTAAAGCATGACTGGACTTGACTGACACAGACTGGACTTGACTAAAACTGGACTTTGACTATAACTAGCTACGAGGACACTTATTTAAATTTTGAAACTTGAAAATATATAAATACTTGACACTGGCAAATGCTAAAACGCGACGCCAAAACCAAAGAAAAAAAAGTACGAAACGCGGAGAGTGGCGCCATCTAGATAGGGCACAGGAGTTACTGTAGTACCATTTCTTCTTGTGTCGCGATGTTGAAAACTATGTAAAATGGTGACATTATTTCTAGTAGCTACCTTTTTATTAGATTTAGGGATGTGAAAATAAACATCGATTTTTAATAATCGATTCTCAAGTAAAATGTCTTATCTAAAAATTACAGGGTTATAATTAAGTAAATAAGAATTGATACTACAGTAGCTACCTACTTTATGGATCGCGAAAAATAAGTCTTCGCAAGTGAGCATCGTAACACTTCGTAGGATTCCGTAGCTCTGGTGGAAAATGCGAATGTCGTCATAGGCCAGCTGTTTAGTACGAAAACCTTTCTCGGAATAGTTTGACTCCTTATCTTGATAGACTGACTTCGTAAAAATAGATTATATTATTAAACACCAATAAGTTTTATTTACAAGTAATATGTTCCACAGGCATTCCTTTTTCATATTAAAAACTAGCTGCGCCCTCGTTTTCGCGATAAAAAGTAGCCTATGTTAATCTAAGGTCTCGGCTACCTCCATACTAAATTTCATCCAAATCCCTTCAGTAGTTTTTGTGTAAAAGAGTAACAAACATACTCACAAACTTACGCATTTATGATATTAAATAGGATTCATCATCATCATCATTAAATAGGGTTATCATAGTTTAGTACAGGTGAATTTCGACGTGGAGTTCAAAAAATAAAAGCTAGGAAAGATGGCCTAAGCTCAGTAATAAGGCCCTTATTAGCTACTCAGCGGGTACGAAACCTTGATTTTCATACAAGCTATACTAAATAAATAAATACCGTAAGGCATAGACATAGCAACAATAAAAAAACAACTTCTACGACGATAAATTTAATTGAATAAAATTGTTGAATTACATTCTATGACACGATTAAATACTATGCACATACATATGCGTACATTAGACATTTGGCACACTCATATTTCAGGATATTATGGTCATGCTTTAGCTATCTCGCTCCCACAGCAATTATTTGTTGATAATGTGTTTAACATCATAATAAATGCAAAATACATACGTTACGTACGTATGTATTACAAAGGATTTAAGGTATATTTTCGTTTTCTTTCTCCAAATAAATATCAAAAAAATTAAAGACGTGCCAGCGACCAAGAGAACAGTGTGCGAGCGAGACAGCCGCATGCGACAAAATGCCTTTAAGAAATGCCTAAAAAAAATGGCACAATCATTTGTTAAAAAATAAATAATGAGCAATATGGCGACAAATTATGAGATTACAAAATTAATAATGAGCAATATGGCGACAAATTATGAGATTACAAAATTAATAATGAGCAATATGGCGACAATTATGAGATTACAAAATTAATATCTTGGTCAGTGCTTACCGAATATGGTGGAAATAAAATACTGAGAAGAAAACTTAAAATCATCTGCCTTGTGCCCACCTACGTGACATGTCTTTACATGTTCTCCAGCCTCACCCGTCGCACTGCGTAGGTATCCTTTGAACTTTAGGCTTAAATGTTCCAACATGTTATGGCACAGTTAAAAGTTAATTTAATTGTCTTTTATAAAGGCTACAGACTAGAAAACTATAGTATAACAAAAGGGTTCTGTACAACAGAACCTTAAGTAGTTACACAATGTAGAATATAAAACATTCCAACATGCTATCAGTATTATTCTAGTAAAATTAAATAAAATTCATTTTAAAATTATATCAAGGAACATTTTAGGCTAAAATTATTGCCTTTGAAATGTATATTTCACAGCACAGTTAATGTAATCTAATAATAAAAATGAATACGTAAAAAAATTAATCATTGATAAAACAACATACAGTTATTAAAAACTTAAGCCTCCATACACATTGTTAGTAACTCATAAAAAAAAATAATACAGTCACAAAATATATAATTATAATTGCATGAAAATTATGCAGCCTAACATAATTATAACATATCTCAAACAAATAGGGATTTCAGAGAACTTTTGGATCAGAGACAATAAATCGAAAGGCGAAATCGATACATATTTATACATATATAATAGCCAATGTAATCCCAGCCACACTCATAACATTTAATATACGCGAGTCAACATACTGACATTTAATTACTATCATTAATCAGATAAGTTTCTGTGAATTTAAACAAGATATCATGTGCAATACAGGAGATACACTGAAAGACTGCCAGACAGACGTCGTAGGCGCGTATGTTAACAAAAAAACTGGACAACATCTTGTTGACTCGCGTTAATAAGATTCTACCAAACATATAAAACAAAAATAAATTAGAGTTTACCTACTGTTTATCATGTCTCATGCATACAGATACTGAACGCGAATGGTACCTTGGATTCAGTACTAAAAAAGTACACGCGGAGTTAACTTTATATAAAATACGTTTTGATTCGAGTAATTTCACAATATTGACTAGAACACCGAAACTTAATTGTATAACCCATGATTTAAACAAGCCAAGTAGTATACATACTGAACCAATTTCATATATGTAGTTGCAAATCTTATCTAAACACTGATATTAACACATGTGTACTCACACTGGATAATGGCATGCATACATTTAAAAACATTTTCAAAACGTGTCTTAACAAATTGATCATGAATTTTCAACTACTATTGTGCCATCTAAAGATAGTGCGAAATACTACTTCAGACACGTAATAACAGTTCTACAGATAGTTATATCAATATCTCGCGTTACCCGTAAAACACACTCTGTTACATGACTACATACAGTTGATTTTGCTCCATATCTTTAAAATTTCCGTCTTGTTCCCCTGATACAAATCTACCTTTTCAAATCATTCTTTGCTCAACCCAATAAATACCAGACTCGTGAATAAATACATCATAATAATTATCATCACTAATATCTTTTCTAAAATGGGTTTATAACCCTTATCAAATGTCTACTAAGCGCCACCCCCGTGGCATTGCGTTCCAATTTTACTCAGTTATAAATACTTCAAAGTTTGAAGACTATAGTTACAGTATCTTGCAGGACCGCCTGACTTACAAACCAAGGGAAAACACCAATCAAATCAACATCAACCCGGTCTTACCTTTCTTCAATGTCCTGTCTGGAAATGCAAGATCTATTGAAATATGAACCGCACATACTTCTCGGATACAATGGAAGACTTTAAACCGCAGCCTGACCGCACTCAAATCGCCTAAACATAAAGGTTGAAAAATGTTTAAGTTTAGGAATGTTTTGGTTGTCCAAAAAGTACAATCAAAAAAGCCTAAACTGCGTATAATACGGTCAGATTACGCCTTAAAACATACTAAAGTGCAGCGTCAGGGTCAAACGCTTTCCAAGTCGTCTTCGGCTACAAATATAAATGTTTAACTCGTAACATTTGTTGATCTCCATTCAACGTTCCATGTTTATTTGTAGCACAAAGAGAGAGAAAGCCTTTGCGCCTCGACATTTAGACTTCAGCGGGTAGACCGTCAAGATCTTGATCTCCTGCACCGTTTTTATTTTTTTTATTGCGCTTACGCCGTTTCCTGCCTTCGGTCGAAGCGACTGCGGCTTGCATTTGGACGCGTTCACGACGGCTCATCACAACGGTCTTTTTCTTAGCCTCGTCCTTCTTGCTCTTGTGGCGGCGCGCGGGGTTCTTCTTGGGTTCCAATGGTTTCGGTGCCGGTTCCTGTTCTACGACGACCTCCGTTTGAGCTTCTTCGGCGTCGAACGGTATGTATCCGGTTTCGAGGCGGTCTGAGTAATACTGGAACGCAATTTGGTTGTCGTTCTAGTCGGCGTGACTGCGGCGACGCGCCGCCTTACGGCGCTGGCGGTGAGGGGTGCCGCACGACACGTTCTGGTAGTACAGCGCAGTGGCGAGCACGCCCGAGCTCAGCACCGTCGAGGTGAAGAAGTTCGCCATCAGCTTTGTGTCGGCCGAGTCTACGTATACGGTGAACACGCGAGCTGCGAACAAAATCGAATCATATTTATTCATATACATACATGGTCATACATATAGCTTGGGGTATGCTAACTCATAATTATGAACATCTTTGACTTTAAAATAGCTTTAAAATAGTCATGAAATTTCTTCTCTTGAAACACTTTGGTTACATGTTTTCGACGTGAACATGTTGTTAAATTTGCTCCCATAATGTGAGGTAATCTTGGTGGTAGATTTCCTTAGCAGGAGGTCGTCTAGGTAGGTACCACCGCAGTACCAGATATTCTGCCGCCAAGCAGTAGTGTGCAAACATTACTGTGTTCCGGTTTGAAGGGCAGCTACAGCTAGCGAAATTACTGGGCTGTTGAGACTAACCATCTAGTCTCAAAGTAATGAGTGCCAAAGCAGCGATACCCTGGACGTTGTTGTGTTACTCAAAGTTCTGTGCATCGCTGCAATGGTCATAGACAGGCGTTATCTCTTAACATCAGGAGAGCGCCTCGACCGTCTCATTACTTTTACATTAAAAAAAAAAAAAAAAAAAAAAAACCAGAAAACTGGCAACAAAATCGGGAGATACAGTGTGGTGTTGCAGCTAAATATTTATCATTTACATCCAAGATTGAACTATCAATCAAATCAAATCATTTCATTTGGGATACGTTTTGGATACATTAATATGAACTGAACTGCACTGTAAAAACAAAACAATTTTTAAAATAATTACATAAATATGCTATGTGGTGTGTGAGTGTGCGTGTGCGCATCTTCGGCCACACCTTCACTTGACATCAGGTGAGCTGTGGTCAAACAACTAGCCTGTCAACCATTTAAAAAAAAAATATTACATGTGTTCATAGCTAAACGGTATGGAAATCCAAAAAATTCTCAGTATTCAAAAATGTACATGATTATTTTTCCGACCCAAATATCGACCAATAGAATTGCACCATTCGACGTCACGTGGTACAACCTACATGGTATTATACTGATAATTTTTTGAAAATTTTCTCGTTGTACCACGTGACGTCGAATGGTGCAATTCTATTGGCCGACATTTGGGACGGAAAAATAATCCCCCGAATACCACACGAGCTTCAAAATTATCTGGCATTTCCCTCAAGGTTCCCTGCAAACAAATAAAGTCGTCAAGTTTTTCAGGTAAAAAAATCACTCGCGCTTCTTCGCGCTCGTGATTTTTTAACCTGAAAAACTTGACTCCTTCATTTGTTTGCAACGAACCTATCGGGAAATACCCGATAATTTTGAAGCTCTTGTGGTATTATAAGTGAAAATTTCCAACTGCCCATGATTAACCATTTAGGCACAATTATAATAATGACATTTGCAATATTGTGAATAATGACTATACAATATTTTCTATATCAATTTTATTTTAATTAGATGATTTAATTATTTTTTTTAATCTATTGTTAATTTTATTTATTGGTATTTATTTGGGTTCTAATTTTTTTACATTAGGTACCTATAAAACATAAAAAACTTAAAAACTAGTGTTTAAGCAGGGCGGCAGGGCTCAAGCTGCCGGTGGTTAGGGCTACAGAGTGAGGAACCTCCTCACAATGCGCGCCGTATCAAGGATCACTGCCTTTTGACGCTGACCCTTGACCCAACCGTCTCGCGAGTCTCTTAAGATGTTTATTTTATTTTATTATTATGATTCAAATTTTGTTAAAATTATTTTTGAATTAAATTGTGTCATTATTATTTTATGTATCTATAATTATCTAATGTTGACATGTAACTTGTATTTGTTATAAAATAAAAAACTACTAAACACGGCTGTCTCCTTTTTCTCTCGCTCTCTTCGCAATCACATAAGTGCATGTTGTGTCGATGTAGATACATATGTGCAAACTTGCGACAAACATTTACATAGCGATGTTTACATTTTGCGTCACTGTGAACAATAATCTCTAAATGATGGGTGTTTAACTGATAATGAATACTCACCCAGATTAGTGAGCATGGATATGATCCAAGTAGTCAGTGACACGTTGTCAGCATTGCCTGTCTTCACGATCCCGTAGATGTAGGTCACCTTTGCGAACCCGCTCAGTGGAGTACACAGTGGCTAGAATCCAAACACAAGTGTTAAAAAAACACTTTTTTTTTAATCTAATTAAAAATGATCAAAGTAAAAGTGTTCTAGAGTGGAGACCGCGTATTGGCAAACGTAGCGTAGGACGCCCTGAGACTCGATGGAGTGACGATATACGTAGGACAGCTGGCGGTGGATGGAAGCGAAAAGCCGAAGATCGGGCTGAGTGGCGTGTCTTGGGAGAGGCCTATGTCCAGTAGTGGACTAATATAGGCTGATGATGATGATGATGATGAAAAATGATCGTTCTATTTGACGCTATTACGGTATTGACAGCCCTGTTGGTTCATTGTTAGAATGTCTGCTTCAAGAGCTGAAGGGCGTTCGATTCCCACTCAGGACAAACATTTGTTTATATCACAAAATGCTTGTCCCAGGTGGAAATAGAACCCACGCCCTTCGGCTCTTGGAGCAGACATACTATGAACCAACAGGGTTGTCTAAGTACAAGTACTCACCACCAGGAAAGAGACAACGTTCTTTGGCAGAATCTCCAGTAACACACCAGCGATTGAGGCAAAGTAAGTGGCAGTGAGCAATGGCACGATGGTCAAGTCCAACATACATTTGTACTTGAGCACATAGTATAACATTGCATACACTTGCAACAAGATTATCGGGTATTCCAAATATGTCATCACACTGTAGTTGCTCAGGTAGTTGTATAGAGTCATTATTGTGAACCTAAATGGGGAAAAAATATAATTATTACTTGCTAATATGGTTTATTTCACTAAAATTGATTTATTAAATATTATTTGTTTGACTAAAAGATTACATTAAATGTTTATTGAGATTAAACTTTCCCTATAGAATTCGATTCCTAAGTTACGGTGGTGTGTCAAAGCCACTGAGCTGTTTTAGTACAAAATGCCTTATCTTCTAAACACTATTCTTGTACTCGTGGGTTTTAGCATGGTGGTAGGGTACTTTCTAGCACTCGACTGGCTAGCTACCACTCTCAAGTTGAAAATCTGCCGCCAAGCATCTAATGGTGTGTTCCGGCAGCCTCACTCGAGAGCCAGCCCCATTCCATGCTAGGTGTACTTTACCATCTTCGACCATACCTTCACTTAAAATCAGGTGAGCTGTGGTCAAACACCTAGACTATTTACCATAAAAAAAATAATCACGATATCAAATTATTAATAAAAATAGTACACTAAGGTTTAAAATGTTATACATACAAATAAGCATTACTCACCCAACAATTTCCATGGTCATAGCTTGAATGTATATTCCTTCAGCAGACTTTTTCTCCCGGATGTTAAGAATTTGTGGAACTTTCAAGAAGAGGCATGACATGATAGTCAGCGTGCTGAGGCAGTTTGCGATAACTTGCATCGCTGTCGCCATGTCCAAAGTGAGTGTAGACGTTGCCATTATACCTGTACAAATGAGGTCTATGTTATCTTTAGAAACTGACTTTGTATCAGTAGATGAGCAAACAATACTATCTTGTTCTATATGAACTGCTCCACTATAGATATGGGCCTTTCCTCTTTGAAAAGGTACAGCTATATTCACCCACATCAACCGAGTGTGGGTCAGGAAATACCCAGATATACAGCTTTCCATGCAGATTCATGAATGTATAATTAAATGAAATTTATAATTGTATGTTGTTCATGAATGTATAATTATATGATATTATTTGACTGCCCTGTTAGCTCATTTAGTAGAATATCTGCTTCAAAAGCTGTAGGGTGTGGGTTAGATTCCGACCAGGGCAAACATTTATGAGACCATAAATGTTTGTTCTTTGTCTGGGTGTTATGTATGTATTATAAATATGGACTTACAAAAATAAAGTATATAAGTGATATATTAGTTATCTGGTTCCCATAGTACAAACTTTGCTTAGTATGGGGCTAGATGGCACTGCATGAAATGTTCTACAGTATTTATTTATGAATAAAAATAAGGATGAACTTAAAGAAAATTTTGTCATTATAAGACCTTAAAAGCTTACTCTATTAATAAAATGAGAAACTTATAATATTTCAAAAATGTTGAAGTAATCAGGATACATAAATGAATAATGGCTTGAATTTGCAGAATTGATATTACTACTCTGGTAACTGATAAATCCTGACTCTCTTCAAACACCAAAATAGCTGATCTGATATTACCATAATTTAACAAGGAGATACTTATGTCATAAGGATTAACATAGGCTACATTTTTGTAATTTTACATACACACTAGTTGCACCCTACAGTGTTTTTGCTGTAGTGTTTTTACCGGGATAAAAAGTAGCCTACATGTTAATCCAGGGTGACAGCTACCACCATATTAAATTTCGTCAAAATTGGTACAGCTTGTGAGTAAGAAGAAGTTACAAACACTTTTACACACTCATAAACTTTTGGTTTTGTGATGCCATGGGCAACAGGCTTCTTTAAGGTGGTTCGATTTCCATACAAACAATTTTTTTTCCATTTATGGACAAATGGAGCATAATTTTATAGTGATTCATACAGAAGAAATTTGTCTTTTGTAAAACAAATCTGCCTTAATCTCAATTATTATAATGTAGGTCAGTAGGTTGCAGCCCATTTGCTTCTTTTTTTTATCTAGGAAACTTTTTGTCATGGTTTGAACTCATCTAGTCACAGTATAATAACTAATAGCACTCACCCAACCACAGAGCTATTGAAAACACTTTGGCCATATTTTTGCAAACCAGCCAGTTATCCATGTAAACCAAAAGACTATCTACAGGTTGCACCCGCGAAATGAAGATTGCATATTTTGCTACCTTATTGATTTTCGGATATGCGCATCGCGGTGCGCCTTGTCCCTATTTTCGCCTAGCGACGATAATGGTGGACCTACTTCTGACCCCTTAGTATACGATTATGAACTGATGGTATGAAATAGAATTTAGTTATGAAATTACGGAGAAACGAGTAAAATTATATCATACTTCCTCAGTAGTTCAAAGGTTTTAGTCAGTCATAGAACAGAAAATAAACTTTGCCGATATGGTATAATTATGTTGTGATAGGCGCAACTGCTTACATGAATACACAATTAGATACATGCCTGCACAAATTACGTAAATAAAACAAGAAATACTATTAAAATTAGATGAGAGTTGTGCCAAAGAGCTGCCGACGAAGCGACTAAATCAATTGTGCCGACAATTGGCGCAAATCTATAGCCAAGGTCACCCTTAAAGATGTAACTTACCCGGTACAATTTGCGCAAATTAATAGCCAACACAGCACAACACTTTCTCAGCTTTTAGTAGTATTCAAGAATAAAGACGCTAAGTTATCACACACATTTTAAATTCAAGCCAAAACCGGTAGACACTGATAATTAGGCTAAGTTCGGCGGTCGATCGGCTCAACGTCGTCTCGCGCCGGACCAGACGCAGACGGCGCAGATCGCAAAGCCGCAGACCCGTTCCGCTTCCGCCCGTCCCGTCCGTATTAGGGCCTCTACTTTATTTTTGGCATCGCTTTTTGTGTATTTGCCATTCCTACGATAGTAGTTAATTTCAAGTAAGTACTTTATTGTGACAAATAAAGTGAAATAAGTTTAAGTCACACGAAATAAGTTAAAGTCTTGGTCATGCTCATGCCTTTTAAATAGTGATAAAAATTATTCGTAAATCACTGAATAAACAATTTTTTTTGGAAAATTATACAATACGGCGGCATGATTTTTCTGAGTTTTGGAGCATAAAAATCAAGGCACTGCATTGTATCGGTTTTCAATGCCTGTATATTTTCACATATAAAAAAAGAATGAAACTATATTGATAGCGATACTCACTTAGCGCAGTCTGTGTACACGCCAAAGGGCGTGGGTTCAACCCTAAACAATGATCTGGAGCTACTGTGAAGGAAAATCATCGTAAGGAAGCCATAGCGTGGTAGTAGGGTACTTTCTAGGAATCAACTGGCAAGCTACCGGCCTCAAGTTAAAAACGGCTACCAAGCCCCTAACAGTGTGTTCCGACAACCTTACTTAAGAATCAGTTCCATTCGAGGCTAGGTGTGTTTACCATCTTCAACCACTCAGTTACTTAATATCAGATGAGCTGTAGTCAAGCAAGATTCAGCAAGTTGAAGTGGCAGTGGGCAGGGCATATAGCACGCAGAACTGATGGCCGATGGGGCTACAAAGTTCTGGAGTGGAGACCACGAACCGGCAAGCGCAACGTAGGACGTCCACCCACAAGGTAGACAGATGACCTATTAAAGAACGCAGATGCGAGCCGCTTCCAACCAGTCTTTATGGAAGTCTATAGGGGAGGCCTATGTCCATTGTCCAGCAGTAGACCTTCTACGGCTGAAATGATGATGGTGACGTGGTCAAGTAAGCCTGTAAAACATTTTTTTAAAACCGTCCTACAGTGTGTGCCGGTTTTTATTGTCTGAAAACGGCGCTAATGACGCCAGATAAGTTGCGATGTCGGAGAATCAACGAATAAAGCGTTCTCCATTCTCGGCCGGACTATTGCTTTACATCAGGTGAGTGGGTGACCAAAAGTAAATCATCCACATCCATCATGATCATTCACACCCATCTTTATCCCATTGTTGTTCAAAGTTCAAGTCATTTAATCGCGTTAAATTGTGGTGACATTAGGTCTTAAAGTTATAGTTATGCTATAAGTACACACAATGTTCGCTTTAATAAGCATGCGACATTTGTTAGGTAATGTTAAACAGTAATTATAAAACTAATATAAAATATGATACATTGGTTGGGTATAGGTCTTGGTCTTGAAGTTTGATGCCGAGCATGCAATGATGAATTTGTATTTGACTATTATTGTTTTTGACTAAATATTTGATTATAATGCATGCTGTCTTCGCCTATAATTGCTGTGACACTTATCTTGACATTTTGTAATTTAATTTTTATTGTATTAGTGTACACTGTGTTGACGAACTTTATAAATAATAAAACATGGTTGTACTGGATGTATGTAAAATCTATAAAAAAAGATAATCTTCCTTTTCATGTCGACACGGTATCATAGTTCTTTAGACTCATTCTATCGTTTTTGTAATCTGTGTATTGTCAAAATAAATGACAATTACATTCATAACAAATGTCAAAAGTGTGTAAAACGCACAGCGCGGTCTGAAATACGCTAACAGCATTGACACGAACGTACGGATGCAGTTTTGGCGGAAACACGGAAAAATCATGTCGCTGCATTGTATTATTTTCCATTGCTTGTGTGTATGTATTAAAAGTAGCGGTATTTTATCTATTTAAAAAATCCAAAGTACGCCCACAAGTATGGGAAAGCAAAATAAACCTGAAACACCTGAAACCTAAAACATATCTTCTCATGTTGCTCCCAAATTCAGTTGAACCTACTTCCTTAAGACATGACCAGACTGGTTAACTGACTTAATTTATCTAACTAAGAATTATTTCACTATATTTCTATTAAATAATAGAAAATATTAAAATACTTGACACTGGCAAAATAAATAAAGAACAATGTCAGAAATGAAGAAAAAACTACGTACAGCTATCATTTTTGACATAGATTTGACAGACCAAATAATGAGAATGACACTCAGTTTAGCGGGAAATACTTAAATAAGTTTTTCAGTTAATGATGAGAGAGATTTTAATCACCGATATTTATTTGTTGTTAACTTTCTCTGGCTGATTGGGTGATTGGTGAATCTAACCTACAATAATGATAAGCTCTTGCGTAAACACTGTAAATCCTCAGGATTCAAAAGGAAGGACTTTCTGTCCATACATTTCTACTACGCACTTCTCAGTTCCGATGATGTCAGCTATATTGTATAAATACAACATATATTTAGTGTACTTAGTCAAGTGACAGGCTTATTTGACTACAGCACGCATAATGTTAAGTGATGGTCTAATTAAACCAGCTAGCATGGAGTGGTATTGGCTCTTAGCGAGAGTGCTGGAACACATCGTTAGGTGCTTGGCGATAAGCCAGCCGAATACATAGTACTCTACCACCAAGCTATGGTTCCTTTTCGATATTTTCCTTCACCGGGAACTCAAGCTCACTACTAGAAATGGAACCCACGCCCTCCGACGTATGAATAGACGCACTAACCACGGAGCTATAAATTCTATTAAGTATTTTTATTCAAGGGCAGGTACCTGAACAATAATAAATTCACAATAAAAACAGATATCATTCCAAGGCTGTTCTCTGGTTACGCAAACAAAATACTGGCATAATTATAAATCTGTCACTGACAAAAATGTCCGCGACCACATCGTCTGACATTTATTTTTAATCCAAAAAATAATGAGATGAGTAGAACGCTCTCCTGATAGTAAGAGACAACGCATGACCATTGCTGTGGTAGGTACTTAGAATTTTGAGTAACAAAACAAAGTCCAGAGATGCATGAGCACTCATTACTTTGAGATATTCAATAGTTAGACTTAAATTCGCCTTTTTCTATTTTTTTCGCTGAAAAAAAGTGAGCATTGTAAATTTACACACTACTGCTTGACAGCGGAATATCTGTAACTGCGGAGATACTAACCTAGACGACCTCCCACTAAGAATATTACCACCTAGCTATTCTAAGTTTTGATTATATAAAATAATTACCTACTTTTATTAATCATTTCATTATTAGTTAATTCATAAAATAATTAATTAGAAAGAAATAGTTGATAGGATCCTTTTAAATCAGTGTGTTTAAAATTGTTTTTCTGTAATTTGTATGTTATCTATAATAACTCATAAATAGTTTAATTATATACAATGAGTAATAAAACTAAAAAATAGCTATGAAAATTAATAATAATAATCCCGATCTTGACACTACCTAATTTTTTTTTTTAATAATTTGCCCCTTCGGGCAGGCTAAAGCTATAAAGCCATACTGCCTTGTCTTAAGTGTTATTTCTGCTGTATCTTAGCTATGGTTATCGTCAAAGTCGTCTTAGTCAAGTCCAGTTCGTGTCAGTTCGTGCCAGTCATGCTATAGTAAAGTAGTGGCGACTTTACTATAAAGCTTCGATGGAGTTTTGGAAGCTACACGAAAACTCATGTTTCACCACATTATATCATTTTCCTACACTCGCGCTTGTAATTCGGCACTTTATGAATAAAACACCACCATTTTTATGCATAAACACTCGACAAAACACTAGTTTTGGAAAAAAATACAACGGAGCGACACGACTCTTCCCGCGTTCCCGCCAAAAAACCGGACACTACCTAATAAGATAATAACAAAAATATTTAATTTTTTAATAATAGTGGTCAGTCACGTTCCGCGTTAACTGCATTTCGTTAAAATATCACTTGCAAACGAAGAGTTTCAAAAGTCTATAACCCGACTGCGAATAAAACAGAAAAAAAATATTTTTCCTAATTAAATTTAAACTTCAACATATTTTTGTAATCCTTTTTTAATTTCATTTATTTAGGCACCCTACTTGATTAGGAATGGTTTTTTGTTTTAATTATCGTATTAGATACTATTTCGCGCTAAAAATCCATCTTATTCATATTTTAAACATAAGGACACTTGGGTTATAAAGACGTATCTAACGATACCTTAAGTGCAGTGGCGGCCTTAGGGGGTGGCAAGCAGGGCAACCGTCAACTTTACAAACCCCACATGAACGCACGGTTTCATAAAATTAGTGCAAGCATGTAACGGCCACTCTAGCAGTCGAACTATTTTTTTATTAAAACGGACACAAAGAAAAAGGGCCTCACAATGCTCTGTCGCCCGGGGCCTCGCAACAGCTAAGGCCACCGCTGCTTAAGTGTGGTAATTAATTGGTTAGTTTGGAAGATACGAGGTAGGTTATAAATTGGCAGTCGAGTAAAAAAAAGAAGCTCACTTCATCAAATCAATGTAATTACATCTTAATGCTAACTAATATTATAAATGCGAATGTGAGTTTGTTTGTTTGTAACGCTTTCACGCGTCAACTTGCATGTAAGTACTTTAGGCCCTGGAATAAGACGTAGGATACTTTTCATCATCATCATCCATCACCACGTGGGTAAAGCCGCGGGGCGCAGCTAGTACTTAATAAATCACTTTAAGAAATATTTGCATTGGAAGAACGCAATTTTTTTATTTATAGACCACAAACTCCTTGTTTACGCTGGATTCAGTGAGCTGAAACGAACTTCGTTATCCAGGTAATAAATATTCTATACCAACCTAAACAAGTTACACGGGATTACATAACATGACTGTGTTAAACTTGTTGGGAGGGAAGAACATGCAGGCTTTTAATATGATTTCATAGACGAGCGAAACAGCCAATTTAGTTGATGTGTTTATTCAAAAACCAGTGAAGCTTACAGTACTGCGCAGCGTGGACCCTGAGCGACATTAATAGGATTATACCTAGTATCAATCTTGTTGTATTTGAACATGAACCCTATATATAGCGGACCAGGTACATAAGATACTAAGATATGTATATACTACCTATATAGAAGATACTAGGAAAGATTGTTAATGTACTTACTACTTGTTAATTATTATGAGCATCTATATATATATCAATATAATACAATATAAACAGTTCATCCGAAGCTTGTAACCCTAATTTTTTTTTCTTCTGATGATGTATCTGTTTGTTGTTAGATACCTCATTGTTATTACAATCTAACCTAGTTGAGACTAATAAGTAATTTTAATATAACTTAAATTGCTCAAATACGCTGCCATTCAACCTCCATACTTCTTCGTGCTTGTCGCAGTAGAGACTGCGTTGCTGGGGGACCGAGGCGAAAAAGTTTATTAATGAAATAGGTCACAGGCTGAAAGATAAGACAGGTGACTATTGTACTAAGGTGACTCCGGTTCGTTCCTGGTGCAGAAGTTGACCATTGCCATTCAGCGTGGGAATGCGGCAAGTGTGATGGGAACAGTCAGGGGCCGATTTTAGTTTGATTAATTGAAAATTGTATTTGACATATTGATATTGATTTGACTGTATAAAAAAAAAGTGTTTTAGATACTAATAAATTTATTTAAGCGTAAGTCATTCGTAACGTTGTTAATTACATCAATAAATTGAAATTGAATTGCGGTGTGGTACCGAGAACTTTGAGTAACAAAACAAAGTGTAGGGCATCGCTGAATTGGTGCTCGTTATTTCGTGACATGCGAAGGTTAGTCTCGACAGTCCTGTTATGTCGCCAGCTGCTGTACCCTTCAGCGGAACACAGCAATATTTATACATTAAGTTATTAAGGTATTATTAATACTATTTTGCAGAATATGTAATCCTGCGGTGATGCTCACCTAAAAACCTCCTGGTAAGAAAAATAACTACCTACCGTTATTAAAACACTAGCTTGAGCCCATGTTGAGCTAGGTTCAGAGAGAAATAAAACTAGTGTAAATAACAAAAGGATCAAGAGTTTTATTACCATGAAACTTTTGATGCTTAATTTCCTAGATATAATATAAAGGATACCTTTTATTCTGGAATAATGTTACGTATGACAAAAAATTTCAGTGGATACGCACTGTTGTTAATTTTTTGATAATCCAATAGGAACCTAACATTTTCACTTTTTCTTTTAATGTTGATAAGTTAGATGTTTGACCACAGCTCACCTGATGTTAAGTCAAGGTGTGGTTGAAGATGATAAAGCAAACCTAGCCTGGAAAGGAACTAAAAAAAATATAGAGAGAGATGGATTAAGAGATTAAGATACATAGAGGATAAAAATTATCCTATACTACGTTCTGTGAAAATGTCACAAAAAGTCGGGCCGACAAAATAGACAGATAGCAACGGGGTCTAGGGATAACACTCGTTTATCTGTAGGTAAGTAAATCTAGTCAGTACAGGCCTACGTTTACTCGTATGTCTTACCTAATCAATATAGGATTATAAAACATACAAAAAAAAGTAAATGTACAAAAAAGTAGCAATGAAAGTTATAAAGTTACCAATAGTATAGGGTTACAAGCTCGACGAGTACTCAACCAAAGGGGATTATTAAATAAATAAATATGAATACAAATCAAACATTTTATCGTCACGTAACAGTCTGTTCTGAGTGGGAATCAGCCTCACTCCTCTTGAAGCAGATATTATACCAAACGACCTGACATGACAGGTTATTGAACATTCAGATTGACAGCCATTGAAGATCATTTAAAAAAAAAATACTTTGAGCATGACTCCATTTTTGCTACTTCACTAATTTGATCAACGCAGGCAGGTACTTTTTCTATGGAAAACTATTTTTTCTATCTACACTAAAGAGGAAAGATTTGATCATTTATGTTTGTTTGTATTGAATAGGTTTCGAAACTACTGGAACGATCTATATAAATATTTCATCATTAGAATGCTACATTATCCGTGATAACCATAAGCTATATTTTATTTAAAAACCAATAATGAGTCGTATGAAAACTTCAATGATGTAACCTAAGCTATGAAAAATTTACCGAAGAAATCTTATTTCACGTGCGCTGCGAAAATTATTTATAATAGAATAAATTGATGTTCTACAGTTTTATAGAGCGAATTTATATCTACAAAAAAGATCTTGATATCATATGTCTAACTATTCACAATAATAATTATTTATTGAATACCAATACTAATTATGTCTACCCGTGTGAAGCCGGGCGGGCCGCTAGTCCACAATAAAAGTCATACACAATACATTAACTACTGTACTACTTCAAGTACTGCATCAAACTTAAAAGATGTATTCGTAGATATTATGATAACGCATTATTACTTGGCATCTCCTTAGCAGGAGGTCCTCTAGGTAGGTACCACCGTAGTACTAGCGGTATGAATCTGTATGACTCTCGTGTTGGTAAGAGATAAGTCCTGTCCGTGACCATTGCAGCGATACACATAACTTTGCGTAACAAAACAACAGGGCATCGCTGCTTTGGCGATCATTACTTTGAGACTTTCGATGGTTTGTCTCAACAGCCCTGTAACTTCCCGAGCGGCAGTACCTACCCTTCAAACCGGAACACAGTAATGTTTACACACTACTGCTTGTCGGCAGAAGAATCTTACATATTATATTTGTTACCTCAGAAGTCCGTCAATTATATTACAAACTCCTTTGACTCCTATTTTATGGAATATACTTTTCGATTAGTTCCATAGAAATTTAATTTTCAGTAGTTTTCAGGTTCTGCATCTTTTTCTATTATCAGTTAATATAAAGTAAGGCAATATGGAGAAGTAATTGTCAGTAATATGATAGCCGAATGCAATCAATTAGATAATTACGTAATTGACTTATTCTTTGATTTTTTCTCGTTTATTTTGTCATTGATATTTCTTAAATTTGGTTGAAATTTGTAGGTTATTGTAGTTTTAATTCTATTTTGTTATTACATAGTTGAATATTTTTGTACACCTATTCGAGTTTTTGGCGGGAACTCGGAAAATTCGTATCGCAGCAGTAGGTACATTATTTTCCAAAACTTTTATTTTCCGATAGTTTATGTATAAAAATAGTGGTGTTTTAATAAAGTTTCGAATTATAAGCGCGCGTGTGGAAAAGTGATTTAACGTGGTGAAACATAACTTTTCGTGTTGCTTTCAAGACTCCATCGAAGCTAATAGTAGATTATAGCTTATTGTCTTAGATTCATCTTAAAATACTTGAAAACATCGAAATCCTTGATACTGGCAAATGTACAAAGAGCGACGCCAAAAAACAACAAAGAAGAAGATAGAATTATTCATGTAGAAGCTAGAACGCCATAAATTACCTAAGTAATACTACCGTAAGACCTAGTTACAAACAAAATAAATTAACTGTATTTTTGTTACCTAACAACAAAAAATTGTACCCAATTACAACGGACCGGTAGCCAAAAAGAAAAAAAACAAATAAACCGCATTGGCTAGCACGCAAACAAAATAATTAAAAGGTTCTCAAAATTAAAATGTTTTTTTTTTTATAAGAAGTAGCTAATATGATAAACAATTCGCTCTCCTGATGCTGAGAAATCTTCGTAGAAACTTGAGAGTGACAGGTAAGCACTGACTCAAGAGAAAAAAGAACTGTTCCGCCAGGACATCTTATCTTTAGCGCTCATTACGTCGAGATATTCGACTACGCTACGTTAATAAACCTCATTAGTCTTTTAGAAAATCTTTTTAGACTTTTTACGAAGCTGATACAAAGAGCTTGTTATAAAAGTGTAATTAATTATTAAACAAAACTAATAAAAGTATAGCAGCTCGAAGTAAAAGAAACAAGAAATTATTTATACATAAATTAGCAGGCATGTACTATACACCTGACACGTGTAAGTAGCTGATTGGTGAATGCATTCTGCATACAAGACAGGCTGCGCCACCGCCTTGCCCTACCGCCCTACATTCTCTTGGAGACATGAATAATTTCTTTGATGCGACATGTCGATATTGTTAAATTAGTTAGTATTATAGATCGTTTTAAGGGTCCACCCTGGAATTATAAATACAACTTAATGATAGGAAAGAATGGCGTCGCGGTGTCGTCATTCACTCGCGAATGTTGGTACTCGGATCTCTGCGCAGCGGGGCACTGCGCAGCCGGCAGGACCTCCACCGCCCCGCACCCTCATCCCCCAGCCACATCCACTGAGCCCTCTATGATATATCTTCAAATCATTCGAGAAATCCGCACTAAATAAGTTGTAGCCAAGCGGGCCACACATCTACATAAGAACTTCGAGAGTTTTATCAGTGTTTTTAAAACATTTCAAGGGAAGTTTGCTGGGATGTGGTTTATTATTCTGGTAGTCTTTTTTCGATATCGTTTTATAATACGTGTTGTTATTACACGCCGGCGGCGTTGAAGTGTCGTGGGGTAGCTGTTAGCTCGCGAGCTGATATCGTTTTGTTTCGGGCGACGCGCGATGATATACAGGTAAGGTGGGATTCTACAGCTGTCTGCGTGCTGTCAACGAAGTTCTTGCAAAACTTGAAAAGTAGGTGACCCCTCTTTGTTCAATTTCTTTTATTATATTATTATGTATTAAGTTCCGGAACCATAGTGCAGCCTCGAACACATTGTTTATATTATTCTCTACCCACCACTGAGAGGGAGGGATGCTGTGCGTGCATCTGGACGCGGAAATAAATTATCCATTTTGAGTGAAAGTAATCTAAACTCATACCGAAGTGTCATCCAGCATCCGAAAAATATTTTCGTGTTTTCCTTAAATTCGCAAGATGTTTTAATGAATTTAACTTTATATTTCGGTGATAAACTGTGTTGGGTTTTTTTGTGTTTTTAATCTCACAATAATATCACATGTTCAGTGATATTTTCCGCTTGTACCGGGTTGTGCCATTTGTGATTTTGGTGGACTATCAACCGAATACCAAAACTAAACGTTATTATAGCAATATAACATTTAACTTTAACTCACTCTGCCGGCATTCAAGATTATTATAATAATGTTGTTTTGTTAAAATTATCATTACAGAAAAAAATACTTTCAAAACACAAATTCAAATTTTGTTTTCGATAGTTTTGATTTAAATAAGGCATACATAGAAACGTTATGGAGGTTGCGGTGGGGTCCGTGAGTTTTTTTACAAGTTCGCGCCAACACGGTGCGACCGACAAGCGCGCGATGGGCACGTCTAGCACAACTTCAAGTAACAGCTAGCGTAACAACATACGCTCAAACCGGGATTTGTTCTTTTTATTTCAGTTGTTGCTGGAACAAGAAAAATAAATTATAAATACTGATAGACGCTGTGACCGCCATCGGGGCGGCTGAAATATTCATCAATTTAATAAAAGTGTACTGTTTAGTAAGTCCTTGATTATCTGTTCACCGTTTTCTTTTTAATTATTTAGTACCAAGCCTCATGATGAATGCAAGAAGTTGTTATTTGTTAATATATTACGAGAAAATGCCGCCAATTATTTCATTATATATAATTAAATGTTTTTTGTTGTGTAATATTATTTTATTTCAATTTTGTGGTGTGAACAATAAAAACCATCTATCTATAGGTAATTTTAGTCATAAAGTTTTAGGTTTACGAATTAATGTTATTTAGTTATATATAATGTTATGACGTTTCAGTACTACCTTATAGTTATTTTTTTATTTTTAATAGTTATTTATTGTAATAAATGGTACAAATATATTAATGTACTAAATACATTGTTGCGAAGCGACACAGGAAGCTATACTTTTTTTTTTTTTTTCGTTAATTTGCCCTTTCGGGCAGGCTAAAGCTATAAAGCCATACTGCCTCGTCTTCAGTGTTATTTCTGCTGTATCTTAACTATGGTTATCGTCAAAGTCGTCTTAGTCAAGTCCAGTTCGTGTCAGTTCGTGCCAGTCATGCTTTAGTAAAGTAGTGGCAACTTTACTATAAAGCTTCGATGGAGTTTTGGAAGCAACACGAAAACTCATGTTTCACCACATTATATCATTTTCCCACACTCGCGCTTGTGATTCGGCACTTTATGAATAAAGCACCACCATTTTTATGCATAAACACTCGACAAAACACTAGTTTTGGAAAAAAATACAACGAAGCGACACGACTCTTCCCGCGTTCCCGCCAAAACTCCCAGGAAGCTATACGGAACAGCCGTGCAGAACATCGTCAACTTTTTTTTTGCCGCCGATTTTTTGGTCTATTAAAATCAGCTATTAGTATTTTTTTTATTTATTCAACACATAAAACAAATTACAATCAACAAAAAAAGAAACTAAAAGATTGCTGGTTCTGAACGGGATTGTAATTCCGACCTTATGTACAATTTTGGTTTAGCGTTCTATACAAGCTTATATAGTCTAATTTCTAGTAAAATTATCTAGCCTTACAGTTTAGTTTTTTGTTTTTTAATTTGAGTCCGGTCTGAGCCAGGTGTTTAGGATATCGTATATTTTTACAGTGTTAAGATAAATAATTGACGATAATTGACTGAATTTCGGAGACGAACGACGTCAATTTTATTAAATTGCTATTTGTAATTTCATTATACTGGCGACCCATTCGTACTAAAGGATTGTAAAAATATTGTTTTTATAAGTTTGTAAAGGAATGAGACTTGTAGGATTAGATCGACGTGCGCTATATTTGATGTTAAAATTTAATTGAGATAGTAAATTGGGAGTACCTATCGACTATTTTGTAGATGAAAGTAAATTATATTATACATTGAATTTAGACAAACGTGATTCGTAATTATGATCGGAATGAGCTAACTTCAGTCGATAGCACATAATTCTCAAACATTACTTTTTTTTTTTGGTTCACAAGCCAGGTATTTTGATCACAGCTCACCTGATGTTAAGTGAAGGCGTGGTTGAAGATGGTAAAGCACACCTAGCCTGGAAAGGAACTGGCTCGCAAGTGAGGCTGCCGGAACACACCGTTAGATGCTTGGCGGCAGATTTTCAACTTGAGGGTGGTAGCTAGCCAGCCGAGTACTAGAAAGTACCCTACCACCATGCTATGGTTTCCTCACGATGTTTTCCTTCACCGGCAGCTCAAGCTCATTGTTGGGGGTTGAACCCACGCCCTTCGGCATGCGAACCTACCACGCTAACCACTGAACTATCATCGCTACAAACTTGAACTCTTTGCATTTCTTCAATGTGCACTTTATAAAAAGGAGAGCATATAGGACTTCCATACTGTAACATAGATCTGACGAGAGCTCAGAATAAGTAAATGTGAAAGTTAGGGTTTTTGTAACTAGCATTACGTACGAATCTGCCTTTTCGAATTGGTAAGCCAGGTCTTTTTTTTGCAGCCGGCAGCAAGATGCACGGGCTCAGGCACCTTCTAGGTTACAACACCACCAAAATGTACTCGCCCATAATACTCAACAACGAGTGGCCTACGCTGTTTAGGCTCATCCTCATGGTCACCTTCACCTCCACCGGGAACATCGTCAATGGATTTTTTGTTTCTAGCTTTTTCATTGAAACTCAACTGAGAAAAATTGGTAAGCAATGGACTCAGAGTTGCTTAATTCCTATGATTTGATCGCACCGACGGCATGCCACTATTTCGTTCTGTTAACAAAAGTGTCGCTGTTCTGTTTTAACTAAGCCATGCCAACATAGCTTCTTTACATTTTTGAAAACGTGTCAAATCTGCCAACCATGGTCACATGGTCAGCGTAGTGAACCATATCTTTATCTCAATAAGAAGAGAATGAATATTCATTTCTGACTCAAAAGAAAAACGCAGGCTTATGGAGTAGAGTAGAACAGTACAGTACAGTAACAGTACAGTAGAACAACCAGCCGGCACCGCAATGTCCGTGAACCGCTACCACACCGTCGAGGTAGCCTGCGGCCATAGGTCCCCGCGAGGACGAGTGGAGACCGCAAAATGGTGACAGGTGTCGAGGGCAAGGAATACGTAGGGCTATTAGATTTGTTGAGTAGCTCTTTCCAAATAGATACCTTTTGTTCCAGGTAACGTTTATTTAGCGTGTGTCGGTTTAGCCGACATGATCATCAGCACTTTGGTGATGCCAGCAGCGGCTGTGGTGCTCATCTCCAAGGTGTGGGATATTTCGTCGGTTTGCTACTCCCTGCAGTTCTTAACTCAAGTCTCTACCTACTCCTATAATCTACTCTTCATGGTAAGCGTTATGGTAAATTAATAAGATATGAAATAAGCAATTTTAAAATATGTGAATAAAACAATAAAGAGCGACTGACTACCGCTGCAGTAACTCTTACCATCGACATTTAAGATCGTCTATCTTCTTACCATCAAAACAATAATTCTCTTAATGTATACTACATAGCAAATTAATGTACCTATGTGTGTTATCGTGAAAAGATAACACGCGGAGAGTTTTAAACTTTCGTATTGTGTAAAGTGTGACCACTTACAGCGTTTTTGTTACAGATGGTCGGCGTGGAGACATACATCCGACAGTGCCGGACCCGTGCGTGCTACGAGCGGTTCCTGTCCGTTCATGTCGGGTTCATCTCTGTGATGATCTTCGCCGTAAGTTTCGTTGTGTCTGGTATCGGCGTCTACCTCGGCTTGGACTACGACTACTGCACCCGTGAAACCTACGGCAACTACAAGTTTCGCTTCGTTACTTCTGTACTGTTCTACGGCATCCCGTTCATGTGCACCATGATTTTACTTATCTCAGCTTCTCAGATAGTCCGTGCTCGCGCTCAGCGTCTGATCCACTACAGGCGTTCTCAGCAATACGACCGCGACTACGCTTTCACTAACCTCAACATCGGTTGTTACATTCTCTTCGTTGCCGCCTGGTTGCCCTATTTGATAATCGTCAACAAATACCCGAATGCGCCAGACAGCAAATTCTACAACTGCGCTTGGCTCGGCTTGTCTCGGTCCGTCGTTACCGGTTTAGTGTACAGCGGATTGAATAGGAACTTTAGGCGCGCTTTCGCACATTTATTTTACTACTGCTGTTGCAAGAGCAGCATTAATGTGCAGTACAACAATCGCCACCGCAGGGCTTACGAATATAAGATTGGATGTAATGATGTTCACGTGCACATCATGCACCACTCCATGGCCACGCACAGGCACCGCTCGCCGGAGGCGGGCTGCTCGCGCGACCAATCACGATACACGATCTAAGCATCTCTCGACACGGACTTACTTATAGATACCACATGCGTGGCCGCATAGTCCCCATATACAGCCCCCTTACTTAGTGTCTACTAGCTCAAAGCAAAAACTTTCACTTTCAAATCAAACTTGCAGTAGTTTCTGGCAAAAATAAAGAAATTTACCTAACTTGTCGCACTTTCAAAACTTTAAATAATTCACGCAGATATCCGAACACTTAATGTAACCTTCTAAGTAGTATTTGTAGTATTTTAAGATTGTAGCACAATTATCTTCTAAATGTGTAACACTAAGATTATTAAAACTTCTGTAGTTACGGGGGAATACATGCGAAAATTAAAAAAGAAACTTTAGTTCAGAATTCTTTATTGATCATAAAGAAAAATAAATGTATTTACAAACAAATACTTATTATAATTTAACTAACTAACATAAAAAAGTAACTACATAAAATGGCACAAAGAACATTTTCGAGAAATCACGTAACACCCTGCTCACTTGGGACGACATCTATGTCGAAACTTAACTCTTCTTTGCATTAATTATATTATTGGTCGTTTTTACACGCTAAATTTATTTACCCTAAAAAGACAATACATAACAAATATTCATTTGCTAAATTAGTAACCATTTACTGAAGTAAATATAACATCTCTGACGGTACCTAAATCTGAAATATTACAGATTCAATCATCATTTATCAAAATTTATAAAAAATTAAATTCATTCCTGGATAATAAAGTTAAACAATTTATTGTGCAGCTCTACTTAGTGGTATAACGACAATAATAGTTGATTTTTACTAAATATATATTAAATATATATATATATTTGTCGAATTGAACAGTAAATTGTTACGTAAATAAACTAAAAAAGGAATTGAAAATTGGCATTAACAGTTAAACAGTTTTTACATTATTTTCTCTAAGTGTCTTTAACTAATTTGAAAATTAAACTATTTGCTTATTCTAAATGAAATGTTACAGAATGAATGACATTAAAATACGCGCTATTAGCGATGGTTATATTGATCCCCAAAATTTAAAAAATGTCATGATAGTATGATGAGTAGTAATTGTACTTAGTAAAGGAAATAATACGACTGAAAAACATAAGATTTGTAAAATGGACGAAAGGGTCAAATTGGGATTGCGCTCCAGGTTCCAAATTATACACTTGGACACCGAAGGCGATAAAATTAGTCATTAAATTAAGCCCGCATCAGTAAGTGTTCTAAATTATAATTGAGAAATCGAAAACAGATTAGGAATATTTTTCTAAAAAAGAAAATTTATTAACTACACGGATGCTCACAATTTTTTTTTTGTGGAACTTTTTGAAACATTACTTTTTAATGTGTTTTTTTTTGTAACTTGAGATGTTACGAATATTTTTAAATTTGAATCTATGTCTATGTACTTCGAGGCCATATTGTCTATGTCAATATGGCCTCGAAGTACAAAGCAGAAATCAATATCTTGGTCGCTTAGCCCTTACTCATGAAATAATGTAATTGTCTCGGAAAAATGTATACGTTTACATGTGATGCGACCATTGATTTAATAATTATTTGTCGTCGTTTGCCATTAGACTATATTTCAATGCCAATACCAATGTCAAATGGAAGTTCGCAAATTATTTATATTGATTTACAAATTCAAAAAGAAGGCAACGTGTTCTAATAGGATGGTACTCGACGTTACTTGTACCTCGAGTATTTACCTATTCTGTGCTATTAGTGAGATAGGAAATAAATAGTTTTGATTTTTCAAGATACATATTTAGTTTATTTCCGCTCAGCAGTCGTTTCAGTTACAGTTAAAACACTCAACACTTCCTCAAAGTAACGTCGAAATGAATCAATTGTCGTTTTGATTTTCTGTGGATAAATAACCGTTGATTACATTGTTATCTATTCTCATTCGGGAAAGGTTAGGACGTTGTTATGCTCGATTTATCCCGTGTGGGGTGAGAGACCGCGTTTAGGGGAGCAAGCTACTTGTTGATTCGGTTCTGTCATCTTATACTATAATCATACAGGTATAACGCGAGAGTAAGTGACGGTTACCTAAACGTGTTTAGAGCTCAATTAAATTTATTGAAAAAATAAACTATTTGAACTTCTGCCTCGACCCAGTTTCCGACGGCTCCATAATAAGGGTTCTATTTTGAAAGTAATACATTTCAAACCTTGAACGTACTTCTGATCGAAATAACTGTTCTATCACTGCACGTTGTTTAACTTCACTAACTAACTATTCTATACTAATAAGCGCCGTACTTTTATAAATTAGATTGTTTGACACATGTTTTTAGCTTGTGGAAACGTTTTGTTACAATGAACGATGTGATCGGCGTTTAGTCGATTCATTTGATATTAAGTACCGTGTAATCGAAGATGGGCAACATAAGTAGCTTGGGATGGGAATTGACACACAAATGAGGCTGCTGTACAAAAACGTAACCACAAATTTTATTACTCCTTTACTCCTCTGTATTAGTGTAGGCCTAATAATTAAGTGCAGTCTAGAAGTAGCCCGCATTGGCTCTTGACACTGCCTTTACAAAGTTGTCAAAATGAATGTATATTTCACTTCTATTAGAGTTACGGAATTCGGTACCTATAACAAATTGAAATTATTGATAGAATCGAACTGTTAATGTACCAACTCCATATTTGTCGAAATTTATCAAATGACTGCATTTTTTAGAAATGTTCAAAATTTATAATATACAAATGTTTTTAGTAGATATTGTGTGTTTTTAGATAAGTAGATACGTATATATATGTATCTGCTACATATATTACGGTGGATGTTTAGTAACGTAAGTATATTGTAATCGGTGTTGTAAGCTACCCTACCCTAGAACACAACACTTTTATTACTTTTATTTTATGATTATATACACCTATACACATATTTACCAAAGCACAAAACATCTGTGTAACGGCAAACACTTCTTGTTGCCTTATATTTTGTACTAACGTTTAAAACATTTGGCAGCCCCTTTACATTATAATATGTCTGCATTTACATATTGTAGAAAATCTTTTTATGAGGTACCTATAAAATGTTCACGTATTTATCTAATTACTATTTTATACTGTATGTTTTAGCTATAATTATAGTCGTTTTGAACAATTTTTTTGAAACACATTTATGTATTGGGAAATAGCGACTCAATGTTTTGCAAACCCCGACCTGCCCCCGAAGCCCGAGCTTCTTATTGCGGCCCACGAAATAGATACGCGCCTGCGAACTTTATCAAGCAGCAATAAGATATATCGCGTAGCTTTGTGGTGAACACTTAAAAGGAGCTCCGCGGGAGGCAGGGGCTTTTCAAGAACTATTTTGCTTATCCGTCCCTTTTCAACAATCGTATACTTAACATAAGTTACTAATTACATATACATGTATTTCCGAATTATTGTCAAAAACGTTACATCGTGTGATTCAAATAGTGAGATGGATTAAGAAACGGCAAGGTGCTAGGCTAGTGAAAAAAAAACATGGTGCGAATTATTCTTGAACTATTTAAAAATGTATTATCGTTCATTATACGTATAGTGTACGTGTCTTATACGTATAATGTATTAAGGTAGTAATAAAGTAGATGGCTTATCATTAAGGGTCGTACTGCAAGAGTCCATAGTCATGTCTAACAGTCCATCGCGTTGTTGTTGGCGACTATTTCGATCGTTTATCCTCAGCTTGAACCCTGGTTACATCTCGCAAGGCCAAACTTATCTTTATGGACTAATACGGATTATATTGGTAGCTTAACTTTGTCTTACTCAAAATCTAATATAATTATTTTGCTTAGACTTGCAAGCACTATTTTTCACCAATCGGTTCAGATTTTAGAGAAGCCCTTTGCTCAAAGCGTTGAGACCATTTTTCGCACAAACTTGGCTCATCTCCTTCATTTAAGTTACATTTATTGCATGTATTCACTTTAATTGTTATTATAATAGTGCCGCCTATTGTTTCGTCTCAGCCAAATTATCATTAGCGCTGTTACAACTACATATGTTGTTAGAATAGTAACTAGTTAAGCATAATTTATTAAAATTGTTGTCGTACGTTACAATATATGTTAATTTAATGCGCTAAATATATAAATGTCAAGCTTTTATTGAAATAGTACATGCAACTGAATTATTAATACATATATTATCACTCCGCACATGTTATTTCATTAACAACCCCCCAAAATATTGTTTTTTTAATTCAAAGTTCTGTGTGTCGCGGCAATGATTATGAGCAGGCGTAATCTCTTACCATCAGGAGATGTTATTACTATCACATAATAAAAACCATAACAATCCGATTTCATGTAAAATAAGATAAGATAAAAAAATAATAATAGAAGAATAGCGCTAGAAAGATGAACGAGAAGAATTTAAATTAATTTTATATAATTATACTAATATTATAAAGGCGAAAGTTTGTAAGTGTGTTTGTATGTTTGTTTCTTCTTTGCGCTCAAACGGCTAGGACAATTTTGATGAAATTGACATTGAGGTAGCGGGTAACACTACGAGGCGCAGCTAGTAGGTATATATAATAATTTATTCTTATCAAATCCTTGTCCATATCGGAAGCTCAGACCGCTTGAAGTATGTAGGTTAACTTGAAAACAAATGAGGATATAAAGAAGTTGTCATATAATGCATACGCAGGACAAAGGTTTTCTTGGTGGTAGATCTCCTTAGCGGGAGGTCGTCTAGGTAGGTACCACCGCAGTACCAGATATTCTGCCGCCAAGCAGTAGTGTGTAAACATTTCTGTGTTCCGGTTTGAAGGGTACTGCAGCTAGCGAAATTACTGGGCTGTTGAGACTAACCATCGAAAGTCTCAAAGTAATGAGCACCAAAGCAGCGATGCCCTGGACTTTGTTTTATTACTCAAAGTTCTGTTTATCGCTGCAATGGTCATAGACAGGCGTTATCTCTTACCGTCAGGAGAGCGTCTCGTTCGTCTCATTATTTTTCACATTAAAAAAAAAAAAAAAAAACAAAGACCTGTCCTTCCTCAGCAGTCGGATTCATACACTTTATACCCGACTACTGCAAAGCCAAAAGCATCGCTTTCGCCGTAGCACCGAAATCATATTCGATTTAGGTGAATGCTGGACTTAGGCTACATTTCTCCCTTTAACTATAGCTTTTTGCTGTACTCGGGTTATAGTTTGACTTTTTTGCTTGAAGATAGCGTTTTTTAGGTTATCCTAGGTTTCTTAGGTCATTTCCTAGGATGTAGGTCTTAAACGTTATTAATATTGACATTGAAGTAAGTTATAGTACGAGTAGTGATATCATGGTTACTGAGTAGTGACGTTTAGGTTGTATGCAGGTTGTTGCAACAAAGCACGGAAGCATAGTGTTTTTCCTTAGCGCGCTTAACTTAAAACTGAAAGATTATATACAAACAATTTGTAGCAATGATAATTCAGAGGCTAATCGCGATTGGTTCATACACCGAAGGCTTTAAAAGCCAACAATGAGCTTGAGCTGCCGGTAAAGGAAAACAAAAACATTGTGACGAAATCATAGCGTGGTGGTACGGTACTTTAAAGTACTCTATTAGCTACCACCCTCAAGTTGAAAATCTGCAGCCAAGCACTTAACGGTGTGTTCCGGCAGCCTCACTTTAGAGCCAGCTCCATTCCATCCTTAGTGTGTTTACCACTTTCGACCACACTGGTGAGCTGTGGTAAAACATCCAGCCTGTCTACAATCGCGTACCCGCTTCCATTCGGGATGCACCTTCCACCGCGTGCGTCAGAAGCAAACTAAGATCTTGGCTTCAAGAGACCTTGTTTTATGACTTTGACGATTATTTAAAAATAAGAGATTATTGAATTACTAGTAAGTAATCATAATATTTTTGTATTTATTGACATTTAATCATGCTGACATAATTATTTTATACGTGACATAATTATTATTTAATTGACATTTTCATTGTATTGACATAATACTGTAAATTTTTGTGATCACACAATATATATTTACACGATCAGTATTTGCAAATAAAATCGTCAGTTTTCCTGTCATTTATTTAATAAAACAAAAAAAAAACTTAAATTAATACGAAACTACATCTTACTATCTATTGACATATTATGTTATGGTTTTGGTATTTTTAAATATGAATGGAAGAATGGCCTGCAACTGTGAGTAAAAAGGTATAGTTTAAAAAACAATAGAACTGTGTATATAGGGCAGATCACAGGCTCGGGGGCATTAGGAGTGTAAGCACGCTATTTCCGTGTAGCAAGCGGCTGTTTTTGTTGAATGTCAATCGTCATATAGCCTTGCTCAACGCAGTCTCTCTGGTTACGAATTGTAACGGTGAAAGGCGGCCGGCAGTGGGGGCAGCCGTTCGCAGGCACAGTCCGCCGTCGCCCCAGGCCCGATACGACGCTCTGCGCACGAGCAGATCTGCCAAAGAGCTCTTGCGCTCGAAACTCAAATGTCAAACTTTTACTTTCGCGCGGAATTTCAAATGTTATTATGATGTGTTGTGCGATGACATGAGCGAGTGACAGTTATTGCGATATACAAAAGACATAAAAAACAAAATGTTGGTGTGTGTTTGCCTTTTGATTTGGAGCGCAGTTCTTGCGCCGGCTTTGACCCAAGGTGAGTGGAACAATGAACAATTCTCGGTTATTATGCGAAAAATTCGCCGTGCATAAGAACCAGTTGCCGCCCTGGCAAGCTGATATTAGATAGCTTTAACCTCCGTTTGTTGCGTTATGATAGGTAAAGCCTGTCTACGTCTACCCAACTGTGGCGAAACTTTGTCCTCCTACAAAAATATAAGGGCGATCGTTGTTGGTGAATGTAACTCGGACGCCGTGCCCTCAATTTAATTAATACTAAGGCATGATATGAAGGATGTACATAACTTAAGTTTTATCAAGTTTATGTTCCGTGAACAACTATTCCAATTTAAATTGTATTAGCTATACTGTTATCATATAACATTATAAAGAGGAAATAGTTGTTTGTTTGTATTGAATAGGCTCCGAAACTACTGGACCGAATACAAAAAATCTTTCACCCTTGGGAAGCTACAATATCCCCGGGAGACATAAGCTACTTTTTATACCTGTATTCCCACGGGAACGGGAACTATGCGCGTAAAACCGCGAGGCGTCCGCTAGTAGGTATATACCTAAGTGATTATAGAAGGTATATATTATATACCTTCTTATAGAATTGTAGAAGGTTTATAATGTATTCATTTACATATTATTATATAAATGGCATTTGGGTAGATACATATAAAATGGTAATAACGCGAACATCTGTGAAAATCATTACAATAGGGCGATCATTGATAAAAAGCTACCGGTAGCGTTGTAAATAGCGTGATTACTGATATTATGTTAACTTGCAACCCATAATGCAATGAGTCACTTCAGTAAACCGCTTTGCATCTGCGGAGACCTCAGCGACGGCTAATTATCTTGCCAGGGTAAATTAACCCCAATCACGCCATTCGATCAAATCTTCTCCTTCGATAAACCTGACAACCCCATCCCTGCGCTGGTTATGCAAATAATTGCATTTACATTTTACAAATGTCATCTACACTTAGATTTGCAGTCGTATACCTAAGTACTAAGACATTGTTTTTTAATTATATAAAAGTAATGAGACGAACTCGACGCTATCCTGATGGTAAGATAACACATGTCCAATGTCCATGACCATTGCAACGATACACGGATTTTTACAGTAGCAAAACAAAGTTTAGAGCTTGCAGCGTAACGCTCATTACTTAGTCTCGTAAGTTCCTCAATGTTTACACACTACTACATCGCGGCTGAATATCTGGTACTGTTTTGGTACCTACCTAGACGACCTCCTAAGGCAATGTACCACCAATTAAAGTGAGTAAGACATTATATAGAGGGACTGCTAACACAACAACAATTAGGTATGTCTATATACAATAATGTTTGTATTATAACTTGTAAAATTTGCTCCTTTTTATTCCAATCGTGGTTTTTTGGGTATTAGACACGGCGCCATCTGACCCCAAACTAAGCAAAGCTTATACTATGGAAGTTAAATAACTGATAGAATACTTAAATAGTTTTTTTTTGTAAATACATACAGGACACCCAGACACAGAACAAAGGTTTGTTCTGTGTCTGGGTTTTTTATGTCTTAGGTAGGTACTTGCTACGCCAGTTTCGAAGGAATTTTTAGTTGACGAATGTGAACTTATTAAAAAACTTGCGGAAGCCTCGCGGTTTCACCCGCGCAGTTCCTGTTCCCGTGGGAATACAGGAAAAAAAGCAGCCAATGTCACCCGGGGATAGTGTAGCTTCCCAACGATGAAAGAATTTTTGAAATCGGTCCAGTAGTTTCGGAGCCTATTCAATGCAAACAAACAATCAAATCTTTCCTCTTTATAATAGTACTAACGGACGCCTAGCGGTTTCACCCGCGCAGTTCCCGTTCCCGTGGGAATACAGGGATAAAAACAGCCAATGCCACTTGGAGATAGGGTAGCTTCCCAACGGTAAAACAATTTTTGAAATCGGCCCAGTAGTTTCGGACCCTGTTCAAAACAAACAAACAATCAAATATTTCCTCTTTATAATAGTATAGATTTGAACGAGCAACAGTTAAAATGTTTTGATTGATTTGTGGTGTGAGATTGCGCGCATTGGTGCAGATTGCTTTCACTAAACCTTAGTACGTGTCTGGGCAGTAAGAAACCCGCCGGCGTGTTCCACTGAACGATATTCTGACCGGTTACCGCTAGGGCCGGGGATGTGTAGGGTCGCATGACGCTCACACACGACTTCATTCCAATCGATTTTTGGTGAATTCGAATAACACAACTTTTTACAGTACTCGCCTACCGTCACTCATGCTCAAGTTGTTTCAGTAGCGATTTTGAAACATCAACGTCTCCACTGATGAAAGTAACAAATTCAAATGATGATGACAAATTCATGTATCACTTAAAAGGACCAGACCACAGAAGAAAAAGAAAACTGAAAACTGTACTATAGTGTATGGGTAATTCAATCGTATAGTTAGGTATTCTGACGCCAAGCAGTAGTGTGTAAATAAATGAATGTCGTAGGACATTACACACATTACATTACATCTGACCCCAAACTAAGCAGAGCTTGTGTGATGGAAGTCATATAACTGACAGAATACATAAATACTTTTTTTTTTTAAATGCATACTTTTAATACAACATAAAATGTTTGTCCTGAGTGGAAATCGAACCCACGCCCTTCAGCTCTTAAGGCAGATATACTATCAACGAGCCAACAGGGTTGCCAATATTAGGTACTGTATTTCGGTTTGAAGGGTACTACAGCTGGCGATATTACTAGGTTGTTGAGACTAACCATGGAATGAGCGCCAAAGCAGCGATGCCCCGGACTTTGTTTTGCTACTCAAAGTTCTGTGTATCGCTGCAATGGTCATGGACAGGCGTTATCTCTTACCATCAGGAGAGCGTCAAGTACATTACTTTTAATTAAAAAAAAAATTATTTAAAATGTATTAATTCCGATTGAGTTTACTTTTTATTATTTAAATATTGGAGGACATCTCACACCGTGTTATCTAGCCCCAAGTTAAACTAGGCTTGTACTGTGGGAATCAGATGGCTGCGATATTTACTAGCTAGAATACTTCTTGTATACTTTTATTTGTAGTTATTGAATTTTAATTTTTTGAATAACTTATAGTTTTCATTTATGGATTTTATTGTTCGACTTACGAATTTAATTTTATTTGATGTGACATTTATAATTTTTATAATAATAATGTATGTTGACTAGCACCATCGCATTAGGGAAACTCTGTAAGGATCATGTGTAATGTAATTAATTCATTCATTTATTTTGTGAAAAGAAGCTTATTATTATATAGGAAACACTCGGACATAGAACAAACATTTATATTCGTCACATAAATGGATAGGAATTGAACCCACGCCCTACGGCTCAAGACGCAAAGCTCGAGACCCAGATGTACCAACAGGGGATAATTATGTACAGTCAGGCTCATGCATGCATAGTTTGTTTAACGTGCAAATTATACAATGGTCTACGGCCAACTTTCTCCAATGGAAGGTCAATACTAGTGTCAATACACACACACTACCACAGCTTTGTAGGTACATTTATATGTCGGTTTAGATACCGAACAAGTGGACAGTATGTTATTAATACGTAATTATAGGCCTACGCTTACAATGGTGATAACTCAATTCATAATTGGTTATATTTGCTACAGATACGTCGATGCAACCTCGCTTTACTAAATTATCTACTTGATTACATTATTACAATTAACTACCTGTCCCTTTGTACGATGTTATAATCGTAATTGTCCGAAACTATGATATCTATTTTTATTTAAAATTAGCGGATGCCTCGCGGTTTCACCCACGTAGTTCCCGCCCCCGTAGGAATACGGGGATAAACAGTAGCCTATGTTACTCGGGGATAGCGTAGCTTCCCAACGGTGAAAGAATTTTTGAAATCAGTCGTGTAGTTTCGGAGCCTATTCATTACAAACAATCAAATCTTTCCTCTTTGTAATAGTATAGAAAAGCATTTTGTTATAACTATTGTTGAAATGAGCCGCCAGTACAATGAAATCCTTGTCTACGTTTGTCCTGGATGGGAATCGAACCCATTCCTTACAGTTCGTGAAGCAGATATAATACCAAATGAGCTAACATAGTAGTCTATGTCTCTCATTTTAAGTTATTTAATTATTTTTTTTTCATCTTGAGCTTTTTGGACTTATTTCAACTCCTGCGCATGATTTCGGTACCTACCTCTATTCTAAAGCTAAGCTACCTAAGTAGGTGCACCTTGATAAAAGATTAACTACTCGCAGACTGGCTGGTTTATCTATCTGCTCTACATTTTCTAACTTTGATATTTTATGATCGCATCAATTTCTATTTTGTACAATCTTGTTTTTATTTTTCGGTCACCAGTTACCTTCTATTTATATAAAGTAGTCGGGTTCTACATTTTTTAACAATTTAATTTATTTTCGACTTTTTAATTTCCATTCACACAAGAGCTAATTAGTACACACAATAAATTCAACAAAGTTTATTCTCTCAACTACATCCTGTATATTAACTGACCACTACTAAAGCAAAGACAAGTTATTAATAAAAAAATTTCGTCACAACGCATATAGTGTCTATCAAACTTTGACAACTTTAACGTGAATACTACATTCTCGCTTTATATATCTCTTTCTTAGTGAAGTCCATCCGCATAGCAGGTAGGAGAAATTCCACCCTCCTCCCACTCCAAACACTCTCCTCATCCACACACACAGTCCACTGACGCCTTAAAGACGTGATTCTGGTTGAGAAACTTCCCCAAAAAGCGTATCCATCCAAAATTAATAAGTTTTAGTCGCTACGAATTTAGTAAGGGTACCTATCTAATGTTACACGAATAATAAGAAATTATAAGTTTCATGGAACCTCATAGATATCTACTACTAATTTACAAGTCAATAATTAGTTCAACTATTATTTCATAGATGACTTAGGTAGCTGTATACCTCCGTATTTCGTAAAACAAAATGAAAAACAACTCGAAGCTATATGTGATTTGTAAAGAAACCTTATATTTACATACCCACTCGAAAACAACCCTTCTTCTTGCGCAGTACTGAAAAAAGTTTTTACCTACCTCATCATAATCATCATCCACAGCCTTCTTTATCCCACTGCTGGGTATAGGCCTCTCTCTTTACATGCCATCTGCCTCGGTCCTGTGCCAATCTGGTCCAGGTTCGACCCGCGACGGTGACGATATCGTCGACCCATCTTGCGGCTGGACGACCGACGCTCCGCTTCCCTTGCCTAGGCCACCACTCTGTTGCAACCTTACTCCACCTGTCATCACTTCGCCTAGCAACGTGTCCTGCCCAGCTCCACTTGAGGTTCATAATTGCGATACCGACGTCTCGAACTTTCGTTCGTCGCCGGATATCGGTATTACGAACTCGGTCTTGGAGTTTAATGCCGAGCATGGACCTCTCCATGGCTCTCTGTGCGACTCTAATTTTGTGCACAGCCTCATGTGTTAGCGTCCACGTCTCGGCACCATATGTCATGGTGGGCAGGACGCACTGATTAAAGAGGCGAGTCTTCAGACACTGCGGAATATGGCGTGGCTTGAGGATGTCGTCGAGCTTTTTGAATGCCGCCCATCCAAGCTGATCCTGGTTGCGCCTGGTGATCTCCGTCTTTTGGTGCTCTATGCTAAAAGATAGAGTATGACCATTTACCTACCTATATCCGTTTTAAAGGCAGTCAAAAAAATATTGTTGGCCCTTTCTTATAGTTTCACTTATAATATAAATAATACTTACCTACTCACTTACTTGATACGGATCTGTAAAGTGTAAATGCAACTCAATGCAATATTATGACATTCTGTTTTGTGTGTTACTGTACTACTCGGCAAAAGAGTGAATAATTTAACCGCCGCTACACCTCTACGCCCCCACTATCCTGCCGACCGGGGACACCACCCCCACCCTCCTCTATTGAGCCATTCACAACAATTAAACTCTAAATAGTATGAAACAAAATCGTTTTCGTCTGTCTACTAAACGAATTTCGTTACGCTTTTTACATCTATTTTTATCTGATAGACTATAATATGTAGGATACAAGTGTATATAGAGAAAAGCCAAGTATTTCAATGATTTGTAATGATTGGTCGCTTACATTGGTAATGCTGATTAAACCTTACGAGATAGATCAAAATAATCTAGTATAGAATTGTATACCAGAAAAGTCCGCGACGTTATATGTATGTAAGGTTGCCATGTCGCCAAACCTAATAGCCGAACAGACCAGCCAGTTTGGTAAAAGGGCCGGACACCCTACATTATTGAGGATTTTGTGTCTCAGTGTTAATAGGTACGACAAAAACGCTCAGCCACGCTCGGCGCTCGCTCGTTTGCTAAATGTAAAGTCTAACTAACGAAAGCCGGACACCGTTTAATTTGGCCGGACACGCATTCAAAAAGCCTAACTATGTCCGGCGTTATCCAGACGCCTGGCAACGCTGTATGTACCTCTACCTCACAGTAGGTAACCCTTTTTATCTCTTACATATGACTAAATAAATAAATAAATAAATTAAAAAAATGGGTTATTTACGAAACTATTTCAAACAGTATTAATCCTTATCCAATTAAACATGTTGCGCATTTAACGTAGATCAAAATTGCCCTTTACAGCATACTCGTACAGTATAATTAAAATTAATCTCTGCGTAGGTATCACAGATTTAAAATTATTTGGAGTGGTTAGTGAATAAAACGAGACCGGATCGATATGAGATTCGATTCGACCTCCGTCACACACACTGTACAACCGAGCGAAGCCGGGGCGGGTCGCTAGTTACAAATAAAGCATACTTGCAAACGAGTTTGTCTTTAATTGCTCACCGATTTACAACATTCTACCACTAGTACCCTAGCCCCGTACTTTCTTTCGATTTGCAAGTAGCTACGAACCTACTGCTTATTTAATAAGCTGAAGCTGGTTTGTCGTAAACTTTCACCTAGCTTCCTTTTACTGATTGGCGTTTACAATTTATAGACAGAGATACATATATATGCATAAGTAATAAAATGGGCATATCCGTGAGACAAAACCAACAATAGTTATTTTTAGTTTTTGCTATTTCTAGCACTCGTTTTTTTATGTATTCAATGCAATTATGGTGGAATATTGCTTGAAATAGTGTTGCTTTATCGTAATAAAACTTCTATTTTCGTTCCGTTTTCTAAACTCGATAAAATCTTATTTACGAGTATATAATCTCTATCATTTATTTGACCATGACTAGGAAGTTGGTCGTCTAGATAACTCACGACCAATTTCTAGTCATGATGTCTCCTCTAAACATTCTGTTGACGAAACTTACATCGCTTGACTTTTATTTATTTCGTTTTTATTTAATATCATTATCAAATAACACATTTTATCTACATATATTGAAAAAAATAAATTTATTTGTTACTGACAACTTGATTGTTTTTAATCGTTTACAACGACAAATACACAACATATGCCTTTGTGTATAGATACCCTCTAAAATCAATGCGCAAAACAAACAAAAAACCAAATTATATTTGACCAAAACAACATAGAGGGGAGAGAGGCACAAAAGCCCGCGCGGGGTCACGCCGGACTAGCCTAAAATAGCATAGTACTGAAACGTGTGTCGATCGCATTTGACGTAACTTTCACTGATGCAATTGAGATCAACGAAAGTAATAACCAACACAATACATTGACGACACGATGTGTACGACGGGAAGTTGAAAGTAAAACCAAAGCGGTTTATGCTTCGAAGGATCAGATTAGAGTACCACGAAAATAGTAGGTAATAAAACAAGTAAAATATAATCATTATGTGGTTAAGCTACCGAAGCTAAAAAAACATTTTCACGTTCTTCGGTAGCTTATTTTTTTCTCGAAACTTGAGTTTATTAAGTATTCGGTTGTTTTCGTGTGTAGGCGATTGATTTATTTGGAAAAGTGTGATTTCGTGTCGTTTCCAAAACCTTTTAAATCTCAGTCTCTGCTACTTTATTCGGGGACTTTTATCTTTTGCCTTCTGTTTGATTTGTGACTTTGAATTGTTGACGGTAGATGATAAGTTGAGTAATTTTAGAATCCATGACATTTGCAGATGCACGGCGTCGGCTTGTACAAATTAAGTTTACTCCTATCGAACTAACTAGATAGTGGTATCGTTGAAAAAGAAAGTTACCAAATCTGTTTCATTTGGTGGGAGTGGAATGACCGAATATGCGAGACTTTACTTAACGAAAAAAAACATTGTTTTTTCTTTTCCCTTTTCACCTTATACGTTATTTATGTGGAAAGGAAGGACATGTTTTAAAGTTATTATTTTTTATAACTTAACCCCCCCCCCCTCCTATGTAACTAAGCAAAAAAACATTTCTTTTCTTTTCCCTTTCCACTTAATAAATAAATAATAATTTTTTGTGTAACAACAACATAAATTTTCGATTTCTTGCCTTTAACTACACCTTATTACCTGAGAAGTATTTACATGTCCATTGAGACAGACTCAATTGTCTCAAAGTTATAAGTGCCGCGATCCCTTAAACTTTATTTCGTAGCATAAAACTACTTGGTATCTCTTCAATGGTCAAAGACAGGCAATACCTCATACATTCAGGTAAACGTCCCGATCGTCTCATTACTTTTACATAAAAAAAATGTATCATAAAACTATTTCTACGTATAAAAAATCGCCATTACTTTGACCTGTTGCTCTTGGAAAGAGAAACGACCCAATAGCACATCTTATACTCAAAATACTTATTAAGAATTAATTTTGTAACAATGGTTAGCGCGGTCGGTTAACACGCCGAAAGGTGTGGGTTCCGATCCCAACAATGAGCCATAGCGTGGAGATTGGGTACTTTCTAGTTACTCGATTGGCTATTGGCTATCGATTGACTCAAACCTTGACAATCTGTCGTCAAACTTTTGTTACTTAACTTAAGGTGACCTGGGGTCAAACACCTAGCCTGCCAACTATAGAAAAAATAGGCAGTACGTAATGGGGGCTGCTATGAAGTGATTACTATAGCAGCACTGTCGGTACTGTGAACCCATAAATTTTGTCCCTACCAAAAAACCGTTCAACGCGGCTCAAAAAGTTTTTACTTCCACAAGTATACATTTAAAATTGAAAAAACTCCCGACAATACCAAATGAACAGTAGTATATACTCAACGGCTAAAAAAGTAGAGTGAAGTTGATATTAATTTGGTACACATTTTTTGATAATGGTAGGTTTATGGTGCCACGAGTTACAAGTGACATCGGGCATATGTGTGAAGAGTATCTGCAGTTGGTACGACGGCATCAGTAAACACAACTGCACTGTGCATACATTCAAATCAGTCAATTCGATCCAAAGGCGCGTCACATACATGAATAAGTAGCCTTAGAATACGTAATTATTTTGAATATATCCAAATCAAAACCAAAAACTCAAGATTGACAAAACCGGTAAACATTCAAAAGCACGACAATTTACTATTAAGTATACCATATAAAGTAGTTATAAATTAATATGAAACACCGCCTTCTCAGGAGCTCGTCAGGGCCGTTCGGACCGCAATGGAGCGGGCTATCCGACTCAGCGTGTTAAAATGATACGGATCGGACGGAGATTACCTTGGCTGACCTAAAGATAGCGTCATCATTGAAGCCGAAGAAACAACGGAATAGACAGGGACGCTGTCAATACGCGTAACATGCTTAGACGGTCAGAAGTAGAACTAGTGCCTAACGCGTCTCACAACGCGTACCCAACAGGAAACTTTTACAAAGTTTACACTTACCACAGTATTGGTCTGTCGTATAAACATAAGGGAGTCTAGTTGCAGAATAAGACGTATCTTTTGAAATAGGTAGACGGTAACTATTCCCATTGATAGCGGCCTTTTAGATGAGTTATTATTTTAAATGTTGCTTGAATATTCAAGGTATGTATTAAGTTCATTTCCGCTTAACAGCCGTTCCAGTTACAACAGTGATGAGGACTTAAATTTAACTAATTTGACAACAACTTATTAACTAAAAACCTAATCTTACTTAATAGTTAGATTTTTGTCAAATTATATTTTTAAGTCTATGTAAAATTAGTTCTAGATATTAAGTAGGATTAGGTTTTTAGTTAATAAGTTGTAATTATCAAATTAGTTAAATTTAAGTCCTCATCACTGTGGTAACTGGAACGACTGTTAAGCGGAAATAAACTAAATACCTTGAATATTCAAAATAAACTTCCGCAAAGTAACACCTGAATCAATTAATTAAATGTTCCTTGTTTAATTACTTTAATTATGTATATCTTGAAATAAAATAGAAAAAAATTAAAGCGAAAAAATCAGAACATATTAAATATAGAAAAAACATGGCGGACTCCTTTCAACAAGAAATCTATTAGTCTCAACAGCCCTGTAATTTTGCTTTTTGTAGTATCCTTCAAACCAAAACACACTAATGTTTACACACACTAATGTTTTGTGTAACGTGTGTAATATTCTGCCAGCAAGCAGACTACTGCTAATATTTGGTATTATGGCGGTACTTATCGAGACGACCTCATGCTAAGGAGATTTAATCATCAAATTAAATTTACCTTTTTTTAATAAGATCTATACTGAATATTCTACTTTAGTAAATGAAGACGTAAAAATCGGCCCAGGTAGAATAGCGATTCCGAAACCTCGCTAAGAATGCAAGAAAATATTTTTGGTACACAGAAGAAACTACATACATAACATATTCTTATATTTGAATGGTACAAACGTGAGGGATACAAACCCGCGGTGCCCTAATCCGGCTCGCATAAGACTTAATTGTAATTATAAATTGTGACCGGCGAACATGTTCACGATATCGTTAGTGAGTGACCAAAGCCTGTCACAGTAGGAAACCACGTGGTGTCGCCAGCCCACACCATGACGTCATCATCCGGACCGGTTCCACAGTGCGACCTCACAAATGAAACGGACATTCTGTCACTTTGCCGACGACCGTTCGAGTCGCTATTCTGGTGCCTGAGATTATTTCTGCCATTTTCACTGCCATGACATTTCGGATGAGAAACACAATTGACGACATTTCTTCTTATAGAAATAACGGAAATTGGTTTCTGTTTTTAAGCTCATCGTCAGCGGTGATAGTTTAGTGGTAAGTGCGGTAGGTTCACATGCCGAAGGGCGTGGGTTCAAACCCATGGGTTCGTGAGGAAACCATAGCATGGTGGTAGGGTACTTTCTTGTACTCGGCTGGCTAGCTACCACCCTTAAGTTAAAAGTCTGCCGCCAAGCATCTAACGGTGTTCCGGCAGCCTCACTTGAAAGCCAGTTCCATTCCAGGCTACCATCTTCGACCACACCATCACTTAACATCAGGTGAGCTGCGATCAAACTCATAGCCTGTCAATCTTATAAAAAAAGATAAAGTATAGCTTTTATACACCTGGAAAATTAGTAATGTCTTATGATCTTAATTGTCTTAATATCTATGCTTCCTTCTTAGGTACCTAAGTATACCTTCTCAGGTTTCTTAATAACTAATGTATGTATGTATGTATGTATGTATGTATGTATGTATGTATGTATGTATGTATGTATGTATGTATGTTTTGGCCCGTCTCATTATTTTGCTAAGTGTTGATTTCTTGTCCGTGTATTGCAACATCATTCCTTTTTATATCCATATTATCTTTTAGCGATGTCGAAAGTATCGATGAAATGCCACTGGCATGAGTTTGGTCATCGATGCAATTTATTCCGCGTAGTCCTTTGATGTTTTGCCTTTGATGTACATTTTAACGTTTGACGTCATCATACCAGTAGATAGAAATTCCAGTTATTCAGGTTTTTACGCGTTTTGTTGCTGACTATTTATTATTAATATTGCAAGGTATTTTTATTTTATTTTTAAATAAAGACTCTTTTTTACAAGCGATCGAAATTTGTCGATAAATATAACTATATCTTCTGATAAAATGTAATCTCTCGTCTAGCTAGCTACCATCCTCAAGTTGAAAATCTGCCGCCAAGAATCTGACGGTGTGTACCGGCGGCCTCACTTGAGAGCCAATTCTATTCCAGGCTAGGTGTGCTTTACCACCTTCGACGACGCCGTCACTTAAAATCAGATGAGCTGTGGTCAAATACCTAGCCTGTCGAGTCTAAAAAGAAAGGTGCTAGGGTAGGTTCGCATGCCGAAGGGCGTGGGTTCAAACCCCAACAATGAGCTTGAGCTGCCGGTGAAGGAAAACATCGTGAGGAAACCAAAGCATGGTGGTAGAGTACTTTAGTACTCGGCTGGCTAGCTACCACCCTCAAGTTGAAAATCTGCCGCCAAGCATCTAACGGTGTGTTCCGGCAGCCTCACTTGAGAGCCAGTTGCATTCCAGGCTAGGTGTGCTTTACCATCTTCGACCACACCTTCACTTGACATCAGGTGAGCTGTGGTCAAACACCTAGCCTGTCAACCAATAAAAAAAAAAAAGACTATAATTAGAAATCGCGAGCGCATCCAACGCAATAACGTTGAAAGGTCAAAATATATTGGTTGGGAATATATTGCATCACATGACGGCTGTCAAAGTAAAATAATATTGCGAACAATATTCATTCAAAAATACAAAAATACATTCACTGTCGACAGTTGCAGGAAATTTACATTGAAATTGAACTACGTACTAGTTTATTAAAATTTATAAAAGAGGAATATATTTACGTTCTCTTTATGGCTCTATCCTGTATTTAGTGTCAAGGCACTAAATTAATACTTAGTGTTTTTAATTAATAGATTTGTTGCACCTGTGTATATATTGTATTATTGTGTTGTCATTTTTCTAGTGTACCCAAATCAATGTGACAAATTTTATCATGTACCTATGTGCATATGTGGTAGGAATATGGTAGTTCATTTTAATCTTTTGCCTCAAATTTTGTAAATATATCGTAGGACATTACACACAGCACCATCTGACCCGAAACTAAACAAAGATTATACTATGGAACTCAGATAACGGATAGAATACTTAAATACTTTTTTTTGTAAATACATACAGGACACCCAGACACAGAACAAACATTTGTTTAACCACAAACTGTTTGTCCTGGGCGGGAATCGAACCCACGCCCTTCGGCTCTTGAAGCAAACATACCAATGAACCAACAGGGCTGTTTATTTATACTGTTTTCGTTAAATTTATATAGTATAATTATTTTTTTAAGTCCAACCATGTTATCACATAAGTGACAGTAATGTCTTCGATGAAAATAAAGTTTCTTTAAACCTAATACTTTTAATTTCACCGTCGTAAAAGTACCGTAGTTTACGCTAACACAATCATGTTATAATATCTCTTATAGTGTAAGAATTGCATTGCGCAGATGTGATACTCTACCTGCAACTTTATTGACTCATACAATCTGGGAATATTCAAACGAAGCGTGAATATGGATCTTGTTGGCAAGCGTACTCTACGTAGGACTCTGTCTACGCTACGGCGAGAAAACGGAACAAAAATATTGCACTTGTTGCTGGGCCATTTATCTATACGTATAGTAGAATATGCTTGCCCGCCCATAGCCGCCAAATCAGCTCAACTTGTCTCACTAGCGGCCAGTTTTGCTACTTCTTATGAT